>VZRZ01001488.1:432265-533026 GCA_013398175.1 Climacteris rufus | reverse complement strand
CCAGTTTGCAGTCTTGGAGGGTGTGCGGTTGAGTGGTCAGCTTCTGTGAACAAGCCATAGTTAACCACTCATCAAAAGGTGATGGAGATGGTGATAGAATAGATTCCTTTGGTTACACTTTCATGTAACCCAAGACACTGGCTGTGCTTTGGCTCCTTCTTGGGTACTAGTTTCTTTTTGGCTTTGCTGGGAATTAAAGCTCCTGCTTACGTAGAATCTTGTGCCTCCATACCTCCCTGATTTTCTTATAACTTTAGCCTTTAAAGATACTTTTGTTAGCTGGATAATATATTTTATATTTAGGAATTTTCAATTTCTTTGACCTTGCCTCTTTTCTTTCTACCAGCAAAATAGGGAAGAATGGATTTCACCAAGATTTAACTTACATTTTACTTTAGGCCAAGGCCCTTTGTGCACTAAAAGTCTTTCCTAGTTGCCTTATTTGGAGTAGATATGCATAGGCTATCACCCTTTTCTCCTAAATTCCAGGACTGTTTCTGGTAAAACAGTCTTGAAAAAAAATGTGTAGACCTTACTATGAATTGTTACTTGAAATCATCACTTTTTCATAGACTCATTTCACACATTCCCATGTTTTTTTAATGTTTTACTACTGAAGGAGTTACATTCAAGTTAACCAACCTTTTCCACAAACTTTAAATATCACAAAAGTGAGACCCTGTAAGAGAAATGTAAGACAGAGAAAAACAATTGTCTTGTGTATATGTAAACAAATGATGTGGCATTTTGTTTCAGCAATTCACATGAAATAGAATTGTTTCATGTATTCTAAGACAGGATTACTTTACTGTCTTCAGTCTGACCCATGGCCACCCCTGTGTGACTTTGGGAATGAATGCTAGTGAGTAGCATGTACTTAGGAGCCTTCCTTCTAATATACGCCATAGCTTTATAAAGCAGCATTAGATGTCTATTTCATTTTGCATCCTCTGGAGAGAGCAAGGGGGGATCCTCAATGCTTGGAGTGCTGGCATTGGTCATAATATTTGCACCTTCCCTCACGGGTCTATTTTGGCACAGTAGTTCAAGTCTGTGTGGGATTTTGGCTTATATCTGCAAATCCACTGTTAGAAAAAGGTCATGTCTGTCACAAAGTCTAATGAAAACAATATGTTTCAGTGTTCTCAGTGAAGCAAACTCTGGAAACTCCTTTCAGGTCACAAGAGGTGTTTTGTTTCTGTTTTAATGACAATTCTATGTTCTCTAAAGCTATGAGTTCTGTTGAATGGCAGATAAAAATGTTCCTTTTCTAAAAAAGGTCAAAGCAATTCTTCAGCTATATCAAAATACATTTTAGCTCTGCAAGTGCCTTTCTGAAGCAAACTTACTTTGAAATGAAAAAATTTTCACAGTCATTTTCCCCTGATGAAAAATAGTAATTTTTCTCTTTGAAAAATTTGTAACTAGTTTAGTTAGTACCTAGAGAAATGCCGCAGTAGTAGCTCATACTTCTTAGGCCTCTGGGTGGAAGGTGTTTTCAGCTCTCCCTACATTCTCCTCAGGTTTGCTCTCCTGCTTGTTTCAGTGATGAGAATACAAATTGTTTTGGTTTTTTTTTTTCTCTTTAGATTCAGATTTTGATTGATCACAGATCACAATTGTGTGATGTGTTGCCAACAGTTTCATCCAGTCTGGATTAAGATTTACAAGGACCCCAGCTGGGGTACAAAGCTGTACAAAGCAGCCAAGCATCTGTGTCAGACAAGCACAACCACAGGCAACATGGATAACCAAGAAATTTTCTGTACAGCAGCAAACACAGCCAGAAGTTTAGAAACAAGGTTGGCAGGAGTCTTATGGCATTTGATGAAGTGCAGAAGAAAAGTCAACAATAGCTGTTAAGCCTGGTTCCAAAGCAGGAAAAAGGTCTTAGCTGCATACACAAGAGAAAAGAATGTGGTTAATTTGTGAGTGGGTTGCCTGTAAGAGGCTTTCGTAATGAAATTCACCATCTTGAGCTAAGGATTTGAGGTGTATTCTGAAGAAAAAAGGAAAGTGAGGCATCACAGCAACCAGTTTGGAAAAGTATGGTGATTCTTGATGTTAAAATCTCTTGGTGGAAGTACACAACAAGAAATGCAGGCCAAAAATCACCATTGAATAAGTAAACATGGAACTGAGTGTAGATATACAAAGATTCTGACAAAAAGGAAAACCTTTAGTGAGGATATTTTATAGTAGTTATTACATTTTAAAATTCCAGAAGAGCATTAGCAATCTTACCATAATATTGCTAGCCTGGACTGTCAGGCCTGCAGGTCTCTCACTCCCTTATTTCCAAGTGATTTACTCTATTTCTTTTGATCAGTTGGAGTATATCTAACAGATGATAATATTTGCCAGTGTAATGGTAGAACCAATAACTATATATAGAAATATTTTTTATATTTAATTAAATTTGGAAATTATGGACATGGTTCTTTAGAATTTTAAATTGGTAGTTTTAAAATATAGCTGCAAATGTAACCTTAAATGCCTGATTTGAAATTACTTCATTATAGGACTGTAAGGAACACGTAGAGAAATGGCAGGTGAAATTAATGCATATGAACAGTCACCCACATGCGTACTGATTTCCTACTTTAATTTCACTTTTCCTGTGTGCTGATGAGGTAGTTACTTTGTTTTGATCTTTGAAAGCTCATTAAGAACACTCATTAAGCCTCAGAATACGCAATGAAGTATAGCTTCTGCTGTTACATGCAGAGTACAGTTCAATAACCTTTTCAGATTATAACAATTTGGTGGTAATCAGGAATAGTACCCCAGAGACTGAGTTACTGAAACATGATATAGATAAAAACAAACATAGAGATGTCAGGTTGATGTGATGTGCTGTCTAGGCTGGCACCACTGTCATATTTTAAGATGCTCAAAGTTCAACTTTATAAAGAGATTGGAAAGCAAATGAAAACTACTGACACTTTAGTTGTACTTGTGCAGATTGGTTATTTTAATGTCCTTCTCCTTCCTGCTCTTTCATTCCTGTTAAGTCGAGTTCCTTTTTACATTTGTTCTTTCATAAAGTTCTAAATTTTATTTTAACTATGTGGTTTTCTGTCCCCTCCTGCTCTCCAGAGAGGAAATCTTTCAGGCCCTTTTCTAATCTCTGAATGTTTAGTAATGTGTGCCACATCACTGCTGCCAGCATTCTCAGATCCTTCCTATGAGACTTGGGGTCTGTTGCTTTTGGACTGGAACAGGATAAAATATTGCATTTAAATGTATGACAGCTCATAGAGTACTTGGAAAACAACAAGAGTAGGAGTGCACAAGCAAGCTTCAGCTCTGCTGACAGATGAAGTTCGTACAAAATTCTGTAGGGTGAATTTCCTTGTTCCTGTGTTAAGAAAAATCATACTCATCCCTACATGAGGAATGCAAAACTTTACATAAATAATTAGCTGAAAATTATCACCTGCAACTTTACTTGCCTACAAGAAACCCTTTCCTTTTGGTTTAGTCTTATCCCTCAGTCCATTGCTATCAATTGCTCATGAGACATCTGTCCCTTTTCCCCGTGATGCTCAGTCTGCTGTGGGCAATTTTCTTTGTTTGGTAGGTTTTATTCTTTTTTGGCACATTCTGCAATTAAAATGGTTCCTGTCTCTGCCATCCTTTCTCCTCCCTGCTCCCTGCCTCCTCCAAATGTGCTCAACAGCTGTTTGCTTTCTCTGTTGCACATTTGATTCTCTGACTCATGTATCAATAAAAAACCCTCCACAGATGAATAGGAGCAAAGCTGAGATGTCTCTTGAAATGATTTCTTTTAAAATTCTGCTAGCTTCATCACAGCTCTCTCATCTGGAGAGTGTGACAAGCCTTGGTAAACTTCTGGAGGTTTGGGCAGTCCAGTGACTGACCCAATGAGGAAGTCAGGAAGCAAGGGTGTGGGGACTTTATGTCTGCTGGAGCCCTAGAGAGACTTGGAGACTCTTCAGTTACTGTCCTTGGGCTGGGCAAGGACGAAGGAAGTCCCCTCCTCTGTTTGCAATCCTGAGTTGTCAGAACAGCGAATTGGGTGAAATGGAGGCTTCAATAGGGATGCGGCTGAGTCTCAATCAGTGTCAGCTGGGCACATGGTTTACCGAGTCTTCTAGCTAAACTGTGGAGAGTCTCCATTTTTGGCAGTATTGGCTAGAAACCTAAAACATCAGTTAGGGTTTTGTCTCTGATTTAGCCTTCCAAAACAGGTATTGTATTAATCTGGCGCAGGCATAGCCCATGGAATTGTAGCGGGGACTCCATTTCAGCTTTGAGCCAGCAGCACTTGGAGCCTGAGGACAAGGGAGTCACCCAAGGAAGAAGAAGCTGGGTTTGAGTAGGAAGAGATCACAGGACATGTATGTCTGATGTAGATAGGCTTTCCTTAACCTTAGCCAGAAGACCTGCCAGACTAGTGGCATGATGCTACAAGCATTATCTTAAATATTTTCAGACACTACCCAAGTGTACAGTGAATAAAAGGTTCCTATGTAGTTGTGAATCAATGAATTAGAAAAATGAATTATTTTGATTTCTTTAAAAGCATATTATTATTATTTTACCACTGCTAATTACTTTTTCAGTTTGGAATAATAAGCAATTAATTTTTTAAAAATTATATTCAGCCTCAGTTATAATGGAACTAACTTTTCTTAATTGCCAAAAGAAATAAAATTTTGGTAGTCAACATGGCTTTTGAGGGGAATGCGAGACCATCAAAGTAAATTAAATTAGAAGTGCAATTGGGAAAATGAAGGCTTTTTAGCCTTTAGGTAATTCCAATATTCAACATATTTGTTATTTGAGGATATTCTGTTTCAGCTTCAGAATAATCCAAGGCTTTAATATCAGATCAATTCCATATTAAACAAGATTTTCCTGGATGTTTGAGTTATTGTTTCTGTTTCTAGTTATTATATTACATCTTTACATAACCTCTACCTTGAGATGACCGTTCCTTAATATAGCATGTCAGTGTCAGAGAGGATTATGTTGCACCACAGAAGGCCATTTAGCGGAGAAACCTGATTCACTCCAGATGGGCTAATCTAGCAAAATGAAGTATAACTTCAGTAAGCAATTCAGATCCTGGAATCTCATTGAAATGTCAGTAGTGACAAAGGCCAGAGGCCCGTTTTTCCCTGTATCATAAGATCATAAAATAATTTGGGTTGGAAGGGACCTTAAGATCATCTAGCTCCAAAACCCCTGCCATGGCCTGGGAATGCCTCATGAGACCAGGTTACTCAGAGCCTCATTCAGTCTGGTCTTGAACACCTCCAGGGATGGGGACTTTCCTACCTCTCTGGACAACCTGTTCCAGTCCATCAACACTCTTATAGCAGTGAATTTCTTCCTAATATCTAATCTAAACCTACCCTTCTTCATTCTCCCTTGTCCTATCTCTACATGCATGATAAGTCCCTCTCCAACCTTTTTATAAGTCCTATTTAGATACTGAAAGGTGCTATAAGGTCTCCCTGAAGCCTTTACTTCTCCAGGCTGAACCACCCCACCTCTCAGTCTTACACAGGAGATGTGCTCCAGTGCTATGATCAACTTAGCAGCTCTCTCTTCACTCGTTCCAACAGGTCCATGCCTTTCTTGTGTTGTGAACTCCAGAGCTGGACACAGTGCTCAGGTGAGGTCTCACCAGAATAAAATAGAGTGGGAGAATCTCCTTCTTCACCCTGCTGGCCACACTGTTTTTGATGCAGCCCAGGATGCAGTTGGCTTCCTGGGCTGCAAGTGCACATTGCCAACTCATACTGAGCTTTCATCCTCTAACACCAAGGGCTTCTTGCCCAGGACTAGTCTCAACCCATTCTCTGCCCAGCCTATATTTGTGCTTGGGTTTGGCCTGACCCAGGTGCAGGATCTTACACTTGGCCTTACTGAATTTTGTGAGGCTTGCATAGCTCCACCTCTTCAGCCTGTCAAGGTCCCTTTGAATGGTATCCCTTTCCTCCAGTGTGTCGACTGCCTCTCACAACTTGGTGTCATCGGCAATTTGCTGAGTTTGAACTCAGTCCCACACTCTGTGTCGCTGGCAAAAATGTTGAAAAGCGCTGGTCCCAATAATGACCCTTGAGGGATGATACATGTCACTGGTCTCCACTTGGACGTTGAGCCACTGACCACAATTCTTTGAGTGCAACCATCCAGACAATTTTTTATCCATCAAATCTGTGTTTCTCTAGTTTAGAGAAAATGCTGCTGTGCAGAGCAGTGTCAAATGTTTTCACAAGTGCAGGTAGATGACATCTGTTGTACTTCTCTCATCCACTACTGCTGTAAGCATATCCTAGAAAGGCCAGTTTTGTCAGGCATGATTTGCCTTTAGTTAAGCCATGATGGTTGTCAAGAATCACCTCATTATTTCTCATATGCCTTAGCATAGTTTCCAGGAAGATCTGCTCCATAACTTTGCCAGGCACTGAAGTGAGACTGACTGGCCTATAATTCCCTGGGTCTTCGTTATTTCCCCTTTTAAAAATGGGCGTTATTTTTCCCCTTTTCCAGTCAATGGGAAGTTCACTGAGTTGCCATGACTTCTTAAGTATGATAGATAGTGGCTTAGCCAGTTCCCTCAAGACCCATAAATGTATCTCCTTGTACTTGTACTTGTTACTTTCAGGTTCCTTAGAAGTTCTTCATTCCTTGCTTTCACCTTCTACAACTTGAGCAGTGTGGCTGGAACATGTGCTGATAAAACAGACACAAAAAAGTCATGGGCTGCTTCAGCATTTTCCATGGCCTGGGTACCCAAGTCTCTCATATTCTCCCTGAGAGGACTACATTTTTCCTAGCCTTTCTTTTATCTCTGATATACCTAAAGAAACATTTTTTTTACACTTGATATACTTGGCCAGATTAATTTCTGCCAGTTCTTTAGCTTTCCTAACATTCTTCCTGCTATTCAGGCAATTTTTCTGTATTCCTCCCAGGTCCCTGCTTCCACCCTCTGTAAGGTACCTACTTGTTCATCCATGCAAGGTTCCTGGACTTCTTTTCTGCTTTTCTCTTAGTGGGGATGCATTGTTCATGAGCCTGGACAAGACAATCCTTGAATATCACCCAGCTCTCTTGGGGCCTCTTTCTTCCAGGACTCTATTCCACGGAACTCTACCAAAGAGACCCTTAAAGAGACCACAGTCTGCTCTCCTGCAGTTCCCACCACTTGGAGTACTCACCACCCTAAGGATCTCAAACTCCACCATTTCGTGGTCACTGTAGTCCACACTGTGCTTGAGCTTCACATTCCCCACCAGCCCCTCCTTGTTGGTGACAACTAGGTCCAGCATACCATCTCTCCCTATTGGCTTGTCTATCACTTGCAGAAGTAAATTGTTATCAGCATGTTCCAAGAATGTCCTGGATTGCTTATGCAATATGGTTGTGCTGTTCCTCCAACAGATACTGGGGTGGTTGAAGTTCGCCACGAGGACCAGGATATGTGAATGTGAAGCAACTCCTGTCTGTCTGTGTAGGGCCTCACCAGCTCGATCTTCCTGTTCAGGCAGCCTCAGAAACCTACTATAAAGTCACCTGTCCCTGTTCTTCCTTTAATTCTGACCCGTAAGCTCTCAGTCAGTTTCTCATTTATCCCTAGCTGAAGTCCTATGCACTCCATTGTCATAGAGGACACCACTGCCTTGTCATCTCCCCTGCCTGTCCCTCCTAAACAGCTCGTATCCTTCAGTTCCAACCCTCCATGAGTTTCTGTGATGCCAATAAGATCAGAGGTCTGTAGGTGTGCGAAAGTCTCTTGTTCCTCCTGTTTATTCCTCAAGCTGAGTGCATTATGACTTTCAGTCTGGAGTGTCTGGAATTCCTTGGTGCTGTGTTTCAGGTGTTTTCCTCCAGATCTGCATAACCTCTCTAGACTCTGGGCATCTCTTGCAGTCTCTGGCTCGCTGGTTTGAGTGGACAGCATGTCATCCCACACCTTTTAACCGTTAAAACTGGTGATATCCCCTTCTCCCATTATATCTCATTTAAAGCCCTAGAAATAAGTCTTGCCCAAAGATGATTTTTCCCTTTTGAGAGAGGTGAATCCCATCTGAAGTCAGCAAGTCTAGTGCTATGTAGACCATCTCATTATTAAAGTAACCAGATTTTTTGTGGTTACACCAGTCACCAAGCCATTTATTAGTAGACTGGGTCCACCTGTTTCTTTCTATGTTATTACCTACACCTGAAAGAACAGAGGAAATATTAAACTTGGTTCTGATTCCTGGGTCTTGAAGGCTCTTTTGATCACCTTTGGACTATATGTTGCATTTTCATCACCACCCATATGGAGGACCAGTAACAGGTAATTGCTGGAAAAAGGAAAAGGAAAACTTCATCTCAATTTTGGTGGGGGAGTGTCTGAATAGGATGTAGAACTAAAACAAGCATAGACAATGCTTCCCTATAATATTCTCCTAAACTTCCAATGCACTCCAAGATGTCCCTATGCTGAAATCTATGTAAGATTTCCTGAATTGGACAGGGTTTCTCTTTGGGCCAGAGTCATATAGATCAATTATTAATGTGAAAATGCACTTGGTACCAGCTTTGTCTTATCCACCTCCTTCTGCAAGAACATCTTCCCCAGGCAATGAGTGAGAAATGAAATTTAATTTTGGACTGTGTTTAAAAAAATATTTTGCCTCTTTCCAGTTGTTCAGAATACGCTGTGTTTGCTTGAATCAACCAGAATTAAATAAACTAAGTGCCTACTTTTAGCTTTTTTTTTTTTTTAATTTTGTGCTGTGTGGAAATAGAAAATAAAATCTCCCTTAAGGAAAATCTTAGTTATCTGCTATCCTACTTTTGAAAACACTTCCAAAAAAAGAGATAGTAGTGATTTTTCAATAACCAATTCTGAGTTTAAAATAATAAATCAATAATCCTTTAGCAAGATTGAAGTAATTTTGTTCTTTGTTATGCTGGTTTGTCACAACTTGTTAGGAAGATTTGTTTCCCTTTGGGACCATGACACTGCTGCCATGACAACAGTAATGCACAAAGCCAGATTCATCCCATGATATGTAAAATTATGGAAACTGTCTAGGATGTTGCTTAGTATTATATATTTTCTATTCTTTTGTTAGTAAATTAACTTTGTGGGTGGATAATAACACCACCACAGTTTGGAAGCTTTCAGATGCCTATTTGCCTATTCCATCCTATATGGAAGCTTTCTTGCAGAAAGTTCCAAATCTAACACAAAACCTGTTTTGCACATGATAAGCCCTTGAGAAGATGCAACAGCATTAGCAGAGGTCTGAGTAATTCAACTAGACAGGTTTACTTGTGTGATCTTCATAGCTATTTTTTATGACTCAAGGTCATTTTCTGTTACATTTTGGGCAGAAAGGGAATGTTAGTACAATTTATTCACTACCATATGCTTGTTCTCAGGCTATATGACAAATAGAGTCTATTTCCTAGGTATTAGAAGGGGCTTTCAGCAGTATAAAAGTCTGTTTTGAGTTCAAGAAGCATTAAAACAGTTCTCATCCAAGTTTTCTTTTTGTAGGAAAAATACTGCAATTTCCAGTGCAAGCCTGATATCAGCTTGATAAGTAATGGTGATTTGTCAAGTCCTTGCCATCAGGTGTCTAATTTGTCAATGCAGAACATGCATGATTCCCTTACCTTTCATCAGTTCTCATTTTCCACTTAATGATGTTTTTTTCCAAAAAGGGTGAGAGTTGGCAGTGCTGTCACTGTTTCCCAAGTCATTTAAAAAGTAAACAAAGGAAAAAAGTCCCTTCCCATTTCTGAGGTATTTTATAAGGATTAATTTCACCTTCCAGTGACTTGTGCAGGACTGACAAGTGACAGAAATGGAATCACTGGTTTTCTGCTCTCCAGTTTCCACATATTGCCTGCCACAGTTGTATGGAAAATCTCTCCTTCCTCTGCCCTGTATCAGGCTGTTTGGGATTTGAGCGGGTAGCCATGTGTAGATTTGGGAGTGGTTATTTGACTGGTGGTAACATGTGTGCCTGAGCATCAGTTCTTCCTTACTGATAAGAGAAAAGGCTGAGCTGAATGGTATTTTTAACACAAGATGGATTGGCCCACATGCTCTCAGTTTGATCATGTTCAAATCAAACTAACATTTGTCCTCTCTTGCTGTTCTGCTCAAAGTCTCCCAATAGTACTTTGACAGGCTGCTGTTAGGTCTGCTTGCTGCATACCTGGAGTTTTAAAATCCCTTTTGTTTTTGCATCAGCCCGATAGCTACGAAATCTACAGTGGCCACTGACCCCTTGTCTTCTATGAGTGGAGTCTCTCACATTCCTTCCTGAAGTGGAACCAATGACAGACAGCATTGTGCTATTCCTGAGAGATGCCTCTCTGAGGATGGGTGGTCCCACTGAGATTGTTCTCGTTTGTGTTTTACAAGAACAGTAGACTGTTAAATGAAATCAAGACTTTTCACTGAAGAACAGTGATTAATTTTAAATATTTTGGATTCATTTTAGACTGGATAAATCTTGTAGCTAGTTAGTTCATATTTCTGTATGCTCTTTGGATGTCTTTGAAAAGCTTTCTCAAATCTTGAGTTGCAATTTTTAATTATTGTTTTATAACTGTTAGAAACTTGTTTGTCATTTCAGTCCCTCACCCATTTTCTTGTATACCTATGCTGCTTTCTTAAATGTGGTTTTGATCTAACCTCTCCGAACCCTGCCTGTGGATAGCACAGAAATCAATTCTGCCCCTCATCCTTTATAAAGCTGGTATAACACTGGCAGTAGCAAAGGTTAGTTTGAGAGTTGCCTGTTGAAGAGGAAAAAGTTGGACTTGCTGTTGAGAGTATAATTAATATTAAATAAAATATCTTCCTACCCCCTTATACTGTGTGCATATATGACAGTGCCTTGCTGTATATTTCTTTTAATTTTCCTGGTTTATTTTCTGTGGAAGGAGAAAAAAGGCTTATATTTCATTTGAATAAAAAATACTTTGTTACATTAGACACAATGGGAATAGTCTCATTTCTCTACCAATTCTAGGTGTAGCTTTATTCTTTGCTTGTTTGACTACCATGACAACTTGCAATAGGACATTTTTTCTCAAATCCTTTACCTACAACCTACCATTCCACTGTGTGGACAAGCTGTTTTCTGATACTTTGACTGGCTCCGTGAGCTGAGACTCTCTGGAAGTTGGGAGTTGAGTATAGGACTACAGAAGCAGTGAATATACAAGACTATTGTTTACTGTAACACATATGATGGTATGACACAGCCTCTACTTGTTTACATCTTTTCTAGGAAATCTTATTCAAATTCTTTAACTTGCTCTCAACATTGATTGTCAAGCATTGCCACTACTTAATACATGACATGCATAAGCTCCATTGCTTAGTTAACTACCATAGTTAACTTTCAGCTGATTCTTTTTTTGACTGCAGTGTCATCTATGACTCTTGTCTTCACATTATTAACATGCAAAGGTAGAGACCTGTTGGTTTTGGGTTTCTTAAAAACTTTTTGAAAGAAGGAACTATTGTAAGAATTATCACTGATTGAAGAGAGAGTGAATAAAAGTCAGTCAATAACATACAAAAAAGTAGTTTTTAAAAAAAAATTATAGGGACAAAAGTTAATTTAAAACCTGTATCTGGCTCCTTTCTTCCTACCTCCTGTCTGGATGTAGCACTGTGATGATTTTGTAGCAAGCTGTGAACATTCGTAAAGCTCAGGAAGAATACAGACAATAAAAAATTCACTCACTTGTTTTTGTTGGTTTTTTCATGAATCCTGGACACAACTACTTGAACTGAAGCTAAGATGCAATCTATACTGGGTTAAGACTAAGACCTTTGCCTGCTGAAGTATCATTTGGATTGAATATCAAAACCCTGTGCTGATTGTTTGAATATTAAATACCAACAGTTTTGTATGACAAGCTTTTGGAGAAATTACTCTTGAACTCAGTGAAAATGAGGGAAGGATAAGACTTTGTGATATTTCTTTCCAAGGTAATGTTGTCTTGTGGTAAAACACTTTGTTATGTGAGGCCAGAGCAATACTTCAGAGTGCAACTTCATTAGAGAGCTGAAACTCAAAGAATTTAATTTATAAATTGAATACTTTGTTTACTAAAAATGTTAAATTAGAAGAGTCAAACAATGATCAAATTAATTTGGTTTAAAAGTATAGAAGAAATCCTAGAACAGCTGTACTCAGTTCCACTGGTTGATGTGCAGTGGCTTTGACATATATGTTCAGAAAAAGGTACAGAATCCTGTTTGCTTTCGAATTTAGCTTGGTAAGGACTGCATTTTTATCCTTATGTCTGGTATTGTTTTCATTCAGTAGATCAATATGTATTTGTAGATCAAATCCCAGGAGTTGTTGAAATGCACCATGAAATATGTCAATACTTACTTTAGTGGATTTTTACTGTGTTTCGTGAGTAATCTTTAGTTGTTGCTTTTCACTGAGAACTTTTATCACCTAAAAGGTGATAAAGGCTGTAAGTCAGCCATTTTGAATCAGCAGAGAAATTCCAAGTTTCTCTGGAACTGGAACACCAGTTCCAGGTATGTCTCATTGCCTATTTCTGAAAGCCTTTTTTTTTTTTTCCTTTTCTTTCTTTCTTTTTTGTATTTGATTTTATTTACAGCGCTAAGGTGTTCTGATACTTTTCTAAAATTGTGCTGTCATTTAAATGCAAATACTGCTGAACATTTTTGTTGGAAAACCAAATTTATTATTCCCTGATTATTTTATTAAAACATTTTTGTTGGATGGATGATTTTAAACTGTACTACTTTCTCTACAGTCTTTATAGCAATGGATATCAGTATTAGTTCACACTAAAAAGTCGGTGCACAAGGGATGCCTTAATCATGTGCATGAGGAAGGCACCGGTGTTTTCTATAAGAGCAGATAGAAGCTATTAAACTGCCAGAGGAATGAACTTATTTATTTCCCCAAAGTCTCAGCTCAGATTTCAGATTAAATATTTGAGTTTCTATGGTGCTGGGGTATACTGGATTTTGAGAACAACATGGAAGATAGTCTGGGACAAGTCTTTATCCCAGACAGGTTATCTTCAGCTGTTCATCTTGACAGACTCAGACACAGGTTCAGAGCCATTAAAGTGACAAGTTTAATGAATAAGTAAACTGTTCTAATAGAACAACTCTTTCCTTTTAGTATTGGGTTTCTAGCTGCCACCTTTATATTACACTAGTTACTAAACAGCACCTGTCAGCACAGCACTCTGCTACATGTGTCATGCTGAACTCTTGGTGAAATTGATTGGAATTATCACTCTTCAGATTACCAGATAAGCATGCAAAGCTTTTTTGTTCTGATGCAGAATTCTTGTTATTTGTATATTTCATTTCTACTGAATATAGAAACCTTGAAGAAATTGTGAAGGTAGTTTTTTTACTGCTCTCTTTTCATAGATGTAATTTATTTTCATGAAACAGTTTGTTCCTGTTACTTACTGTTCTTTAAGAAATATTGTTTTGCTTTGGAACATTAGAGTGGTAACAAGTCCAGAGAACTCTGTTTAAGAAGAAGAGGATAAACAAACTAAAAAGTTGTTAATCAACACACAATTAGCACTATCAAGTTGCAACAAAACCTTAGGTTGAATACAAAACATGTAGGCCAAAGACTCTTTCAGCTGGGGTGGCCACCTTCTTGTGTTGTCATTATTTCAGACTTCAGATATAAACTTTGTACAATACTGAACGGCTCCTGAACTACTTGCAAGTCATTTCATTTTCTTCTACTTGTCTGCCTGGTCTGCCTGGTGGCACCTGCACCCATGGTTCCCATTCTTCCTCACATGGTTCTGAAGGTCAATGGTAAGAGGAACAGTATCTAGGACATGCAAAAATTCTCTTTTAGGTGTTTCTCAGTTGTTAAAGATTACATTAAATACTTCTGTTCTAGTGGGAATTGTGAAGGATTGTGGTTGTGAAGGATCAAAGTGGTTGTGAAGGATCAAAGGTTTAAATGTAAGAGCTGTGAGATATACACATACAGACACAAACACTGTGGGCTAGTATAGGCAAATCCAAGTGTTCCTAGATGTATCTGCAGTTGAACATGCATTGTTTGGACTTCTCTTTCATCATTCTTCTGCTTGATGAAGAATTGTTACTTTTGCTATGACATTTGATAGCATAATTTCTTAGTTGAAAAAGGAGTAAGCAAAACAGCAAGTGTAATTCTGTGTAAGGTACTTTGTTTGTTGTTGAGTGAATGAATAAAGGGGAAGATAATCCAGGTAAAGAGAGTGAAGTTACGTACTGAAACCATCCTTGTTTATCTTCTTACTTTGTGTGGAATTTATTTGTGACAGAGTGGGAAGACTTCAGCTTTAAACTTGAAATATTTTATGAAATTTATAAAGGTAATGATACTGTCAGCTTCTAGGGGAGGAAAAATCTTTCTTAGATGTTCTCCAGTTTTACTGGGGCAAATGTATGTTCAGTTTTGAGTAGTTCAGCTGATTACGAAAGGTGATATTGTGGAATCTACTAAGAACTCCAGGGACAAAAATAATCAATATTATTTTTTTTCCCTGCTGTTTCCTTTTTGTATTACTTTTTACTCATTTGTCCTTTCCTGCCATGGGTAAAATGCATGGGTTACTGGAAACCATTGGCAGCAATCATGTGACCTGAGAGAAGCGATTCAAGCCTCCCCCAGTCCCCTCGGGTCGCAGCTGCCTTCTTCTTCCCTGCTGGTGTTTGCAGGAACTCACGCACACGGTTTAATTGAGGCAGTAAAAGTGAAGAGACGAGGAAGGGTTCTTTTCCGCTTGAGTCCAGATGATTTTATTACTGAAGTCGCAGACAGGGAGCGGATGAAAGACAGGGAGGGCTGGCATGAGCTAGCTGATAAATCAGGGAAGCAAGGGGAAGGCAGTCGGGAGAGAGCCGACGGCTGTGGAGGACCGGAACGAATGACAGGGGCACCGGCCAGCCACATGGCTGTCCGCACACAATAGAGCAACCAATGGGCAGCCCTTTCGGGTGGGGACCGACCCCCACTGTGGCCAGGGAGCCCCCGCGGCAGCCTGGGGCGTGCCACCCCCAGCTGCATTGGCGTGGAGAGGGCAGGGCCCAGCCCCCGTGGCATCGGCATGGCGGGGCCAGGCCGGGCCGTTGGCTACCCCCAGAGGCACTGCAACACTTTCCCTCTTTTCTCCTGTGTTAGACATGCGACCTGCAAACGATAAAAATTGCAGTCACCCTAAAACTCTGCTGAGTGCTGTGTCCTGTATTTGAGAATGGCCTGAAGTGGATGCTTACAGAGGAGTACAAGAGGGCGTGTATAGAACAGTGCTTTCTCTGACATTGCCTCTCAGCTTTTGATAAGGGGATATGCACTGCAAGTTAAACTAGGGGTTTGAGTTCCAAATATCTGCTTTGTTTTGGGTTCATTCCAGAAAACCCCAAATAAGAAAAATAACGAGTGCATTTTTCAAATCCTAAGTCTAAAACCAGTCTCCACCTCTTGATGAATAAGGACTATTTCTTTACAGGCACTATGAGGTGTAACCCTTAAAATGTTGTGAATATCCTTTCACTTCACTTGTTTCAGCAAGACACTATCCTCAGGAGAATAGAGGGTTTTCCAATAAAATGAACAATAAACAGATACTTTCAAAGAGTAAAATGTGAGTTATCTTAGTGCTTCATGAGTTGCAGAGTAACTTCCCAGCTGCTTCATGTATTTAGAACTTGGAATGCAACATGAACAACAAGGTCTTTAGTTCTGATTGATGAAAGTAAAGTGATTTGTTACACTATACTTATTAAAATGAAGAATTTATTGCTGCTTATTATCTAATATGTGAGCTCATGCTACTTTTTTCTGCACCTGTATTTAGAGTACAATTGAACATGTACAGTTTTGAGATTTAGTGTATAAATTTCTTCCCAAGACTTGCAAGAAAACAGCTGAGATACACTTGGGGTAACAGCTTGATGAAAATATCTGTGTTCCAAAAAGGTACGATAACAGCAATTGCTGAGATGTGCTGCCATAGCAGTATGCCTGCAGCATCTCGTCAGTGGAACAGTGTAATTGTTTTCCATGTGTCTTAAAATAGGTCTTATAATACCAACTTTGTGGGCGTATTTACTTGAAAATCAATAAAATTCTTGCTAATGGCAGGAGTCCTTGTAATGAATACCTACAGGTCGTTTTTTTTTCCTTATGTATTTGTTAGTAACTAGCTTAAAAATTGGTTTCAAAACCCATGTATGTAGTAACCTGTGTATGCTCTCATTTTTCATATAACCTCTATCTTTGTAGATTCTAGGTTTTTCTGGACAAGTAGCATGGAATATCTAAGCTTTGGGAATTTTGATGATCACCTTTAACAAAGAATTCAGATGGCTAAACTCATAAGGAAGTGTAAGCTTCAGTGACTTGTTTCTAAGTTCTCTTTTTTATATCACTTCTAAGTCTCACCACACACACACACACAAACACAAATGCACCACCCCTCACCCCCAGTCTTTGACAAAGAACAGATTTTAAAGAGATTTATGATTCTGTTCAGTCCTTTGCCTTCAGTACTATATATGAAAACAAGCGGGCCTTTTTGCCTGCTTGCTAATTTGTTTCAACTATAAAACCAGAGTGTGAGGAACTGGATTAAGATATTCTACACATTTCCAAGAGGCCACCAAACAGCTTTTGTTTGATAGTACAAAAAATGTGAAAAACTATGCAGAATTATACCCTAAAGTCAAGTGACATGTAACAAAATTGTCTTATTATGTGACCAATCATTTATGCATCTAGTTCTTCGAACGCCCTAACAACTCCCCCCTTCTCCCCAAATTGGAACAACAGTGTCATTGCACAAGGAAGAAAGATGTAGCCATGTCCTTTCCCAAGGGCTAACCGGGGTTGTGACCTTCCTAGAGAAAGCATCCTGCAAGGGAAGAGCCTTTCCAGGGCCCTTTTCAACTTCTCCGGAGAGGGGTGTGTAAGTAAAGATTGTTACCGCTTTTGCTAGAAGTGGTTTCAGCTTGTAGTGATTTAGCTTCTTGTGAGATCAGCTCAAATGAGACCACCTGGGCAAGCCCAGGGACCGAGAGAGATGAGGGAGCCTTGTGTGGTGAATTCCACAGGTAAGCTTTATTCAGCCATCCCTGTGAAGGGAACCAGAGGGTAGGCTTTTCCCTGAAAGTCAGGGGTGCTCACAGGAGGTTTATATGGGGAAGGCAGGGTGGGATGGACATCAGTTTAGCCAACAGGATACGGACTATTACCATAAAAAGAGCAAGGCATGTTGGGGGTAACCTCTGGTCAACGTGAGCTGTAGGAGGGTTCTTATCTCTGGGGTTTGGCCTTCAGGCATCTTTTCTCCAAGAGAGTGTAGAGAGCTCCAGCGCCAGTGGCTGGCAGCCCTCCACATAGGCATGCAACTACTTTATTTGTACATAGTAACATTTAACACTGATTTGTTTTTAGCTATCTTGCTAACACTTCTTGTCTAAGCTGTTTTAGTATTTATGACATTTACATACTTTTACTAAATTGTTGTTTAAAGGAAATAATTTCTATTGTACTTCTGAAGAAATTTAAGCTAAATGAAAATCACGGCTTGTTTCCTGAGACTCTTAATTCCTCCTGCATGTCAATATGACAACCTTCTTCAGGAAGCTGGTAGTTAATGTCATGGTAAAGCAGCTCTGAGTTTTAAAGAATGCCTCAGCAATGGAGGGTTAAGACTACTGATGTTCCTCTTATCTAACCTAACATTTGTCAAATAAAAAATCAGCTCTAGGGCATAGATTTCCTGGGGGAGAGGACAAGGAGTAAGAAACTTGCATGTGGTTGTGGTTTGTGATGATGCCTTTCTGCTGCAGATACAGGCTGTGTCTCAGTTTGCTCCTAGCTGGAGTGAGGGTTTGTGTGCCAGCAGGCTCAGTAACTGCTGAAACAGGGAGGAAACCTCCGAAATGACTAGCAAGTCTATTTGTGTGAGAACCATTCAAATAGAAGAAGATAAATTTTAAAGGTCTTTTTCTAAGCTAAAGTAAGTGCTCCAGAAGTAGTATTTCTCTACTATAAAAACACTTGGTAAGTGGCATCAAATAATTTTCTCCTTAAGTGATGGCAATAATTACTGTTGTTTCCTAACTCTATTTTATCACTGTATGTATGCCTTGCTGTAGAGAAGCTACTTAAATGAAGCTACTTTCTTATCACACTCACTAAATCCACATTCATGTGATTTTATGCTGTTAATATTTGCCTGAATGCTTTCAAGTCCATGCTGTTTTTTTTCCATAGCAATTTGTAGCAGAGGAATAAGAAGTCCTCTAATGTTTCTAGTGCCTGAGGATTCATTTTTTTCCCTCTAGAGAAGGCAAAAGTGTGCTCAGCTATAGGGAGAGAACATATGAGTCTTCAGGTTTCTCCTCATACAATTTCAGTGTTGTATGTATCTGACTGAGTGCTCTAACTAAAGGGTAAGAGGGAAATTCTGGTAGTCTACTTATCTACTGAATCACTGTATCGATGGGCTGAGGCTGAGGCCAAGGATATGAGGTTCAACAAGCCAAGTGTTGGGTCCTGCAATTCAGTCACAACAACCCCATGCAGCACTACAGTCTGCGGCAGAGTGATTGGAAAGCTGCCCAGCGGGAAAGGGCTGGTGACAGCAGCTGTACATGAGCCAGTTTGTGCCCAGGTGGCCAAGAAGAGCAATGGCATCCTGGCCTGGATCAGCAATCCAGTGTGGCCAGCAGGACCAGGGCAGGGATTGTCCCCCTATACTCACCACCGGTGAGGCCACACCTTGAGTTCTGTGTCCAGTTCTGGGCTCCACTGCAAGAAAGACATTGAGATGCCGGAGTGAGTCCAGAAAAGGGCAAGGGAGCTGGGGAAGCACAAGTCCTGTGAGGAGCAGCTGAGGGAGCTGGGGTTGTTTAGCCTGGAGAAGAGGAGGCTCAGGAGTGACCTTTTGGCTCTCCACAACTGCCTGAAAGGAGGCTGTAGCTAGGTGGGGGTCGGTGTCTTCTTCCAGGTAACCAGTGACAGGATGAGAGGAAATGGCCTCAAGCTGCACCAGGGGAGGTTCACGTTGGATATCAGGAAGAATTTTTTCACTGAAAGTCGTTAGCATTGGAATGGACTGCCCATAGAGGTGGTGGAGTCGCTGTTCCTGGAGGTATTCAAGCAATAACTGGATGTGGCACTTAGTGCCGTGTTTTAGTTGACAATGTGGTGATCAGCCAAAGGTTAGACTTGATTGATGTCTTTTCCAACCTAAATGATTCTGTGAAAACTCTGAGGGGTGCTGCTTAAGGAATATAATCAACGTTCCTAATGTAGGACCTTCAGCCTGATGTCAGTTTACTGCAACCTGTTTCTTTTCTGCTTTCTTTTAACAGCAAACCTGTAGCAGATGCAAGCAAATAGACAATATAGAGTGTTGAAATAGCAGCTGTTGTACTTCTATACAATGGACCATAAGGCACATGGGGTAAATCAACTGTAGACAAGGTAGTAAAGTGCTAGGAGACAGCATTGCTTTATATTAAATGTAATGATATTTATGCAACAATGCATTATAGTCAGTCTGGTAAGGTGGGAAGAAAAAGCCATTTCATTGAGATTACTGCAGTTACTGTTAGTCTTGCCAATGTGAAACAACAGGGGCAGGTGAATACCCCTTTTATTCCTAAAAGATTTTATAGTTTATATGAAAATTTCCTCTTTAGTCCTTGTGTAGGTTAGTGTTACTAATGATTTTATGTAAATTGTGACTTTTCTGCTGTAGTATAAAATAGCTCACTTAAATTGAGTTGATTCAGCATATCCAGGACTGGTCTGGAACTCTGCTTATGTATGTTTGATATTATTGAGATGACTTTCAACACTTGTTTAAAATCTATGCTTCTATCTTTTCTGGCATCTTTTTTTTCTCTGTCTCTTTATTAATTTTTTCGTGCTTCAAATGTGGACTTGCTATCCTGTTGATTGCAGGCCTTATTTTCTTGTTCAGTGGGCCTGAAGCACTATAATCTTTCTGTATCCATTATATCAAGAGTATTAAATATTTCCTATGAATACTGATTGAAAATATGCTGTGTCAAGTGCTCTCTTGACTTCCATAAAATCTGTGCTACTGTTCCTGAATATTCACTGTGATAAATATACCAGTCACTTGCTGTTTTCTTTAGCTTTTAGCTTTTGATTAACTTGTGCATTTTACTACATTCAACACAGCACTCTGTGTTGATACTTTTACCAGGGCTGAGTATTTTCAAAGTGTGTGGAAAAATATATTGTTGGTGAATTTACAGAATTAAAAAGAAAGATGAGACTTTCTGATAACGTTACTGCAATGCAGCATCATTTTGGCTACAAATACTTTGAACTGTTAATAAATAAGGATATAAGAATTGCAAAGGGTGTATCCCTTTAAAAACGCATATGGCAGGACAATAAGAAGAGTGAAACATACTTTTTATTAACCATAGTATATGTCTGGAAATGACTTGTTGCATCCGAAAAAAGTGACTATTTTTAAAGGTAATGGTGTGGGGGAAGCAGGGGACCTTGGGGATGGGGAAGGGGACAGAAATCACATTGGTTTCCAGGCAGCTAATGTTGGAAGTGACATAGTCAGCAGAATAAATACTGATTTGGGGGACAAGAAGTATATTACAGCATATAGACTTTAGAAAATTAGCTCTAGCAATTTAGCCTTCTTGTGAGATCATTTTAAGTAAGTCGAGGTGAAGAATCTCAACTTTTGAAAAAGCCAGGGAAGAAAATGGCCCCAATTCAGACTCATTTCTCCTCAGTGAAAGGAAGTAATCTTTCAGCCAATCTTTGGTAAGAAAATGGAGGAAGCACTAAGGTCTGAAATCAGAAAATGCTGCAACTTTGAAAAGAAATGCTATTGATCAAAAAAAATACTATAAAAAATACTATTAAAGTGCATTCCTTCTTGTTACCTTGTCCTACACTATTTCCAAGCTATTTTCACACTGACTGGTTGGTTTCAGGGTGAGCTTTTCCTACTGTATGGCTGCAGAATAAGCTCCTGTGTTAGAAAACATCTTGGAAAAGAACGATAAGTTTTGGAAAAAAAAGGATTTGTTGCCTGTCTCCTGACCAAGATGGCAAGATAAATATTTTTATTGATTCTCATGATCACAGTAGTTGAAACAAAACAGTATTTTGAGACAGATATTATTGAATAATGCAAAATTAGTTGAAAATGAGAAAGAACTACACAATTGCATTGTGCTGTTGTACTTTAATTCTTGTCACAGCTTTGTAAGCACCTTGTCCTTTATAACTTTAAAGACATTCAGTCACGGAGATGAGTAATGGTTTCCTAAAAGATTGAAGATGAGAAAATATCCCATGGCAGCCACAAGCAACGGTTGAAAAACTGAACACTTGTAATCTCTGATTGTTTTTAATGGTGACAATTTAACATCTTGTGAGGAAAATAATTAGCACGGATTTTTTGCAGTCAGGTGTCTGGCATTTGAATTTCTCCTCTTTGATGAAAAAAAAGTTACTTTTTCTTAAATGATTCCTTCAAGAAGAGTCTTAATTGGAATCAAGCACATTTACGATCTCTACTGAATCAGAGAGCAAGTTATTTGTGATTTTCCTCTCTCTCTATCTTGCCTTCCTGCTCAGGAAGATTTGATTCTTCTTGTCTTTCTTCTTTGGCATATTTTTCTCCTACTTATTTATTCCCTGTGTTTTTCCATGCCAGGCTAAGGGGGAAGGGGTGGGGGGGAAGAAAAGGCAGTAAAAAAGGGGTGGGGAGAAAGAGGGAGATGGAGGAAGCATAGAAATAGAGAATCCAATTTTCTGGATTCTTTCCAACCTTGAAAATACTGAAAATACCCATAACTCTTTCTGTGATGCAGTAAGGTGGAATCAACTAAGAAAATTAAAGCTCCCCATGGAACCCCATGTCCTGACAAAGTCAGGCTTCTAGTCAGATATTTTGTCTGTAGGCTGAGAGGTTTTGGATCCACCTGAAGATACTCCTGTGTTGCTCATTGTGTTATTTCCTGTACTGATCAACAAGTCTGCTGCTGAATGAGTGGATTATAAAACTGCTTCTTATATTCCTTCAGGCAAAGTCCATTTGGCAAGATGAAACACCTGGTGAAAGTGGTTTGAGCTATCTTACTTGGTCTGAATGGTGTGAGTGCCCCATAACCCATCCTCTCCACTGACAGCCACTGAGAACTTGTGGTAGATGGATGGTAAAAACCAACTCAGTTTGCTAAGTTGGGTGTTGATTCATCAGGAAATACTTAATAATTCTTTAGATTAATAGTATTTCAGCATGTACCATACTCACGTCCAGAGGCTGCGGTATGTAATTCATGGTAACATAAAGTGCCACTCTCGGGATCTGCTTCAAGGTCCATTTTAAATTGTACCAAAATAATAAATGTGCACTCCAAGTTGAGACAACAGGCAATAGTAGCACGCAGTCCTTAATTTTTTACCACATTGCTTTGCACAAATTTCACTGTGTATTCATGCTTATCTACCCTTCATCTGATTCTAGTTTTGCTTTTTTTAAACTATCTTTTTTTTATTTTACTGTTATTCTCTTGATCCTGTTCTGATTATTAAACTATATAACTAGCGCATTGACACTTTCAATGAGTTTTTCCTTTGAATTCAGTCATGTTCATGTTTCTTTAAAACATGAACATCTCGATTTCATACCACTCCTACTGTGTTAGGTTTTTGAAACGCCAACCTTTTTTAGGAGACTGGCCTACTGCTCCTGATCATAAAATCATAGAATGGTTTGGATTGGAAGGGACCTCAAAGGTCATTTTGTCCTATCCTCCTGAAATGAGTAGGGACATCTTCATTTAAATAAGGTTGCGCAGAGCCCCTTCCAGTCTTCCCTTGAATAACCCTTGACTTTAAATTCCCTGAGCCAGGCATGGGGCATCCCCCATCTCTCTGAGCAACCTGTTCCATGATTTCACTACCCTCATAATAAAAAATGTCTTTCTTGTATCTAGACTGAATCTACCCTCTTTTAGTTTAAATCCATTACCCCTTGTCCTATCACAACAGGCCCCATTAAAAAGCCTATCCCCATCTTTCTTGTCAGCCCCCTTTAACTACTGAAAGACAGAAACATGGTCTCCTTGTAGACTTCTCCAGGCTGAGGAATTCTGCTCTCTCAATCTTTCCTTACAGGAGAGGTGCTCCATCCCTCTGATTATTACGGTGTTCTCCTCTGGACTCACTCCAACAGATCCATGTCCTTCTGGTGCACAGATCCCCAGAGCCGGACGCAGCACTGCAGGTGCAGAATCCCCTCCCTTGTCCTGCTGGCCACACTGCTTTGGATGCAGCCCAGGACACAATTGGCGCTCTGGGCTGTGAGTGCACATTGCTGGGTCATGCCCAGTTTTTCATCCACCACTACCCCAAGTCTTCTTGGCGGGGCTGCTCTTGATCCATTCATCATCCAGCCTATGCTGATACCAGGGTTGCTCTGACTCAAGTGCAGCACCTTGCACCTAGCCTCATTAAACCTCCTGAAGTTCACATGGGCCTCCTTCTTGAGCTTGTCCAGGTCCCTCTAGATGACATCCCATCCTTCAGGTGTGTCAGCAGCACCATGCAGCTTGGGGTCATCTGCAAACCTGCAGAGAGTGCGCTCAATCCCTCTATGTCATAAATGAAGATATTAAATAACACTGGTCCCAGTACAAATCCCTGCTGGACACCACTTGTCAGTGATGCCCATCCAGACATTGAACTGGTTACCACTGCCTTCTGGGTGTGACCATCCGGACAATCTCTCATCCACTGAATAGTCCATCCACAGAAACCCTCTCCCCGCAATTTAGAGGAAAGAATATTGTGGAGGACTCTGTCTAAAACTTAACAGAAGTCCAGATAAATGACATCCATAGCCCTTCCTTTGTCCATTCACACAGACACTGCACCATAGAAGGCCACTGGGTTGGTCAGGGAGGATTTGCGCTTGGTGAAGCCATGATGGCTGTCCTGAGTCATGTCCCTATCCTCCTTAGCAGAGCTCCTAGGAGGATATGTTCCATCATCTTCCAGGCACAGAGGGGAAGCTGACAGTTCAGTAGTTCCCAGCATACTCCTTTCTACCCTTTCTAAATGTGGATGCAATGTTTCAATTTTCCCAGTCACTGGGGACTTTACCTGACTGCCATGATTTGTCAAATATCATGGAGAGTGGCTTGGCAACTACGTCAGCCAACTCCCTCTGGATTCTGGAATGCAGTGTTGGTTGTTACTGTTCAGCAGTGTCTTTCAGACTCAGTCAAGCAGCTTGTATAGTGTTGTCTGTGACTGTTTCATCTTTGCCTTAGAAATGTGATGGAGAATAAGAGGGTGAGAAGGAGAAATATTTTTTTTAAAAAGGCTTTTAGTACACAAAATGTACCCCTCAGCATAGTGTCTTTCACCAGACTGTTTGGGGTATATATTTTGTTTGCAAATGCTCTACCTTATTAGTAAGGACTTTCTGGGACAGTCTGGCAATACTAACTACTGTAACAATTTTCACAAGGTTTTCAAGACACATGTGCAAGGAACAAGCACTTAATGCTGCCTAAATTACTAGTTAACCACATTTCCTCCTTTCTGAAGTGACAAGTGAAGAAAAGATAGTGCTCGAGGGGACCCATTTCTGACAATCACTGCCAGCATGAGTCAGTCTAACACCAGATGGAGCTGTGATTATGCAACCCTATGTGTCTATAGGTGAATGAAAGAGCAACCAGAACTCCTTTCCCCCAGGCCTCAAGTCAGGTGCCAACTTGTCTGATGCCCTTGGTAGTCCTCCGGAAATGCTCTACCATGCTCTAAGAGCCATTTGCTTGGTACAGGAGTGTCAGCATTAAAAATAAAAAAAGTTTTGCCTCTGAATTTTTTTAAGTGGCACCTTTAGAACTTGAAAAAAAATTAAATCAAAGCCAGTTCAGGGCTTATTTGGGGAGGAGGGGGAAACCACTTTTCTCCTCCACACTTCTCTCCTTTAAGAACAGGAATTTAGAAAAAGCTCTGACTGTCATTCTCCATGCTTTTAGTGCAGAGTGGGGGTGGGAGTAAACACAGCTTTTCTGCAGGGTAGAAAGGAAAGGCCTTGCGATCTGAAGTTGGTGACTGAAGTGACAAAGCATTATAATAGTGCTGCAGCTGTTATCTTGTCATGAAGAGAAAAAAATTCCTGTTGTGAACTCAGCATTTTGTGTTCAGATAGGAAAGCTAGCTCTGCTTCTGTACGTACATCTCCGGGAAGCAGGAAGGAGAGATTACGCTTCTAGTTAAGGTGACAACCTCCTCTTTTTATTGGCTTAAAGTCTCATTTGGTGGTACTTTTAGAGTATTTTTTGCAAACCACTTAATTTTGAGTTTGTAAATACTAATTTTTAAAACAACAATTAACAGGGTAGTTGGACTATAAAAAAAATAGTAAAGAAAAAAAGGCAAACAGCTGTTATCTGAAGTGATTTGATTGCCCCTAACCAAAGTCTGGATTTACTTGTATGCCATCTCAGTGTAAGTAGACCACGATGCAGTTTAATTTTGTCAGTTTGTCAGAAATCATGTTTTAATGAGTATATTCCAAGGTGGAAGGGACTGAAGAAGTAGCAGCAAGTAGGCAGTGTTTAATATCTGAGGAGACAGGCAGCTGGCAGCAAGACTTGCTTCATCCCCTATGTAGTCATAGAGAGGTGAGATGGCTAACACCAGGGTGCCTCTGTCTTAGCAGGTCCCTAAGACTTCAGCATGAAGGAAATTCATTACACATAATGATGTCTAGACCCTGAAAAACTCATTAACTGGGGAGCTGAAGCAATGGTAGTGATTAAATTTTTTTACATTTTTAACAGGTGGTTGTAGTCTATTAAAATGCTGTGAGAGCATCATGTACTTGAATCTTACCACTCTAATTTGTGTCTCTGACAGTACCAAAGGCCATTTCTCATTTATTTAACCTGAATTTGATATGAATTAACAGATAATATTGATCTTACTGAAATTCTTGCTGTTTACTGAACCTTCCTGTTTACTGAAAGATTTCTCTTCATCATGGTAGCAAGGGTTACAAACTTTAATGTCAGTACCCTGTAGATTGGAAGTCTTGCTATAAATGGATTTCTTTACTCTTTCTCATTCTCTTTTGCCTGGATTATTTCTCTTTGGCTGTCACTGTTACTTTGATCTGAAAACATTCAAATTCAGAAACCTTAGCAGTTGAAAGTGCTTCTTTGCACTGACATTTCTTTCAGAGTTCAACAAATCCTTCAAAGTGTTCAGGGGTCTCTTATAAGCTGGTATGAGTTTCTACTTTCCATCCATGACATACATTAGTCATAGGGTTTGTTATGGTGTATGTGTCAGTTCACTACTCCTCAACTGGTAGGTTCAAGAAAGAGTTAAACGTAGAGACACGTTTAAAGGGCAGACTCTCACCTCCTCCATAGGTATCTATGTAAAGTGTGTGTGTAATTGTCATGTCTGACAGATAGTATTGTATTAGCTGGATTAACAGAAAGGAAATGTTGTTAAAAATGCTTTCAGGTTGTGTCTATGTGCCTTGCTTTTACAAGTAATTTTTAATACAGTTGTTCCATAGTAGAGCTATTGAACTGCTTTGTGTAGGAACTCTTTGCTTATTTTATTCAAAACCCACTGGAGTTTTGCTATAAAAATATTCACAAACAGTCTGTTTTCTGAACAAGTTTTAGATTTTTCACTACAGTCTCCAGCATTCAGTGCATTTTTTTTTTTCATTTACGGCTAGTGGAGCAATCTGCAACAAAATGTTCTTCCTTGAGTCATGCAACCTTTTATCTTGGCAAAATGGGATATAAAACCTTTACTATGGTGATGATTCCCCTCAGAATATGCACATTTGACAGAAAAGATGCCTCATACCATGTGAACTGCAAGTGTGCTTATAAGACCATGGATTATTTCCAACGTATTCTTTTTAACTTCATATAGCAGCACTGTGTAGCTTTTTGTCTTCTTTATCTGCACTTTTAAAATCTACTGAATCTGTAGTAATAGAATAAAAGATTACAGATTTCAGTGTTTACATTTACTGGGAAACTTTAACACTCCAGAAATTATCTCCACAGGGTGTATGTCCCTTTTACATATAAACCTTCATTCCTCCTAGGTGGGAATTGCGATTTAGTCCAATCTTGAGTTACTCTATACTTCTCAGTTGTCTATTTTCAAGTTATCTTTTCCTTTTGGCCACCCACGAGGCCTCTCTGGTGATTTTTCTCTGGCAGCTCCCTGCTGCTCCAAGGCACTCCAGGCTGTTATGTAGCAGGCAGATACTGGCAGAGCGTGGGTGTAGAGCAGCAAGTCTGCTAATCAGCTGTGTGGCCTTCGTTATGTCAGAAGTGACCCTGAACACACATCTTGTACAGTCCTAATCAAAAAAGAATATGGAATACCTTGTTAAAGGGCAAGGATGAAGGGAACATCTGGAAACACTGTAATGAGCAATGTACTTTGCTAACATAGATTTCAAACAAAAAAACCCCGCCAAAACCCACCACCAAAAAACCTCACAAACATGTCTAATTAGAGTGTCTTGTGATATACAGACTCTTCTTCCAGGGCTATCCCTTGAACCAGGCAGCTGAAATGTACAGAAAGCAAATGTGGGTTATACTGACATGCTGTGGTTTTTCGAGTGTGAAAGTAGAATTGTTATCAGATAATCAAACAATTATCATACCACAGATGCAATGAAGTTGGTGTAATCTGCATTATATTGAGGATGTATGGTTAAAATTCTATTTATATAAAGGTTTGTACTAGAGGGTAATAGTACATGTGTGAGTCCTCAAAGCCCAGGACAAAGTGTCAGAAATGTACTGGTTGTGTTTCATAATTGAAGCATCTCTGTTCCTTTTTGCTCCCCTTAAAAGACATGTTTTTTCATTTCACCACAACTGGGTACTTAATGTTCTGCATATTTTCCTGTTGTATAGAAATAGAAAGAGTGATTACAGAAGTTTCAGAGGAGTTTCTGGTCAGTGCAATGGCTCAGGAAAAGATGGTGCAATATATTGTTGCATAAAAATGTATCAGTTACTTTCATGTGACATGATTCAAATAGTTGCAAAGTATAATTACCAACACAGAATTGCTTGCAGGCCACTTTGAAATGAGTTGATAGTTTTACATTTCTGCTTTTCAGGTCTCATTATTGAAAGCAAGTCTAGCAACTGTTTTTGTTTTGGTTTTGTTTTTTTTGACTATGTAATGCAAAACTATGGAGTGCCACTCTTTCATACTCTGTATGCAAAAATACACTTTTCTTTTTCACTCATTTTGTATATAGGGCAATATGGCAGTGAACCTGAATCTTTAATGGCATGTTTTGCATGGACTCTGACCAGGACCCTGGACAGAATGAACATCTCTTAGGTATAGTTGCCATTCTGGGAACAAGAAATCTAATCTTGTTCTGTGGTTTTCAGCACAAGAGATTCTGGATAGACCTCAAAGAACCACGAAGGTGCATAAATAAACAACACTGGATACTCTGGAAAAGCACGGGGTAATGCTTTTTGCCAAAGAAGTCTGGTGTTTGCCTGCCCCCAAAAAGGAGGCCTGCTTTCCTTCAAATGAAATAATTACGAATGGAGCTGCTGGCAGTTCCATCCATCCTCTGCTTAAAACTACAGAACCTTTCCCTTGCTGAAAAGGCTCTTTAAGCATTCTACGTTTATCTGCAGTCAAATTTAGCAGCATGTATCACCAATGGGGACAGTGTGGTGAATGTTGCAGAAAGCTGCTAACAGCTGAACTGTGGCTGTTTCCCAAATGTCACACCACAGATAAATCAGAGCAGCCAAGCACAAACATCATAAAAAATCAAGCAAGCAAGCAACCCAACCCAACCCAACCCAACCCAACCCAACCCAACCAAACCAACAACAAATCTTCACAAAATACCCCCCACCTCTTTTTCAAAACATATAGCACTAGGTCTATATAATGCAGGTATCCTGGAGCAAAGCTTCAGTGATAGGAACTGTAGATGATTGGTGCAGCAGAGCCACAAAGACTATGTGGAGAGTGACAGATTATACTGACCTACCACTTCATAGCAATTTTTTTTTGTTAATCCTTACAGTGAAAGAAAAAACACATTTCATCATATGCAGAACCCTCCAGAATAGTAATTTGTGTTGATTCAAATCAGGAAACTTGTCCCATAATTCTTGCAATTTTTTTTTTTTTAAGAGTGATTAAAGATTATTGCTTCTACTTAGTTACTTCTCTGGCAACACTGGAGCAACAGCATTTGCCTATGGTATAAGTGATTCTCCAGATTTAGCCTTGAATATATTTTTGGATTGTGAATGCAAGATGCCTCTTAGCCTATCCATCCAGGGTACTACAGTATGTCTGGAGTGCTTTCTACACTCTGATCTATATGTAATTTGTTTATCTATTCTGTTGCTGTTTCAGTCCTAAGCATTTCAAAGCATAAAACCATGAAGTTCCTGCTGAGAAAATAGTGGTGAAATGAAAGGTCAAACCTCTTAGTACTGTGGCAGGTAAACAGAGAATTTTGGCTGCCACCTTCAAAATTGTGGTGGATGTTATTTATGCTCTTAGGTTCTCTGCTTCATGTCCACTTGCACTCTTTTCTGAGACAGTTTTAGTCTAGAAGGTGTTTAAAGTATTTTAGTTATGACTGCTCCCCCTTGTGCTTACACTGCTCTGCTCTCTTATTCTGCATGGCCAGACAGATTAGGCTTGGATTTTGTGCTGAAATGGAAGAGATGCACTAACTAGCTGGGTCAGAGCTTGGTCTCAGTGATTAAATGTCAGATGATGTGAATCACCATCCAAAGAACAGCATATACAGGGCGTTCAGCCTCCCAAAGGACAGCTGACTCACTTCTGTGTCCTGCTCATCAAAGGGCTGGATTGAGAGCCAAGGCTGTTTGAACAGTCTGTGAGTTATGGTTAATGCTTGGACTGTAACAAGGAGGCTCTAACTAAGCGTGCAAACCCAGCCTGTTCCTTTGCAGCTCTGCTCAGCTGGCAGCCTGCTTGGCAGGCCTTTGCTGTGTGAATTTCAGTGAGCTCTTTGAAAAAAAAAAAAGGGCATGTTGCATGAAATGAAGAGTTAAGTACCGGTTGCATGTGAACTAGAAAGTATTTTCAGGTGTAGGCAGCAGAGTGGGCAGTGAGTAAACAAAAGCACTGGAACATGCAATGCTCAGAAATTATGGAATTGTACCAGATCATTATTTCAGAATAACTCAGTTGTGTCTTCACTCAACTAGCATACTTAACTGCCTCTTCACCAAAAGGTGGATCTTTTGGAGCTTATATAAAGCAAACGTACACTTTAATTTCTGTCTACACTTGTGGAGTCTCAAAGAAGATATACAATATACGCATGGTTAGAATGCAAGTGTTAAAGACTGTTGCTAAAATCAGTGTGTGAGCAGAGGACCAGTTTAAACTGTGAAAACAACCCCTACCAGGAGCAAGAAAACTTTTTCTTACTTATGAAGACTGTGGAACAAGGCTTAGCTGAGCAGTAGGGATGGAATCACCTGGGAGTGACATGGTGTAGTTGGCTTTTTTGGTTGGGGTTTTGTTCCCCCATCCCCTTGTCCACCTCCTTTATAGACAGATTAAAGGACTGGGATGAGGTAATGCTGCTTGTGTGTATAGACTGGGGAATGAGAGGCTGGAGAGCAGCACTGCAGAAAGGAACTTGAAGTCCTGGTTGATGGCAAGTTGAACATGAGTCAACAGTGCCCTGGCAGCCAGGAGGGCCAACTGTGCCCTGGGGGTCATCAGGCACAGCATCGACAGCCAGGCAAGGGAGGGGATTGACCTGCTCTGCTCTGCACTGGGGCGGCCTCACCTCTAGTGTAGGGGGCAGTTTTGGGTGCCACAATACAAGACATTCAACTATTAGAGAGCATCCAGAGGAGGGCAACAAAGATCATGAAGGGTCTGAACATCCCTTGTTCTGTTCAGTCTGGAGAAGAAGATTGAGGAGAAACCTCATTGTAGTCTTCAACATTCTCCCAAGAAAAAACAGAGGGGCAGACACTGATCTCTTCATTCTGGTGACTGGTGACAGGACCCAAGGGAATGGCTTGAAGTCATGTCAGGGAGGTTTAAGTTGGATATTAGGAAAAGATTCTTCACTCAGAGGGTAGTTGGGCATGGGAATAGACTCTCCAGGACAGAACTCACAGTGCCAAACCTGACAGAGTTCAAGAAGTGTTTGGACAATGCTCTCATTAACATTGTGTGATTCTTGGGGTGACTTGTGCAGGGCCAGAAGTTGGAATTGATCATCCTGATCGGTCCCTTCCAACCCAGCATATTCTATGATATCTCTATGATATCTCATTAACTTTTAGATACTAAAAACAATTAATTCAGATTGCATGTTGTGTTTTACTATAGTTAAGTCATGAACCAGGGAAAGATGGGATACATTTCAATGTATTATCCTTGCTTCTTTTGGTAATCTGAGAGGCAGAGCTTTGACTGCTGTAACTGAGTGCTTGCACTTTTTTCTTGAGAGGCTCTGCAATTGCATGTGACTGGAAGGTGAACAAAAATAAAACTCCCTTGTGTTAGGGTTAAGCACTGTTCATTTCTCTGCCTGAATTTTTTGGGCTGTGCTTAATGTGTAGGAAACTTCCATTGCTCTGAGAAGTTATCTGCCCAGGATGTAACTAGCTCACAGCATTATGCTGTAGTCACTGGGCTGGAAGAGAATGTTGACTTCTGCTGCTGTCCCACAGCACAGGTAGATGTACCTATATTTCCACTCAAAAGAGTGGTTTTCTAGGAGTCCTCTAAAGAAGCAGGCGAAGGTGTGTTCACATAGCGTATTCCACTATACTGCCTTCTGTGGTGTTAAAGTTGCCCTAATATCAGCTCTTTGTCTTTCTTACTGAAATAGATGATTCAATTCCATTTGCCAAAACTGGTCGCAATTTTGCAAAGATGTTTAGCTATTTATATTCCATTTATTGTAAATATTATTTGTGTTAAATATTGATGGAATAGTCTTGAAGATACTAGTGGATCATTCACTGGTGTAGTTCGTGATTTCTTTGCAAGTTTGAATTATGCATAACTGCCAAATACTTTTTTGCTTATGTCTATCAAATTTCAGTGGATATATATTTCTAATTCATAAATCAGTGTTGGGAGTTTGGCCATTTGGAACTGGAATTTAGGGTCCAGATAAGCCATGAGAAAAAATATGTGTACAAAAGGCATTCTTGCTATTCCTGCTGCAGAGAGATAGATGTCCCAGATACTGTATGTTATTTAGATGATCATGATAATGTCAGTGGAACTCATTGTTGTGGAAATCAATTTCCTTTTTTCCATTATCTTCCTAATACTATACTGGTGAATCAACTCCAGTGAAAATTAACTAGCATTTATGTATACTGAATTCACTCAGGAGCTATAGTTATTCACACAAAATGGTATTTTGCCAGTGGTTGTCTTCAAGAACTGTACAAAGTCCTCAAATGTTTATTTATATATTTATTTAAAATTGAGTTAAATGGATTTGCAATTTAACAGTGCCAGATATTCAGGGTGTGATTTCCTGCCAAAAATTGTTGATGTCTTCGACTCATTTAGTAAGCAATTTGGTGGGATTTTCAACAAAAAACTTTGGAGATTTTTGATCTGCAGGTTTGTAAGTTAAACTGTTGAAAAAACAATTAACACACCAGCAATAGAGGAAAATTTGTCTCCGTTTTTCACTAATAAGTCCCTATATAATTTTCCTATTTGAATGTTTTCTGTCTTTTTTTTTTTGGTCTTGTTTGTTTGCTGTTTTAGTTTTATTTTTTGCTTGTTTATTTGTTTGTAAAACATGCATTTCCCATGAAAGTAGGCACATGTCCTCTGATATATTTCATTACAGTTTCACAACATCTTCCTTCCTTCTCCACCCATGGTATTTTAAACCTAAGTGGGTAAGTACTTTTGCCTTCGAGAAAGGTACTCAGCACAAAATTCATGTCAATAATATGACTAAGTTGCTGGTATTTTCAACTTTGCATGTTACAACATATGGAAGCATTACTTTTGATGTATATTTTTCACTTTTGATTCTAGTCTTACTGATACCACTCTTAAAGGTGTATGTGTGTGCTGCTGTTCATACTAATTCTTTGTAGATGAAGACTGCAGAAAGGATATTATTGGGACCTCTGCATTTCATCATATTTTAAATACTGAAGAGACTGATTAAGAGCAAATATTGCTTTTAAAAGGTAGTGTAAACAAGAATATTGAAAATAATCTTGTTTTTATTCTGTCAGCAGATAAAATGTTACATAATTAAATTAGTGCTATGATGTTTATAGCCTATCATATTAACATTTAAAAGAAAATTTCTTATTGAAGTCAAGTAAATCAGAAAACAAAATTAAAAACAAAACATGTTTTCTAGATATCTGTCCAGTTTAGATTACCTTTTACTAAATGTTTTCTTCTTCTCTGTGGTTATTGCATGCAAGCAATGTAATCTGTTGTAAGGCCTCTGTGCGTGGCTTGCGACCGGCCCCTTCCCGGCGGGCCGGGGCCGGGGGGTGCCGGTTCCTTCCCCACCCCGCGCGGTGTTGGTCCTTTCCCCGCCCCCGCGCAGCAGCTGGGATGGCACAGCCCGACTGGCAGGGGCTGTCCCCGCCCAGGGGAACAGCTCATTGGTTCCCATGCCGGCTACTGACGGCTGGCTCACTGGCCGGTGCCCCTGTCAATCATTGTGGTCCTCCGCAGTGATTGGCTCTCCCGACTGCCCTCCCCTCGCCCTGGTTTTATAACATTCCCCGGTCGCCATTTTGGCTGTCTGCTCCACAGCATATTGCAGGAATGAAACCTACTGGCGATAAGCGGAAAGAACCCTTCCTCGTTCGCTTTATTTCCCTGCATAGATTAAACCGCTGTGCGTGAAGTAAGCCAAGATTCTGTGGGAGTTCTGATGCTCGGCTCGTCTCTGATTGGAGACTGGATAACGCCTGAGTCGCGTTATTTGGGCAAACTGGACTGACGCAAAAGACTCCGAGTTACTCGCGATTGCTACCCGCGGCAGTAATCTTTCTGCAAGAACACTTGACATGGAAAAGAAAAGCAACTTCAAGAAGCATAAATAGTTCAATTTTCCTGATCATGGTCTACAAAAGTTTTATACAAGTTCTACTTTGAAAACATTGGAGTTTTTTACAATGTAGTTCAAGTAAACTGTCATGTACATTCTGTTCTTTAGTACAGTAGAGATTTAGGTTTGAAAGAAAATGTTCCTCCTAGATGTCTACTTGATCCATTTGTCAGATGGAAGAAATGGAGTAGCATTTTTGAGCACTAATTTCATTGCTAGGCCTGTGTTGTGTTTGATGCATAAAAAAGCTCAAGCAATAAATAGCTCAATAAATGATCTATGATATTCTATGAATACTGAGTTATACTAAAAAAGTCTGAGTCTCATTCATCTGGACATTTGGTTCAAAATTCTAAAAATACCCAGTGCCCAATTTGTAGAAGTAACTACTACCCCCGGAGAGGAGTTTCTCTATCAATAGAGTCCCACAGACACCTACAGAGTGAGCTGGGCAATTCCTGGAAGTTCTAAAAATGCTTATTCCCTCAAAACCCATGGAAACCAATGGAATACAGATGCCTTGAAGTTTTTAAAGCTCTCACTGGGTAATTTTGTAACTAGCAATTCTTTGAATGCTGTTGATGCTAAAGTTCACTCTTTTACCCTGCTCTGTGCTAACAAGAATCAAGGCCCAATGAAGTCTTTAGTTAATGACAGATAAATTGGAACTTCAAGGTAATTTTTTTTTAAAGGGGAACTTAGTTAAGAGATCCAGTAACATTAGATAGTGTTAAGATTGTGGTATAAAAAAAGCCATCATAGAATGTCTTTTGTAAATGTTTATTTCACAGCTGTTTAAAAATATTTTCTAAAATGTCTGTGTTCTTCAAGGTTGCTGGTGTCATTTCCAAGTGTGGTGTCATGATTCATAGCATCTTGAACATAGCATCTTGAATAATGATGTGTGAAAAAGACTTTGTTTATATAAATGGAGGTAGGTTATAAAATATAGTTCTTATTTCTGGACCAATGAGTACCTGGAATGTGGTTGGATTTTAAAGTTGTCGGAAGGAATAACTTTTCAGCTTTATTTCTGCTAGAAAACTAGTTGCACACTGACCAAAGGGAATCATATTTGATCCTCATTTTATGGGGCAGAGAACATGTAGGGGATAGAGCAAAATTTTGATGCATTCAATTTTATTTGAAACCTGTTAAAATCTTTGTCTGACAATACTAAGTTTTAAGGGACCAATGCTAATAGGGAGAGGTTAGTTAGACACTGTTTTAAAATATAACTCAGGTTTTATGTCTGTAAGCATAACTAAATGGGTAGTGGAAAAACACAGCTCCTTTTAAGGTTTAAGCCCAGGTTTGGCATCCAGTCTTCCTACACAGTTGGAGACAGTTAAGATGCTAACCTCACCCACAGTTACTTGATGCTGGCAGTAGCAATAAAGTGAGTTGAAGGCTAGATCCCACCTCAGCCAGCTTTTTCCTATGCAGGAATTTGCTGTCCAGGCAGTGGCATCAGGAGACCAGGCTGCAAGCCATTGCACTGCAATGATCTGTAATAAAACAGCCCTCTAGAAAACACATGTGGGGTGAGAAGGCATCTTTAGTAATGTCAGTGAACTGGTTTGAAATGTGGTCATGATGGCCATGTTGTGTTGGTATAGCTGTGATGAGACAAACCCCAGTGACACAGCTGGCGAAGCAGGGATAGGAGGGCTTTGAAACTCCTTTGCTAGGAGAACCAAGTGTCTACCATCTCTACCCTCACATACTTTGGCTCACTGGAAGAGCTAAGTGCCTTACATTGCACAGTTATATCCCTCAGATAGTCAGGTGAAACACAGTGGTGTGGACATTATCTGTGCTATTCTTAAATTACAAGAATTAGCTATATATATTAACATAGGAAATGGGGAATTTGTAATGCAAAACTTACTGTCCATTAATTCCTAGTCTTTGAGAGGAATGTTACTGAACACCTTAAAAATGAAATAGTTTATTATATGGAAATGGTGATATGTGTTTTTGCTTTTCTCCAGTTTAAACATTATAAGTTTTTTCTTTTCATACCTATTTTGGTGTAATTGTTATATGGTAAAATGAAAGTCAGATATTTTGAAAACCTAAAATGAGGGGTTACAAATACTGTCAACAGAAAATAATTTGGATCAGATATTGCTAATAAAAGGGAATAATTTTGTCAATGAAAAGCCTTCTCTTTCATCAGCTGTTTCAATGCTTATCTCAGCCTAATTCTGCTCATGTTTTTCAAGTCACCCTGGGAATAACACATATCTTAGGCATGATTATGCTAAACCTATTCTACTCACAGACTCCTGTCCTTGAGGAAAAGTATGAATAAAGAATTAAATAGACAGCTTCGGTAATCATAGCACTGATTTTTGTAAAAAACTAATATTATCATCTCTCTTCATATTTAAATTTTTCCCGTTTTTATAAAAGGCAAAAAATGGTTTTGGCATTAATTAGCAAACTTCTTACAAACTTTGAATGAAGTTAAATTGTTGAGGTTCTGTAAAAAAAGACAGAGAATTGGAGATAAACCTTCAATAATAGCTAAGTCCTGTTGTCCTTTTCAGATGTCATTGTAACATACAGTGATAGAAATCTCTTCTCTTGCTAGCACAAATGGATTTGGATATCTATCTTCCCCTTCAATTGTTTATTAAGGAAATTTTGCTTTAGAAATGTAATAGGGAATAAAAAGAATTGGGAAGATAGTGCTATGTTTTATCAATCACATCTTTTTCCCTTTGAATCATGAACTGGCTCTGATAACTTAACAGGCATATTTGCATTTGGCTTTATTCACTACTGGTTTACTATACTCTTTGTGAAGGCAATGAAAATAATTGCAAATTCAATTACAACTCAAATATTTTCATTTCTGGATGAACTTGGCTTTGTATTTTCTTCATGAGTAGCAGTTGTAGCAGCTTGTGTAGACTTAATTTACATTTTGATTGAGTTTTAAACCTTCTTAAGAGATGATGATGGATCCAGAGATTATGCAACCATTTCAATAATGGAGAGAAAAAGACTTTTTATATATTTTTTTTTAATATGGAAGACTCAGTCATAAGGAAAATTACCTTGCCAATAGAATAAGAATTAAAGTTTGATAGTAATTTGACGTGAAACAGATTACACTAGAGGAATCATAGGACCCAGATTGCAAAGGGGACATTTCCCGTAACTGTCAGCATTAGAAATCTTACCACTAATACCAGCTGTATATCTACAGGCCGTACTTATTTCATAGCCAGCTGAACTGCAAACAGAATGGTAGTTTCAGTATTTAAATTCCCTTTCAAAATTAAATTTTTGTTTACATTATTCTTTCTGACATTTTAGTTTCATATCTGCCATAGATACAAAATATCAACCTTTGAGCTACATAAAGAGAATTTTTTTCTCTCTTTTCTTCATGGCACTCTGGTAGCTAACTGAAGACTGAGGTTTTAATATTCAATTCATAGTTCCATGGGAGTTTATTTTATTGGAGGAACATCACAAAGTCTTTGATTATCTTGCGTATGGTGATGACCAGTTGGTATTTGGTCCCTTTTGGTAACTAATTGCTTTGTACTTCAGTAAAAAGAAATTAATACAAAGCAAGATTATTTAGAAGAGAAATTGTGTTTTATTTTCCCAGAATTCACAACTCGGAATGAATACTGAGTGTATTTGTTGTTGAAGTACTTTAAGTTGCATCCTGACATTGTTTCCATTTCAATTATCTGTACTTTTGTTTAGTCAAATATGAACCAGACCATGTGGTCTTGTACTGTTAAAATTAGAAAAGTGCTTGATGCACTTTAGACAGTTTAAAAATTCAAAATATTTGAAAAGTCTAAAGGAAAATGTAATACTTAAAATAGAACTACCACTTTTTAAGGTGGTGAACTAATCTTTTTGAATCATCATAATTTGTATGATGTGGGATTGGACACATTTGAAGATGAAATTATTTGATCATAGACAGCTGAGTCAGAAGTAATTGAAGGAACTTTTGAAATCAGTTCCAGTTTTTGCCCATCTATTCAACAGATGAAATAAAAGGATCTAAGGAGGTAGAGAGGGGAAATAGGAAAAATAGCACTTATCTATTTATTTAACACTTTCTATGTGTAAACCCCTGTAATGTATCTCCTGTATGCTAAATTGCATTGTTCTATTGTAACCTGTTCACTGCAATTTCTGAAACTCTTTAGTTTAGACATTCCAAACAAATGAGAAGCCTTCAGTTTTAATGTAACTTTGGAAAATTAGCACAGCTTATGGTAATAGTCCTATGAATGTTATTGAGCAGAGAAATATATATAAATAATTATTTAAAAATACAATGTATTTTTGTATTTTGGTGAAGGACCAGTAGTTCTGAAAAAGAAAAACTAAAACAGCTGCATCAAAATAACTGAGACCATTTATAAACTACCAAGATAGCAAGTTTATGCTCATACTACATATTTATAAATTGAAGTACAGAGAAAAATCTGACTTTCTGTTGCACTCCTAAAACAGAGAATATGCCAGGGATCTAATACAGTTTTCTGAAATCCAGCTTTGACTGCTGCAACAAAGCAAGCTCCTTTCTTATTTTTACAGTTACAGGAGTTGCTAAGCCATCCCAAGCTCATGGGCAAGGTCTGATTCTGTTCTGTCATTTTAATGAGATGCTGCTTGTAGTTGGACATACAAGAAAAATCAGCACTAACATGGTAAGCGTTTTGTAGCTTCCTCACTCGTTAATCTTCTAAAGCAGCATAATTGCATTAGAAAGGTACAATTAAAGAAGAGTGCTTCCTTTCACTGTGTTCCTTCCTATCTCAGCTCACTCTCCTGTGTAGCTGTTGTTTGTTTGCATGACCTGAATCAGACCTCACTCAATATCTCGATAACGGACTGAAAGGTCAAGATACACTTTAGTAAAGGAGGTGAACTTAGGGCCATAAGTAAAAGTGCTGATATTCTAGTGAGCTGCTTGGTTGGACTATTCCAGACAGAAAGATATTGTTTGAGGTGTCTCTCTACCCTCTTCTTAAATTTGTGTCTTTTCTTCAGTACTGCCTTCTGTTGTCCTGGAATTTTACCCGATGCAAGCCACAGCCTTGTATCTGGGCCAAGACAAACTTTCCAGCTGTTAGGTGGTAGCTGGTTCCTCTAATCCTACTGTTTTGCACATAAAAACATGTGAAGTTAAGTTATCGTCTTTGGCACTATGTGTAGCTTTCCAGAGGAAAGTTTAAGTTAATTTCTTTGCTTCTACTACAAAATTAAAGCTTTTAGAGATGCAAGTTTTGCTCAGAGGTCTTAGTGAGTGGATTTCAAAACAGTCATTAATAGCTAACAAACCTTACTGCCTTTTTAAGCACATTTACTGGACTAATGAGTCCATTCCTATATGAGAATATAAGGTTATTTATTGTGAAAGTTGGTCTGGAATTGATTATTTGCATTTATTGCAAGTAATTTAGTTTGCAAGTTGTTAAACAGCTGCAGTTCTACAATGACTAGAAGCTTGTAGCTAAAGGCATGTACATTATATATATTTGCAATAGAATTGTGTGTAAACAACATACTTGTGAAGGCTAGAAGGGACCATTAAGGACATATAATCTGACCCTCATAACACAAACTCTAGTTGTCCACAGTAAGTCTTGCACTGGGCCCAGTCATCCAGCCTGAAATAAAAACTTCAACTGATATTAATCAAATGTGTCCCTTAATAAATATCCCAATGGTTACTTAACCTTCTCATATTTGTTACTCATAGTTTGAACCTATCTAATGTCAGCTGGATCATTCTAATGGTTACATTCCTCAATACATCTGTAAACATGGAGTCAACATCCTAATGTTATGCAAGTGTGATGAGCAGATGTCAGTAAGGTTAAAATATAAGTAAGGAACAAAGGAAGAAATTAGTAGTCAGCTCAGGCACACTTCATCACATCAGTGCTTTGCACTTAAGTGGTCTGGTTAAATTTAAACATATTTTTTTGCCTAAAAAAAGGTGGTGACTCAATGATGAGTACCTATTTAGATTCAGGGAGTCACTTCTTTGCAGTTCTCCCTAATATGAGAAGATTGCTTCAAGTACCACTTAGGTCTCCCAACAGATACTATAGCAAATGATTGCAAATTTGGTTTGGAGTATTGAGTGTACAGTTAAATTGTATATGATATGCATAGCTGACCCTAATAAACCTTCTTTTCATCCTTTCTGGGGCTGAAGTTGTACTCAAGATAGTGAATGCCTTCAGCTAGTGCTCTTGGAAATGATTGATTAGGCAGGTCTGTGCAAACTCTCATACAAGACAGTAGTGAAATGCCTCTGTTACAATCTGTAGTATTCCTGCTGGTCCAGTCTGAGGCTCTCTTTAACAGAAAGTACAAACTGTACTAACCTATGTGATGGTTTTTTCATACGCACAAATATTAATTAGTGTTTAGGTTAAGTGATCTCATTTACCTTCCGAAATGTCTGGTGACTGAAGAATCTTCACTATTATCAATTAGAATACAGTTTACTGACAGACATTTAAGCACGATGCATTTGCCAGCTTGTGTAACCACACCAAAAACAAGGAAGACATTTACTATTGTTCTGCATTTCTCACCCCAAAATGCAAGGTCCAGCAACAGTAAAAATGTTTTCTTTAGGCAAAAAAGGAAGACATTTTTTACAGTGAGAATGGTGTGACACTGTAACCAATTTTTCAAAGAGGTGGTGAATGTCCCATCCCTGAGGCTCCTTCATAATCAGGTTGGACTGATTTCTGAGCAACCTGATGTAGTTGAAGATGTCCCTGCCCCTGGCAGTGGGATTGAGCTAGATGACTTTCAAAGGTATCTTTGAACACAAATCAATCTATGATTCTATGAAAGTTGTTCCTAGATATGCTTTAAAAAATGGTGAAAAGTTTTAAATTACACATATAGATTCAGAAAGTGGAGACTGAACCTCATTTCCTTTCTATTTTTTTTTTTCACATGTATTTTCTTTAATTTTTGCTCTGTTTTTATTAGAGCTGGTACTTCTGTGGTAACAGTTTCAGCCTGATACAAATGTGCTTTAACAGAAAAGCAGTGAAGTGTTTAGATATTCCCAAATAATAAACAATAGTTAAACAGTTCATATAACATTTTTCTTTGGAAATTGAGCTGCCTGTAAAGTATGGGTAATCATGGATGAAGATATTTCAAATGGAAAAGCTTGTTACTTTACTTTTAACTTTTATTTTAGAATTATTGTAAAATATGGCCTGGGAACAGTGCTCTAAACTCCAAATGTTGCTGCTTAGTTAAATTGTTAACTGGAAGGCTATCTGTCTTCCACCCGCCTGTTTTTCCTGTTGCTGTTTCAGGTATTCTTTTCAATTCTTTGGAGTATTTTTTTTGTTGGGAAAAATTTTACTCAAAAAGCCGTAGGCGTAAAGCTATTTGTTATACAATAAAATGAATGCCTTTTTATGTCTTTGTAAGCTATTTGACTAATCTCTTTTTTGGGATGTCATGCCATCCATGGATCTTGGTTTAAAATTAGATATTTCTATAAATGAAGAGAAGACAAGTGATATGGCAAAAACTTGCCAGTTTTTTCTTGGTTGAAGATGTTCTCTCATTTCCCATAATTAGCAACTGCTTTTTTTTCCCCCTCAGAATTTCCCTGAAGGGGCACAGATTCACTGTGTTAATATGTGGGCCATTATAGCATTCCATATACTTAAAATCCAACATGGTACATAGATTCCTGTTTTTCTTTTGAGTGATCATTGCTCTGAGCTGAAACTACCATTAATTTTGCAATATCAAACAACACAATTGGCTTTATCAAGGAATTACGTGCAGATGAACCATATTATTGATCCTAATAATTACAATAAAGGGTAAAAACCTGGGAGCAGATTTGAGATTGAAGATGGTGAAATTAGACATTAGGGAGACCAAAGGATTTCCTCAAATTATTAAAAAAAAATAATAAATCTGTAGCTGTGTATGCTTCCCATCTACTGGTCCTTGTGTAGGATGACGATAAGCTAATGCTAACCACGTTCTGTCTGTAAGCTTATTTGTATACTAAATATACTAAGGTTGTGGATTGATTTTACTGTTGTTTATTTCTTAGGCTTATTTATTTATTTTAGTGCAGAATCTCTCAAATATTATCTCTGTCAGATTTTAATGGCAGTAATACAAATAGTGTCTTTCTAGTCTCAAGGATTCATGATAATGCACAGTGGAGTTTTATTATTAATTAACCTATTGATTTATCTTTTTTTGGGGGACCCTCTGTAATTTCAGGAAGAATTTCTAATTTTTTGAATGATGTGAGAGTTTGTTTTATCTGTGCAGTCAATACACTCAATGTAATTATCCTTTTAAATTCCTCGAAGAAAGGAAAAATCAGTCACACCATTTCATAACTGTGAGATGTATCTTGTATAAAGGAAAATCTGCTCTCTTAACTAGTTTTTTAACCCTTTTAGATGATATCTAAGTGATCTATCTATGTCTGGTTGGCGGTACATAAATTATTTTAGTGTTGTGTGGCAAGTGGTAATCCTATGATATTAGGAGCAGTCTTAATCTGAAAAATGTTGCAGGCCTTCATTTGTCAACCTTTCAGGAGTAAAATTTAAATGGAAGATAAAGTATGAACACCTACCTAGCTGCCATTGCATGCTTATTTCCAAAAATACTTAAAAAATCTGTCAATGTCTTAAGAATTCACTTGCTGTTTAAGCTGCTCTTTAATTGATGCTTTGTCAATACACTGATTCTTATTTTCTCAATTGCCTCTTGGATGATTTTACAGTTGGCATTAAATATTCCATGAAGCAGAGGAATGAAAATGAATGCAAACATTTCATGCTTTAATGGATGCCATGGCAGTGTGTGCAGTGGTTTGAAGCTTCAAAAATAACCTGTGACTAATCACTTTGTGACCATATCATTGTTCTCTGAGATTCCCAGCGAGACTGTTCGTGAGATACCCTGATAGATGTCTTGTTGGTTTGCAAAGAGTGACAGTTTGTGATCTATTTCTATATATCCAATTGTCTGTCTTGTTCTTTACTGCTGAAAGTGGCTCTAAAAATGTCAGGAAAGGCTGTGAAAAGCAGTGAAGTGAATGCCTTGTTGTTGGCCTACACAGAAAATGGGAACAAGGAATAGTGAAGGACAGTAGCTCCTGTGATCCTTCCCTTTTCTCTTTATGTTCTGCCAACTATATTGCATTTTGGGGCAGAAAGGACATAAACAGAAACATGCCAAGATTGCAATGATAAATATAATGTGCTTTTTTGTTATTTTATAAAGAACCCTTTTGTGTTAAACTGCTCTAGAATTACATGTCAAATAAGAGTTCTTCCATTTCACACAAATGGGATTAACCCCTTTTTTTCCCTTTAATAAATCAGTTTCTTGCTTTCATTTTTTTTCTCTGTAGAGTAACAATGGATTAGAAAAAAACTAGAAAAATGTGATAGAGTTGAGTTAAGGAGGGAGTCTTCCAAAATGTAACCCTTAATCTGAGTGTTGCCCTTTGAAAAAAATAGACAGATGTATGAAGGATAGAAAGACTTGCTGCTTAAAACCTTCCAATAAATGGTTCTTATCATGCTGGTGATGAGTTAGTCCATTTTTTGTTTCTTTGTTTGTTTGGTTGGGATATTTTTTTGTTTTTCCTTGTGAGGTCATGTTTTTGTGTGGTTTGAGTCTTTCAGTTTGAGCCTGTCAAAGGTAAATTAAATCACAGAGTTGCTGAAGTACATTTTTCCTGTGGTCCTCTTGTAGATCATTTGCAATCCTGGCTTGTATATGTTTTTACTGGAAATCATATTAATGAAAGGAGAAGAAGCAACACTAGCAGCAAGGAGAACAACTGCTTGTGTGTTTGGGTCACTGAGACTCTGAGGCTTTATTTTGCTTGGTCTGTAATGGAAACTTTGCAGCCAAAGGCCACCTATTCTGGAATACTGATGTGAGGAAGCCTGTATCACTTTCTCCTCATCTCGGCTTGACCCATGAAGCCTGTGCTGTTTCTTTCAACTTCTTGAGGTTCTACCTCTTTCTAGATGCATGTGCAGATGAGTGATCTCACCATCAAACACAGTTCAACTTTTCTGCTGGTAGGAGAACTGCCATACATTTAATTTGTTGCACAAGCATGTATTACTACTTACAATATCAATCAGAATACAAATTTGCTTTGCACCTATGCAAAAGGGCAAAACAGCAGATGAAAATAGAAGACTAAGGTTTTTGTGCTTAGCAGACAGTCCATGATACCCATTTCTGAACATTACACATTTTTAAGGAGTTGCTGACTTGTGTAGGAAATCTAACTGCATTTCAAGTAGTACCTTTAAGCTTCTCCAAATACAAAGTTGTAAAAGAATATGGAGCTTTTACTGCATCAATACAAGTATTGCTTTTAGATGACAGAAATGTGAAACTGAGGTCTTGTTCACTCTTGATCATTCAAAATGCCATGAGTCTGTTGAAACAGAACAAGGATATAAAACTCTGTGTTTGGACCAACATCTGAAACAAGTATTTATAACAAATACTTCATTATTTAAGGTTTCTATCTTATGAAATATCATAAGGAATATTTTTGCTTAAAAGGAATGAGTTATATAATCTCATATGGTCTAGTTGTCAGAGACAAGGAGACCTAAGGTCTTGGGTTAAATGCCTTGCATTTATCTCTCCAAAATGAAAAACACTTTCTTTCCAGGCCTCATGTAATACATGGCTGCTTTGTGTGAAAGTACTTGAAGAATGATCTAGATGCAGACCATATTACATTCTTCTAAGATTGGATTTGTAACAAGGCCAATCTTCCTACTCAATTTATCTTTTAAATTGCAAGTGAGTTAGTGGAGTGCTGTTTTGAGTTATGGAGACTTAAATTCAAGGATAATGAAAAATTAGAAAATACATGAGCAAAATGACCTGACATGACAAAACTCAAGGAGTTCAATCAAATGGATTAGAGAGGACTGACATTTGAGCAACATTAAAGGTCCAAACATTGAAAAAAACAAATTTAGATGATTGAGGAACATAACTTTTTTTATTGAATATTAGCGTAGTCAATAACAAAACTAGTTGTTAGAATTGTCAAGGAGTCTTCCATGTGGCATTTTAGTCCAACTTTGATATTTTAACAGTGAATCTTGTCAAATGACAGTTAAATCTAGGCAATCATTAGTCTGGATTATGCAGGTAATTGAGTTTGATCAAAATTATTATTTCAAGTTTTGTATTGATTTTAAATTGAAAATAGAGAAAGGATGGGGTGCTGTTAGAAAATTTCATGTGTGTGAAATTTTTATACTCTTCAAAGATTTTCCAATTGAGTGCATAGGGCTGAAACTTACACAATTTTGAATTTCTTATACACTACATTAAATTTTCTTTTAATAAAAGAATCTCTAATGTTTGCAAGGGTTCTATTGTGTACAACTTTAAGATTGTTCAGTATTTTCTCTCATTCATGTAAAGAAAAAGCAGTTCACTTTAGAAGTTATTTTTTGCTTGCTGACAGTAAGGCTGTGAGCAGTTAATCTAAAAACATTGTGCCATACATGACACCCATGTTACCTTTTTCTTCTGTGGGACATGAGTGGTTATATCTCATGTTAACACTTCAATATAATTCTTTTTTAAATAGAAGTGGGATTTTGGCATTTATTATCCAAACCTAGAATTTTTGGTACTGCTGTGTACTTAAATTTCTCAACAAATCAAGCAGAGCAGAATGAAGACTTTGTGTGACATGCTACATGTTAAAAAGATTATGTTTTGCACTTCTTCAGTCATGATTCATTGTTTGGTTTTTGTTTTTTCCTTTGTCTGTTATCTTAGTTTTTCACAAGGTGCTCAAGGTTTTATAGCCTACACTGCAATGTTGATCTTCTGAGACAGTAATACATTTTTAATTTGTATCATCTTACAGGTGTGTTTAGCCTGTTTCTGTCAGCGTAAGAGTTTCATTTCAACTTGTTAACTTGGTATTGTTCTTTTTTATTTTCTGTGTTTGGTCTGGCTGTTCTTACAGTTATAAGGAAATGTTTAACAATGTCAGTATCATTACTGTATTGTTGGCTTATTTTTTTCATGGCTACATGAAATGTACCAAGCTGAGAGATACAGACAGGCTTTCCTATTTGTTTTTGCTAGTCTCCAGATTTTGTTAGACATCTGATTAACACTTTTACAATAAATGAGTGTGTGTTTCTCACTGTTCTCAAGGTGGCACATTGCTGATTTTATCTGTTCCAATCATGAGAAAATTTTTTCAAAGAGAGAAATTCAAAGATAGAAACAGTCTCATGAGGAATATTACAAGTTTCTACAAAGACAAATAGCAAATCCTCAGTGCATTCTCCTCTTCACTTTTCGTTGGGCAAGTAGACCTCTTTTCTAGGGAGAAAAAGACATGATGTATTCCAAAGGCCTTTCAGCTGTACTAAACAAATGTAATTACTTGCCATTGCCAGTATTTTCTACCTCTCTTACACCCTCTACTATATTATTCAGGTCCTGTCTTACCAATAATCTTAGAGAGAGCATTTTTACAATTCAGTCTCTTTAGATTCAAATAGCTTACAATGTAGCATGACATTTATTTATCAGTCTAAATTGTATAGAAGAGAGTAGTAATTATTTGAATCTGTAGAGAAAAATCATGCAACATTTACTTTACCCCAAGTTTTTTCTTTTTAACCAATATGTCCAATTACTTTTCTTATCCTAATTCATTTTAGCCCCTAAGAAGAAATAGAAAAAAATTATTTCAATTCTGCTCCAAGAAATAACTTTTTGATGAGGATGCTATAGGCTTACATGTTTGTCTTTTCACTTCTTTTCTAGGCAGTTTTTCTAGGTAGTTTTTTATATAAATGAAAAATATACTATAACAATAGCCAATACACTGGTATATTAAAATAAAGTAAGGATAATTTTGTTTTCCTTCTTCAACAGAGACAAAGAATTTGCAATTGATATATAGCAGTTATCTTTACAATCTAGAAATTGAAATAGATGGCATTTTGTTCTTCTGTGCATTGTAACGATATACATTGTAGAAAAATAAACACAACTTGGAATATAAAAAGGGAGCTCTTCTATAATGTGTGCTTATTGTTTCTTTGAAGTGAAAATGTATTTATTTGAAAAGCTTGAATTTATCTGTAGTTTTCTATCAGATGCAGTTTATTCAAGCTTCAGGTGACTTAATTTATGATAAGCAAATGTATCAAAGGCATTTTGAATAACAGGACATTACTCTGGCTTATTTTGTTCCTGACCTGGAAGTTGCTGGAGTCTAGGATATTATGCAAGGAAAACATCATCTATTCACTTGCTGTGTTCTTCTGCTCCTCTATGGGCATCTGGTGTTTGCCACTGAAAAACAAGTAGATTCTGTTACGTGGACTTTTAATCTGACAATTTTGACCAGTGTTTCAGCATACTTAGTTATAGCCATGATTTAAAAAAAAAAAAAAAAAAAAAAAAGTATGGATAAACAACCTTATGCAAAAGTTTTCATGCCAACTCTATGATTGGCATTCATATTCTCTTCCCTAAGATCTTCTCTGCAGGATGCAGGATACAGTCACATGTCAAACTCTGGATTTCAGTGAAGTAGCATAAAATGTTGCCACCCTTTTGATTACTACACCACTAGCTGGGGTAAGTAATACCACAGTGGGAACTCCTTCCTCCTTTCAGGGCAAAATGGAACAACTGGCACAGCTTTCACAGTGCTCATGGCCATTGGTTTTACTTGTCCCAGATTAGTAACATATAGATGGGCATTACTTACCTTTCCTAGGGTTTTGTGAATTCTACATGTCTGCTAAGACCCCTAGGTTGCAAAACAGCTTCCATTCACACCAAGAAGGTACATCTGTCCCTGCCATAAACATCCTTCCCTCGAGCTTGGTTTTCTCTTCTCATTGTCAGAACCTTTAACGCCATCTTGCATGCAGGGTGGAATGTCCAGCTGTCCAGCCTCATGATGGTGGCAGCCAGCATAACCTCTCTGTATGTGTGTCCCTGAGAAAGTAATTTTGGCTGACATTTCCTTTGTGTGGTGACAGATAGCTTGCTAGATAAAGGACTTGCCTACAAACAGATGAGAGTTAATTTAATTAAAGCAAGTCGGACACTTTGAGCAACTTCTGTAGAGATGCTCTTGATTCCTTAGCTTAGCTAAGCTCCTTTTCTAGATAGCCACTGTAAATCTTTATTTAAATTGTTAGTTATTATTAATCATGAAAATAGATGCACTACCTGTATTTAAATACATTTGTTTAAATTAACGACTTAAAACTTCTTCAGCCAGTTAGTGTGAGGACCAAAGATGGCTATGGGTGTGACAAGAACCATATTTTTCTCAATTAGGATGAAGACACAATAGTAATGGTCAGACTGTACTGTACAATGAGCCATAAAGTAGTCTAGGGAGATAAATATCCACATGTTCATGGTTTGGGGTCTTTCTGAGTGAGATTCTCATCCATAAGCATCCATATGTGAATAATTTCTGGTCTTGCACCTTACCTGAACTCTGGCCATGGTTCCTTGACTGTGATGCTATTAGTGTTTCCAGATCAGTTAGTGATGCCCTAAAGAAGATTTTGGTATGCAATGGGGAAGATATAGACTGATTAGATGAACTGTATGGTAACAAGGATGGTGATTTGACAAATATCTTTTGAAATGCAGAGTGAAGGAAGTATAATGTACGGGCTAGGAAAAAAAAGGAAGTAATGAAGACAGTTTAACATTTCAGTGGTATTTTATTTCTAAAGGAGCATCCACAAGGCATGGGCTCATTGTTTTATTTTGGAAATTGGGGTGGGGGTGGTCTGTTTTAGGCTTTTGGATTGTGTTTGTCATGTTCTTTAAGGGATTTTCAGACTGACAAATCTGATGTTTACTTTTACTCCCAAATCTTGTGTATCATGCATCTTTTTAATATTTTCAGATCTGCTATCATGCACTGATATTTAAAGATTAGGATATGGACTTCGAATAAGGCAGTATTATCTCAACTATAACACACATGTCTTAGGGGAGAAAATAGTCTGAGCCCATTCTGTGGGAGAGGAGGAACAAAAGCATGAATAAAATATTTAGAGTTGTCTGAAAACACAAGGTGAATGAATGGATCTAAGTCATCTCCATCAGGACTTCTGTACTGAGCAGTAACTGGTTAGTGTCCTGGGTATAGCAGTTACTTTTCTACTCAGTAAGGGGACAGCGAACCACCTCATTTTCCTATAGCCACTTAATCAATGGAGTCCACTGTCTTACAGGTCTGCTTGCAGAATGGACTAAGTAAAAGATGGGTTTGGAAGCTGAGAAACTACTTTTACTACTAAATACGTGAAGGGACTGGTGCTTTTAAGGAAAGACAGGAGAAAACAGCAAAGCACGAGCCTAGAAAGAGATACGGACATAGCAAATTAACATTTGTAATGTGATCCTGGGGGAAGCACAGTGCTAAGTAAAGGGTGGGAAGAGGTTTCCAGCCCCTTTTTATATTCCGGAGGTAGATTTCTCAGGAAAGGTACCAAGTTTTACTTTTTTCTGATAAGCTAAAAGAAAGGAATCTTTCATCTTACCCAGCTACTGGACTAAATCACAAATGAAAAAGTCCTGATGATATTATAAAGCTTTTCTTTTTCTTCAGTGATATAATTGGTAATTTTTTGGCTCTGTCCTCTTTGCAAATGCTGTAGTCATAGGTTTCAAATAGAAAATGGGATATTTATAAAAATGTTTTGCAACATTTTTGTTGTTAAATGTATCATCAAATCCCTTATTAACATTGTTACTATTTCCGAGAAGTGGCATTTTAGATAAGTGTATCAGTTCAGTATGTATTCCAGAGGTTATAACAGTTTTTGTGAGAGAAGGAAAGAAATTATTGTTCCTACTTTTTCCTCATGTATTAAATCATAAGCTGTTTTTCTAATTTTTCCCCACTTGTGTTCTACCTGTAGTAGTATTTGCTACAATTTGTATCTGATATTTCTAATGCCTACACTACAAAATCCCTGAAGATCCACTAAAAGAGGACATTGACAAAGTAATAAAAATGTTTTTATTTTATTTTCTTTGCTAATCATGGACTGTAAATAACAGAGCTGTCTTTGAGTTGTTTGCATATTTTTGGCTCATTTAATCTCAGCAGAGAATTGCTATGGTTAACTGATTTCAACCTGTGAATCCAAAAAAAATTTTCTGATTTCCCCAAAATAATGAATTCATCTGCATTGTTCTTCATAGTGCAGATTGAACATAGGTGCAAGGGTAGATGTTTCAGATAGATGTCTAGTGTCATTTGGTTGTGCTGCTACAAGAACAGTGAAGAAACTTCATTTTGAATGACAGCTGTTACTTGCCATTGAAATTTAGCATGAGTTATCCTGTTACATAGCTGTAAGCTAAATGTGAAGAGGAAGCTTTGATAGGTCCCACACAAATTTTACTATGGAACAAAGAGAAATTGAACAAGTTGGTGGATAAAAGTGTCCAAAATATTTGGTTCTTAAAGGAAAAATTGTGAAATCCTTACCATTAAGGTCATTGTTCAAAGATCATGTTCTTCTCTGTCTTTGCCTATTACTTTTTTTTTCTTTTAATCAGCCTGGATGTTAATACAGAAAAAGAGAAACAAGGAAGAAGAAGCAGAAGTATTAATGCACAATTAACATGACAACTTAATTGACATAACAGAGATTTATGGATTAACCTGACAGGAAAAATACTAAAAAAGAGGAAACATATAGAAGGGAAGATGTATACTGCTCTATTATTCATATACTCATATGTTTGGTCTGGAATTCAGAATGCAGAAGGAATGGGATCTGCTGAAACTCTGTGAAAAATAATTGAAGGATAAACAATTAGGGTCACTGTTGCATTGATGCATGCCACCAGATTTGTAAGGACAGGAAGACAGTGCTTTTTATGAGCAACTACAGACTAAATCAAAGCAGTGAATACAGTAGCAAGCATTTCTCAGAAATCTATTGTGAAAGGTGTACTACAAGATGCTAGCAGCCTATCAGATTTTTGAAAATTTTGTTAACAGCTTCTTGGTATAGAAAGCTAAAATACAGCTCAGGTGAACACCGAGTAGTAGGATTTAGTTGAGAATGTGGAAATGGAGGACAGCTTCTTGAAGCTGATGATAAGAAGGGAAAGTCAAAGAACAACAAAACCAAACCAATGAACTTGGAGAAGCCAGACTCCAGACTTCAGTGCAGTTAGCAACTTGGTAGGTGAGATTTCTTGTAATGCAAATTTAGGAAAAGTTAAGCTGTGGCAGTGTAACAAATTTGGAACAGCAGTAAAGACACAAACTGATAGTAGATCTGGAGAATGGCAACATGAAAGAAAAATGAAGCTATTTTTATTTTCCCCAAAATGTCAGACATCACATAGGTATGCTGCAGTATAAAGTGATAAAGATATAAGAAGAGAAAAGGAAGACAAAGCATTAAGTAGGAGTGGACACATGATATTTATGTATGGGAAAAGTTGTCATCTGTGTTTTAAACATACATGACAATGTTGAAACCAATTTACTGTGAGCTTTTCTGTGTAGTTTTGTTGTTTCCATACCAGTGTATACATATTCATATACTTCAGTTTTAAAGGTCAGAAATATTTATGATGTTTTAAGGAATGCTTTTCTTGAATTTAAGTATGCAAATATTTTGAAATCTGTCCATGTATTACAGCAGTTAGAGAATGTTTGCCTTTGGTTGCAATCTCTCCTTTGCATGACCTTTGAGTGGTTTTTCCCATTTATTATGCATAATAGTGTTGAATTAAAGTGTACCACAGGGTTCATGTTTAACATTTCATATACTGCAGAAGTGCTGTTTTGATAATTTTTGTAACTTTGGCCTTGGAAGGACTTGATATGTATAATGAACATTTTTGACCTGACTGTTAAAGTGAACATGCCACATAAAGTGTGTGGTTTGTGACAGAAGTAGCATACTGAAAGAATTTTGAGCAATGCTTGCTTCCAAGGATTTTAAATATAAATATAGAAAATTATCCATTCAGAAGTTCTAATCAATGCAGATTCTCTTATGTAGTTGAGAAAACATTTTCTTCTGGATGAGATGGTATCAGATGCTTTCTCACCTTCATGTGTTTTGCTTGAGCTGTGAATTAAATCCCTTCTGGATGCAAGTATTGCTGATTTTTATGGCCTCTCTTTAAGTCCTTCATGAAGTCATAGTCACAAAAATTATCTTAGTCATAATCTAATTAAATAGCATGAGGTCTGTGTTTGCATTTCAGAATTCTGCCTCCCACTCATCATAAATATAGCAAAATGTGTGTATTTTTGCACAGGCAAATATATGTGTGTGTGCCTATATATGAAAACATGCAAAAATATAACATGCCTCACAGATCTGTTCCAGACTGAGCTCTCAAAATAGAAAGCAGTAGGGTTCAGAACTAGTTTTTGATTTAAACTATGGATTCTAGTGGTTAACTTTGCAATCCAATTAAATATAAAAACATGCAGATCTTTGTTACACTGCCTGGGCTAGCAATTTGATGCTAGATAATGGAAAAAATAGGCATACAGAATTAGTTTTTTAAGACTATTATGTATTATTACTGGACATGAAGACAATTCAGAAAAGCAAAATTCTTAGTGCACTGTTCATATAATGATCATTGTAACAGTGGTTTTTAATATAGTCTTTGAGACAAAGCCTGATGTTTAAGGAGAAATTTAAAGAAAGAGAAAGATTTTATTATTTTGACTGGTGGAAAAGCAAAAATATCCCCCACCGAATCACAAAATATTATTCCTTGAACACAAAAGAATATTGTAGAAAATAATAAAAAACCTACACGTACAGATTTGAAGTTGAATTTTGCAATTGTACCAGGATAATTTCATCCAGTAATCAGCAGATGACATCTAATGAAGTATGTTAAATATGTGCAATTATACTTGTTTACGTTCTAAAGATCCAGTTAGGATAGTAGAAGTGGAAAACTAATGTGGCTCTGTGCCTGATATAGATTTGATGATGTAATTTCCTATTATTTCATTATTCAGACATTAAATGATATAGTTTTGGAAACTTTGACCACATTTATGCTTGCATTTGTTATGTACAGTTCTGTGGTATTTCAGATTTGTCCTAATCCTAAAGAATTTGCCAACATAGACTCATGCCATTTCTCTAATCTGGCCAAAACTCATGCTTCTGAAATGTCAAGAACACAATAAATGGCAAGTTCTTTGTTTGTCAGGCCTGCAGTGCAGCAGGTTTAACCAGCAGTCTGTGTGTGGTCATCATGGCTATTGCTGTAGCCACAGTTCAATTTGGAACATATTCAGTTCAAAAGAATAAACTTACAGAAATATCAACAGCATAATCTAGGTGTACTTAATAGTAGTTGTATTTAGTTTGTTGTGACTGCATTCTGCTGTCTGCCGCTCTTTGTCTTACTTTGTTTCATTTTTGCTAACAGTTTCTTCATTGTTACACTGAAACAATTTTGCACTGTCTCTACTGTCAGATCTGAGAAACAACTTTAAGCTCCCCATGTGTAAATGCCAAGTCTTGTTACTTTTGTAACGGGGTCCATGCATATTCCCAAAGTGCAGATCCCTAATTCTTTTGTTCCCTGCAGGTATCTGTGAAATCTAAATTTCACAAGCGTCACTTTCTGTAAAATTGCTACTGCTGCATTTTGCCATGAATAGGCACCAGTGAAGAATCCGGCAGTTAACACTTTTCATGTCTAGATTTCCACTTGGAGCATTTAACTGGCATCTTGCCCATGGAGATGAATCTAGTAGTCATTCTATGATTATGGATTGGTGAATATGTTTTTGTGCAATAAGCCAGTGCAGGTACATATTCTTAATATCAGTTTCTTTCTAAAAATTAAAAACATATTCTTAGAATCACAGAATCACAGAATATACTGAGTTGGAAGGAACCCATAAGGATAATCAAATCCAACTCCTAGCCCTGTGCAGGACACCCCAAGAATCACCATGTGCCTGAGAGCATTGTCCAAATGCTTTTTGAACTCAGACAAGCTAAGTGCTGTGAACACTTCCCTGGGAAGCCTACTCCAGTGTCCAACTACCCTCTGGGTGAAAAACCTTTTACTTATTAGTTCCCTGAACAGCCTGAAGTCTGCTCTCGTCGTGTCTGGAGTTGAGATTTTGCTGACACTTTTCTTCCTCTCAGCAGAGATTTCAAACTCAATATCTTTGTGGTAACTGTGGCCAAGATGGCCCCAATCTCCACTTCTCTCATGAGATCCACTGTGTTGACAAGCAGCAGATCAAGGATGGCATCTTTCTGAGCTGGCTCCCTTAGGACCTGTTCCATAAAGTTGTCATCCAGGTATTTTAGGAATCATCTGGCTCAGGTTGTACCAGCTCTGTGATACTCCCAGTTAATTTCTGGAAAATTGAAGTCTCCCATAGGGAGAAGGGCAGTTGACTTGGAAGACTCCCTTAGTTCCTCATAGAATAATTCATCAGGGCCATCGTTGTGGCTGGGAGGTCTATAGCAGACCCCCATGATGACATCCATATTTTTTGTTTGCCCCTTGATTCTTATGCAGAGGCTCTCAACAGGGCCATTGCCAACGATGCCATTGCCAAGTGCACCAGATGTTCTAACCCTTCCATTACATACAGTTCCATCCCTTCACCTCTTCTGTCCTGCCTATCCCTCTTGAAGAGCCTGTAAGAAACACAGCAAACCTGAGTCCTCTGTATCTTTCTCAATTGCTCTATTTCTTCTGCCAGAAGAAGGAGAAAAATCTGATCAAATAAAAGTATTTTTAGCCTTTCCTGAGCATGTAGAGATAAAGTTTTAGATTTATCTTTCCTGTATCTAAAATCAAATGCTTGTTCTGCAGTTTGTTGTGACCTAGAAGAGTCACAACAGTGACTACAGTCACAACATCCCTACGGTCCTGGGGATGATAAAAGTTATGATATCATGCCACTAGTGCCAGCTGTATCTGTGAAAGCTGCTGTCCAGCTGGAGATAAAAAGCTAGGAAAAACCAAAATGCTAGACTAGCCTTTGGACATAGACAAAACTTCTTCTTTGATTTCTCATTTATTGTTGTTTGGGGGGTGTTTGGGTTTTTTGTTTGTTTGTTTAATTTTTCCCCTTTCTTTTGTACTTAATCCAAATACTTTCAATCTGAGTACTTTTTATTTTTTTCTGGCAACTGCAAGTGAATTTCTTGTATATTCAGAAACCTGTATTTTAGCTGCACTATGAACATTCTTTTGTTACTGTTTTTGATCACATTAAGTCATCTTCCTTTAGGATGTTGCCTTCCAGTGACAGACTGTAAATGTAATAAACAGAAAATTTAAACTTGTTTTATAATAAAAATCTAGTGTTTCTATTAAAATTATGTATATTTTAAAAATTTTGAAGAGCAGGTAAAGCAAATTGATTTTGAGCTCCAGTCTCCTTTGATTAAATCTAACCAAAGGAAGAATGACATAAACTTGTATTTTATACACCTTTTCAGTATCTTATCATATAATAATAACCTTTCAAATTCAGGTTTGTCAAACATAAGGACAGCTCAGTTTCAGTCACCTGAAGTAATTTCAGTGTAATGGGCTTCTCATTTTTGTCATAATCTAAGTAAATGATGTAAGACCATCAAAAGATTGATGAGTGTCTTGTTTTATGATAAAATAACAAGATTCTTGTTATTAATATATTTGAGTTTTGAGTTCGTGAACCAGAGATTAGCAATTTGACCATTACAGTGATTGGCCTGTGGCAGGACTATAAAGCGGGCAGTTTATCTGGAGCAAACAGGTGCAAGATTTTTCTAGTCTACACAATCCCCTAACTATGTATTTCACTATTAGCCAAAGCAGTATTAAAATCATAGCTGACATGGTTGTTCCCTCCACTGAGATTTGCCAGCTCCGATTTTATTCCATCTGTTCAGTAGCAAAGTTCTATTCAAATATAAGACAGAAAATTATCATACATAAAGGTTTAATTTCTAACATTTAAGAAATCTCTTCATCTGTTTCCAGCCCTCACCTGCATGAAGAATCTTACTTGCTAACATCTGCCTTAAATGGCACAACTCTTAGCCTTGCATAGCAAGTTTCATGGGTTCGTCACTTGGATCACACAGCTCTCTCTAAACAGTCATTTGTATGCAGTGTGTTATATGTTTTGATACAAAGCCAAATTCAGAGTTCCAAAGCCTTGCTACTACTTCAGTCTGGACCTGTTTCTCTGAAAATGCCCTGAAATGATAATAGTATAAATTTGAGCAGCTTGGGGTGAAGGGATTAATTTTTAATAATCTTGGGCTACAAAAAATAAGAAATATATGCAATAGCAAATGTGAACAGGAGGAAAATGATGATGTGTTTTAGAAAAGCACAAAATGTGAAGAAATTACAGTGCTTTGAGGCACAGGTGAAAGTTAATGCTGCCCATAAAAGAAGCAAAACCCTTTATACAGGCACTGAGTTGCTCTGTAAGATCATAATGTGAATGCATGTCATGTGCTGAAGGTGAAAAGCAATTATTCATGCCTTATTGTAGTAAAAAAAAATTTAAAGTGGATAGCATATGCTGATTTTTATATATATTTGGGTTTTAAGTTATCAAATAAGAATTTTGTGTGCTAGAACTGCATCAATGAGTTTTAACAGTTGTAGTTATAGAAAGAAAAGCAAAGGTGGTTGTCTTATTCTGAAATGATGTTATTGCTATCCTTTATTCAAATGAGTATATGAAGAGATGGGGAAAGCATGACATTTCCAGAAAAAGATTTCCAAACTTGTATAAGTAGTACTCCATCTCGGCAGTAGTATTCTCTCCAGTGCTTTCCATATTGCATGCAAAAATGCAAGAAGAAGCAGTGGGATAACATTTCATCACGTGGATGAGAAAAATCAAGAACAAGGGATTTGTGCTTTTAGAAAAGAACAATTCTATTTAGAGAAATAGGCTTTATCTGAACCTCAAAGGAAGTAGGCAACATATAAAATCAAGAGATTGTACTAAGATTTTAAACCCTCTGAGGCTGAGTTATATCTGAGGTTTTAAACTCATGATTTTGAGAAGGAAGATAATTCTGAAAGAACACATTTCAAAATTATGCATTCCCCTAGGTAATTTTTGTATCTCTAAAGAAAAGTAGAGCTAGAAAATTTTTATCAAATAGGAGATTTGAAAGGACAGAAAACACTGCCAGTATTATTAGACACAATGAAGCAGAAAAATGACATGGTTCTATAAAAATTATTTTGTGTGTGTGTATGTAAAACTTGTAGAAGCCCAAGAAAAACAATTGAGAGGATATGAATATATAGTTTGCAATTTCTTAGGAAGCCAAAGAAACCTGACATAGTGAAACAACAGGATAAAGACAATCCTTGCAAAGACATCCTTCAAAACCTCGATGTTTTACCCAAAGGAGGAAAATAAAAAACATTTTAAAATCTGAAATTTTACATATGAAAATATAATGAGAAAGACCAAGAATGGGTAATTGAAACAAAGGTATAAAGATATAGAAATCTCCTAAGAAATCTCTTCCAGATCATTTAGTCAGCTAGAGAGGCTGGAAGGACATAAGTAGAATAAAAGGAACATTTAACAAGGACAGTGCAGGAGAACTTGCAAAGCCTCTTGTGGTAGGGTTTTTCTTGTAAAAGAGAGCAAAATCTGCCCCAGATTTAGGTAATAGTAGAAGAACTTGCTAAATAAACAAGTAAAATGGGCAAGGACAATCAACAGAACACTTCTAAAGAAGCCCAGGAAATAAACAGATTAATTACTGACTCTGTAATGTGAGCTTGCCAGGAAGCAGAGCTTTGTGCTGTTCTATATGCTAAATAGGGTTTGGAAAGAAAAAAAAAAAATTTGGTCATACCAAGCTATTAATGGCACTAAGGACAACTATGTAAAATTGCAAAACTACAGAATGTGATAAAATAGCAGAGGAAGTCTATAATGAAATGCAAAGTGATGCACTCAGTGGGAATGGGCAGAGCTTGAACTTGCATGAGGGGTTTGAAATTAACACTGCTGTGTAGAAATGGGTCTTTGGGCAAAAGAAAACAGTTGTTTGAATATGTGAGCTTGGTGCTGAGCGATCAGGGAGAAAGCTGAAGTGTTAGGAAGTGTGTGGAAACCAGCAGAATATGAAGCAGAAACTGTTGCTATGCTGGTGCATATGTGCCAGGACTGCGTGTGTGTTGAGCAGTGTGGGATGTTCTGGTCGGTCATCTTGAATGCTACCCATTTTTGCTAAATGAATGTATTATCCATTCAGTGCGAGGAGAATAGGCTCAGTGGAGGACTTGCAGAGTATTACAGCGATTTTAAGCCAGTTCCTCCCTTAAAAAGAATGCATTATTAGAACAGTCATTACCAAAGACACATAAACCTGGGACTAGCAGTACCTGACCTCGGCAGTGCTGTTGTGCAGTATGTAGTGTCAGGATACACAGAGTGTGCTCTTGCATGTGTACCAGTCAAGGAGTTTGTGAGAGAAGTTAACCTTGTACACGTGATAGGACTGCCTGTACTCTGGAGAATGTCCACCTTTTTTTTTGTTCAGTCTTGATACAATCCTTAGGACTGAAGCAGACCAAGCCCTTGCCTGAGTCTTCAGTGTTGACATATAGAAGTGATGAATAAAATACTATCAGTTGGTCTATAAGCTTATAAACAAAGTTATCAAACATACAGTCATAAGGAAAATGTATTTAGTGGGAATACTCTTACTCCAAATTGCTTTTTCATGCCCCCTCCCCAGAATCAATGCCTGACTAATTTCCCCTGTCTATTTGTTCTAAAGCTTTTTTCTGGGGTAAGTGCTGAACACTTATTCTGGGATGAATGGAAGCTACTTACAAAAAAAAAAGAAAAAAAAGACAAAAATGCACTAAGTGGACTTAAGTCATCCACTAAGTGGTTTCTAGGGGACATCTCTTTTCTGCTAATATCATATTCCCTGTCTCCAAAATTGAGGCTTTATGACTTTTTCCAAGGAAAGAAAGAGATAATATAGCAATAGTGGTATCTTTGCATTCCTCGGTGCTTTATGACCTGCTACAGTAATTTTAGTTCATCTTTTTATTAAAAATCCAACATCCTGCTAGGCAATACGTTATCCAATATATAGATGTGATTAATACATTTCTAGTAGCAAGTCCTACAAATGTACTTGCATTGATACTTGCATTGTATCAATACAGCAATATGTCTTCAAACAACATCTGAAAACAGATTCTCCTTCTTGCACAGGCTGCAAAAGTTTCTTGAAAAGTTATTCTCATAACCTGTATTTCATATATTTGAACTGTTGGAAAAAATATATGGAAATGTAATTCTCCAGTGTTAATTAATTTTGTTCAATAACATCTTGGGAACTTACACTCCATCCCTAAAAGGGTACAGTACTTAAAAATCAAGGGCTGACAGTAAAAATATTCAGCATTATTGTTAAAGCAGATAATGGTAAATACTGTTTTGCTTTAAAAAAATTAAAGAAAAATACTTCTGTGAGAGTGACAAGAGTTTTTGTATGTTCTGCTGTATTTAAATGTTGATGTTACTGGGACCAATCTCAAAATTCCCATTTTCTCCACTGGAGAGATTGTTTACATATCATTCATGCCAACAAAAGAGGTTATTGTAGAACAGGAAACTTAAAAAAAAAAGGAGTAAAATGCAAAACAGTTATGATTTAGTTCAGTCTAGTTGAAAGGTTTAAATGCTATTTTTATGCACTTTTCAGGGATGTTAGTATTTTATATAATATGTTTATCCAAGTAGTTTCCTTATAGTTTTGAAACATGGGTTTTTGCAATAGTGTCTTTAACTTTGGAGAATATGAAGAAAGTAGAAATGATACAAAGAAGGTTTTCTCTTCTTTGTTTTTTTAAATTGATATAGCAGTGACTTTTTCTAGTATGGCATTCATGGTCTCACTCTGCTTTTAGCCTAGTGTAAAGAATGTGGAATATTCACAGTCATGTTAATTATGATTTTTTTTAAAGGATTGTAAATGCTTTTTGAATTTTGAATTGTTTTGAAAAATGCCTACAATGAGAACTAAATTATATAGGAAATATACCATATTGAATTAAATGAGGCAAAAGCTAGTCTAACTAGACAAGTTTGACTGATTTCTGGGTTATGCTTGACATATTTAAGAAAATAAAAGACCAGTAGCATGATAATAGGAGCACATTTGTCTTTGAATATTCAAGTGTTTATTTGCACAGTTCTCACATCTCAGCTATAACTTATCTGTACAAGCTGCATTATCCTACTCTAGGAAGCTAGGAAACTACAAGGAAAAGGAGAAAACTACTACAAGTAGAAAACTACTATTTTCCTAGATTGGCAAATACAGGTCTTGCTTAACATAGGAGAGCATGTACTCACAAACCTTTTGGCTTTCTTTCACATCTGTTCCAGCTGTCTAGATCTTTCACAGCCTGTAACATTTGCAAATTTATTCAATGCAACTTAACAGATTCATTGGAGTGTTTTTGCTCTTTTATTTTGGCTTTTCCCCCCTTTTTTTTCCTTTTGTGTGTGCTTTTACTGGGTCAGCAACTCAAATTACACAAGAAAGCATTAAAATGCTCCCGAAGTGGTCCTGGACACTGAATGAGTCATACACTGCAGATATACACTACAAGCTCAGGCCTTTTGTATCTTTGTCCTCAGTTGTTGTAAAGTGAGCAACCTTTGCTTGCCTCTGAGATTAAAGTCTGTAAACGACACTTTTTTTTCAAAGAAATGGCAGTTTTCTAACAGCAGATTAGAGAGACAGAAGATCATTCAAGAGCTCTGTATCCTCTATGATGATGTATTCTTTTTTCTATGTAACTGAAAGAAATTTTTCTACCTTACCAGCCCAGAACTGCTCAGAAATAGAGACATGTTGGAGATAATGAGTATGAGTGCTTCATCTCACTCTGTAAATGGATGTTGGGTGGCAACAGGGAGTAAGCTTTATCTGAAATCTTTGTTATAGCTTTTATAGAAAGACTTTAGGCAGTGACTGGCAACCTGAATCACCGTTGGCAATCTTTCTAGATCATGAATATTTCCAAATGATTAAGTATAACATTTGTATAGTTGTCAATCAGAAAGGAAGAAAAAAGTCTAAAGTCTAGTGCCATATTTTATTAAACACAGCTCCGATGCAGACACCAGTGACCTAGAGTCAGATTTAGTAAAGTAGTGAGTAGTACCATAATCTTGCCAGCTGCCAGTAGTCTGCTCCCCAAAATCACTTCATTCCACATTGATATATTGAAACCCCTTTGCTCAGGTTTTAGATAGGTACCTAAGATAAACAGGCTTAAACTCTGCATACGAGTGAGTAAACACAATATATAGGCATACAAAATGTTTGCTTCTGATGGAAGAAAATGTCTTCATCTCAGTTTCTGTTTGCTAAATGCCTGTTAGAAGGTGGATGGACCACTGTTGCATACAAGCATTAAACTCTCAAGATTGTTCAAGGCCAAATCATGCCTGTTAAAACAGCATAAGAGTTTTCCAGCTAGTTCAATGCATATCTGTGCAAATTCTGGGGAGTTTTTAAAAAAAGAAATACAATTAAAGAAATGTAAGATTATCTAACAATCAGGAAGAGTGCAAATCCATCAAATTGTGCAGCAACTATGATTTCACTGTGTTCTATAGCTCTACTTAAAGAAAAAGTGCTTCTTCTGTAAAGAGACATATACATAAAAACAAGTGAACAACAATAATATCCTAGATGTCACAAGTACTTAAATCTCCTGATTCACCCTGGAATCTGCTCAAGCAGTCTGTCAGATTTTTTTGGTTGTTTTTCATTCCTCCTTTTATGATATTTTACTTTTCTAAACTTCTTAGGAGGTGAAGTAATTGATAATAATTTGTTTTGTATGAGTATGCCACTTTGCTCAATGGACCTTCACACCCTGAAAATATCTTGGAAGAGAAGTGAAAACTAGAGCTAGAAACAGAACATAAAGGCCAAGTTGTTTTTATTGATTTTGTCATCTCTTAAACACTGGATCAGAAAAATTAAGGGAAAAAAATTGTAATTGGGTTGCCAGCTTAGTAGAAGCATTAATATTTTAATTGTCCTTTATAATTTAGAAGATACGCAATATCAGAAAAATCTTCAAATTGACGTTACTAACTTTTTTGCTAGTCTTTGTTGTGTTTACAATTCATATGTAAGTAGATATTATTAGAAATTAATGACAGGTGATGAAATAAAAATGAATATATATTGCTCTGCTTGTAGTCCAATATGAATATCTTCTGTTTGCATTATTTCTTTGGCTAATATTTTGTACATATCGTGTTCAGCAGGAATAAAATCCATAATACTTTAATAAAAACTTGGAAAGCTTGAAAGGTCTGGAAGAAGGGCATCTGTATGTATGACTCATGTCCCTATTATAATAAATGGCACTAGTCTGGCTGCTGGAAGTACCTCTGGGCTAGTTCAATGAGGTCTCTTCTTGTGGTGTCATGGCAAAATTCTAGGTATTACATCCCCAGAAAAATAGTGACAAGGGAATATTCTTCATTCCCTTTGATTAGATGTACACTGGACAAGAAGCTACCACTTCAAACCTAATTCTAGTGCTGAATATCCTGTGTTTTATTCCTTTTTTCTAAGATTTTAAGAGCTCTACTATTCTGCTTTCTGGCTGTGATATGGAATTACGTATCATGGATGTTCACAGAAACATGCCTGAAAGTGTTTAAGACAGAAAGTCACATAAAGTGTGAATTATATATGTGACCCTCATTTAATGTACTGCTACTGCTTTCCTGAGTCAAAGCCATGACCTTGTACCTTGATTTCATACATAGTTCTAGATATTTTAGTTTGCTTCTGTGAAGTTTGCCTAATGCATTAACTAGTTTAATTAGCTAAGTACATTTCTCTCTGGTGTACTTTTCTGAGTATTGCTGGAATAGATTGAGCAATGATTTATTTGCTTTTGTGTCTGATGAAAAAGTAGTGTGACGATACAATTGTGGATACTGCTTTTGCTGATATAATTGATTTTATAGGAGGCGACTTTACAATAGCATATCTGTTGGTCAGAAACCATACTTTACCTCGTCTTTCACTGGCTGAGCTAAGGCAAAAAATCTGTGCAGAGATGTACTTGGCTCAAATGAGAATATAAACCTTTTAACTGCCTAATCTCATAGCATCTGAATTTCCCTTTAATTCTGCTCTTCCTTGATTACAGCTATGCATGCAGCCAAAGGCTGATGAATGCTTTTCAAGGATGTGATGCCATGCCATCATAAGTTGATAGAGCTTTTTTGTCTTTTCTTAACTATAGTTATAATATAAAGACCAATTTGTCAAACTCTGACAACTATATATGAAAGTACCCCACTTCTGGTTTAAGCATTCTTAGGCACCTGGATTTGAAAATTACTCTAGCTGACCTTCTTCCCCTAAATGTAGCATATGTCCTGGTCTGAACAGCATAGAAGTTAAAAGATGCCCTCAGACTGAGAAATTGGACAAAAATATCCAATGAGGCTTATTTCATTATCACAAACAATACTGCCAATATCTACTTAAATATAACTGTGGCAAAACCCCTGTAATCAGAAGCTTGAAAACTTTTGTAATTTTTTGAGTTGGTATGTGTTTGTTACTGACTGGAATGCATGGACTGTGCATGGATATGCTTGCTCTGTGTTTCAGGGTGACTAGGTGTTGAATGACTTAGCGATACATGAAACATTTGCTCTTCTGGATCTTAGAATGTTTGCAGCTTTTATACACTGATGAAGTGTCTTATGCCTGAATGTTGTAGAACTTGAAAGGCCTTCATGCTAATGATATAAATTCATTTTCTTTCAGTATAACAGCTGATATTTGGATGATTCAGGGATAAAACCTCATCTTTGACTTGCAAAACACTCCTGATTTAGTCCTAGTCACCATGAACAAGAATACCTGTAGTCTACATGGGAAGAGCAAGAGTGTAAGTAAAAGGTTTTTGTTTTCTTGCTTATATGTTTAATGTCAATATTCTTCCACACTACTTCAGTGTTGTATTACCCTTTCAATTGTCACTTTCTGAGACAGAATGATAAAATCATAGTTACTTGTACCCTATTCTTATATCTGTAACTTGAATAAATATGTGTGGGACTTGGACACACAGACATAAAATTATTGATAAGTGGTATGGTTTTGCTGACTATTTTTTTAATTGACACATTCATTTTTCACAGTTTATTTTACAAAAACTTACTAAGAAAAGTTTTTCCATGAGGATTTGAAATGTAAGATTATATAATATCTACAATGTACTCAGTCATAAATATATGCTTCTGCATTGATGTTGTTGTCAGTGACTGCACTTCATTTAATAAGAAATACTGACTGTGTAATGTTCCAGGAGATTGGTGAGAAAATAAGCTAATGATACACAAATAGATTTGGATAAGGCTTAATTTTGTTTATTTTCTAGTATTTGCCTTGTATTTTGTCCTGTGTTTATTTGTCTCTCTGTATCCAAGAGCACTACTGAAACAGAGAGGTTTGGACATTTCAGACCCTGAATGAGATTTTTTTAACCCATAAAATGAATTTGTTTTAGTGTTAAGTCCTAGCATATCTTGCTATGTGGACTTAATTATAATGATCTACAACTATTTTTCTTTAAATAGAGTACACAGAGTATTTCCTACTGTTTGTTGTTTTGAAATTGCAAAATTTATAATCCCTGAGAAATTATTGTAAGCCATGTGGTGTCATGCTGTTTAAATAATTCTTTGACTGATGCCTGTAGGGCAATAGTGAAACTACTTGAACAAAAGTGACTTTGGAGAAATCTCATTAGACTTGTTGAGCACAGCCAAAGATTTCATATCACTTATCAAATCTTCCATCATTTTACACGCCTGTCAGTTTGAATTTTCATTGTCAAAGTCATCCCTGGTCTGCCAGACTAGTCATTTCATCAAAAGACCAACTGGTGAATAAGTAAAAATGTCATCAGTTGAACTGAATAATCTTGAAAAGAAAGATGGAATACGACTTTTATTTTTATTTTATGGGATGTTGTCACATATCTTCCAAGGTAGTCTTTATGCTTTTAGGAAGCATGGGAATCAAAGTCTTGTTTCAGTGGCTGCAGAAGTCAGTGAACATAATTTACTTAATATAGAAGATGAACCTGCAGATATGTGTGAACATTTGGGTATTTTCACCAAATATAGAACTCTGTGTGCATCATGAACTAGCTGAAGATTAGTTTAACAGTGTAGCATAATAGAAACTACTGGTAGAAAATATGTAAACATTTCCATTCTTTTTCTGACAATACAATGTGTCTAATACTGTTAAAATAATTTGTAAGTGACCTTGTAATTAAAAATATGTTGCTAATATTTATTAACTGTACTTTTTCTAATAGATATTTTTATTCCATTGCTTGAACTGTCCTCAGATAGAAAAATATGTTTCATCTTGCTTATCCTTCACTCTCTCCCTGGATTTTGCACAGTGTTGCTATTCATTCTTCTGTTTGTAGCCCATGGAGTTGCATTTAATTATTTGTGAAAAGGGTTTATGTAGTAGTAATTTCTTTCTTTCAGCCTTGATCACAGCATTCAGTGAGGCTGTCAGCATTCATGTCCTTTCAGTCTATGTATATTATATGTCTAGTACCTTTCCTGTTATCGTTTGAGATAGCAGTCGGAGGGAACCCCCTCCAAAACAGAAAGCAGCTCTCACCAGCCCTGCCCCCCACTCTGGTCCCGAAAGAAAATTCTCAGAAGAAAGTGAAAAAAACCTTGTTTATTCACACACAGTATGCATGCAGACACAGCAAAGATAAAAAACCAAAAAAAACCAAAAAAAACCAAATGAGGAAAATAAATCAGATAATAAATCCCCCAAAAGGGAAAACCTCAGTAGAAAAGTCACAGAGAGAGTCCTTTGCATCTGGTAGCTTCCCGAGGGTCCTGACACAGGCTGCACAAGGCCTCCCTAGGCCCGGGAGGGGGGAAGAATGTCCCTCCGATGTTGATTCCCCTCCCAGTGGCAGGTGATGGCACAGCTCCAAAGAAACAAAGAAAAAGGCAAAAAAAAAAAAAAGAAAAAAACTGGCTGAAAAGGGAAGGGGAATTAAAAAATACAGAGGGGAAAAAACCCCAAAACTTCTCCTTCTCTCTGCTGTGTCGACCTTGTCCACCACAGCTGGGAAGAAAAAGAATCCCGGGGGAGTCATCTTATTTTATGTGCAGTCTGTTGGGAGGAAATCCGTTGTCTTCTGTGTAGGAACATAGCCCCGTACTGAAAAAGTCTGCTGACGGTAGAAATACATGACAGTGGGGATACGATACTGTCACCCCAGGACATTTCCTTAGGTCGCCCTAGGTAGTTCTCTGTTTATTTTATTACTTTTCCTCCTAAATAATTCCTTCCTTTCCTTTTTTTTTTTCCCCTCTTTTTTCTGGCATTTTCAATTTCTTAGAATAGTCTAGGTGGTCTAATGCTTATAATTCCATGACTTACTATCTGGTACTTCTGAAAAGACAACTGAATGTTGTTCTCTCCCTCTCTCTTTTCCTCCCTTCCTCCCTCCCTGTAATTTCTTTTCCTCCTCCATTTCCAGCCCTTTCCCATCACGAAGTCCCATCTAGTAAAGAATGGGGTTTTAGTTAGTACTCATCAGCCACATAATGAGACCTTTTTTTGAATATTTTTTATAATAAAATAATGAACTTGATTTTTTGGTGTGTTTTAGAAGGGCTTCATATTATTTTCTCAACTGGATGAACAAGACAAAGTGTTTCCACATGCTTTCTACAGCTTTACAAATGGAAATATAATTTGTTCTTTATCAAAAAACATGGTGAAATACATTTCTTGGTATTTTAAAAATGAGACCTGCAGTCTATCTTCAATGAAACTAGCACAGCTTGACTTACAATAAATACACCATCAAGAGTAAATAATTTTTCAACAGAGTATTGTAAGAACTAGATTTTTATGGGAGTACACTGAAGCATATTTGGTCAGCTAAAGGAAGTAAGAGTCTACTTTCAGGTGATGAGTATCAAGAATGAAGTCTGAAAGTCACACTGTGTGGGATTTAATCTTGGAACATTGTGTCAGAAGTGAGTCAATTCTTGTGAAATCAGAAAGTAGCTATATTGCAAGAAAGTGAACCAAGAAAGATGATATATTTAGCAACTGGGTCTGCTGAAACAGTGGCATTTCAACAGCTTCAACAACAACAAAAGAAAAGAGTGGGGGACAGAAAACCAAATTAGAGTTTTAACAGCATTTTGGCTGCATTTTAACTTGAGAATGTCTGTAAAAGCCTTGAAGTGCGAGACTTTAGAATTCACAGATATATTATATATAAAAAGCATATTTTGAACAATGGTAACTTTTGGATAAACTGCAGATCACTAATAGGAGACAAAATGACTGACATTTTATAATCAAAACTTTAAAAGCAGAGTTTTGACTAAGAGGTTCAAAAAATGATGGACCTCAAATGGAATAATCTCCATACAGAGACTGCAGGAAAGATTCTGAGAACTTAGCTGCATGCAGAAGTTTTGAGCAGGGGGAGGTGGTGTGGCAAATCTTGCAAGTGGCAAAGCAGACTCACAGCACCCATTGAGCTGAAGCGCAAAGGAGGGCAGAGAGCTGTTTGTAAACAGCTGACTCACAGAGATGTTGTCATCCAAAGTTCTTAGGGCTAGATTGTCATAACCTTTGCTTATGATGTGGGGGAGTGAAAAGAAGTTAAAGACCTCCTTTATTCCTGTGCTCATTTCTCCTTAGATTATGAGTCACTGAGAAGACAAGAGCCAGGGGCTCTTTGTCTGCCACTTCTCCTGTAACCAAGTGGTCAGAGAGAGGGAATGTCATCATGTCTACCCCAGACAAATGCCCTACACTCCTCTGCTCATCAGCTAGAAGAGCTGTTCAGCAACAGGGCAAGACACTTTATACCAAGAAGTAGAGTGGTGTGGTTCTCCATTGACAGTGTGAAGGAATTGGAAATAGGTTCATTTCCAGGCCCTTTTCTGGCACACCACGGTTCTGTCAGACAGCAATTCTTGCTTTAGGTCGATAGCTATAAGTAGCCAATTTGTCAACAGACATGGGATAAGCTTGCAGAGTTTCAGAAGCATTTTTCGTAATAAATCTGCATTACTTACAAGTAAATTGATTTTTCTCTCATCACCAATGGTTAGGTCCATTTGTTATCTGATAAAAGGATACTTAGAGGGAGATTGCTTGGACTGACCATTCTTAATTAATGGAAAGCAATTGCATTACATATTCTTTGCCTTCTTCCACCTCTCCATCTGTAATACAGCCTTTGCAAAGGAAACAAGAGATAGAAAAGGCAAAGGTGGGATATTGCTAAAGGGCAAATTGAAATTCATACAGTGGTGTTATTTTTCTCTTAATGTCAGTTACTGTGGTTGACTGGCAGAATAGACATTTTAGTCAGCATGTTTCCTTATGTAAAGCAGCAGCTAATGCACAGAATATGACTGAAGAGAGAATAAGTAATGCCTGGAGCAACTTTCACCCTCCTTGTGTATTTTTTAACATTCCTTCTACAGGGGCTAGTAATTAATGCCTATTGTGAGAGTCCAGTCTGACAAAATATAGCTAGATTTGGATCCTATTTAATTAATTGTTTGAATTTACTGTATTCACATGTGCACAATTGACAATCCCCTTTTAGTAGTGGGATTATCTTTTGGAAAGAGAGAAAAGGTTCTATAGCAGGAATACAGTAGTTTATTGCTGACAAAGAAATTTCACGTGTTCCTTTCCTCCCACTCATTCTGGATTTCTTAATTTCAGTCTTCCACCCTCTCCAGTCTTTCATGGATATTCTGACTAATATTTCCAGCCACCCTATTCTGATCAGACCTCAAAATCTGTTCTCCATGCTTTTCTTCCTTCTGCCTCTGATATTTCTCACATCAATACACATGCATTTATCATGAAGTTCTCTTTTCTTCTCTTGACTCATCTCCTAGTTCATCTCCTGCCTACCTTCTTAATTAAATTCCAAATTTTTGAAACAAGTCTTACCTCCTTATCCGAGGCTTGGGCAGTACGTAGAGTTTTGAGACATAACTGCACCATTTTGGAACATGAAAATACTCCCGCCCATGTGCTAACAGATGTAAAAATCCAAATCTGTAACTCAAATATCATCCACTATTATGCAGATCTGAAAAATAATCTGTGGGGCAATAACATTTATTTTGTCCAAATTATATCAACAGAAAAAATTCTCTTTATGATTTGAGTGGATCTGACAGAGGGTTTTATAGCTCAGCTACACTAGCAAACCCTTGAATGATATCTGAGTCTCTACTTCTTGGAGTTCTTACAATTTCATGTCATTGGAATCCCTTGTCTCAGTTATTCTTATCTGCAATAATAATTGTCTGCTTGAAGGCTATATCTTCCTAGCAATACAGATTACATTTATACTTCTCAGTTTTTCCACCCAGTGCTGTTTTTCAGGCTGTCTTGAAGAGGCACAGTGTATTGTTCAGGGCCTCTCTCATGGGAAGGACTGTGAGGTGTCAGCAATTTGTATTGGAATTACGCTTACTCCTGTGTTTTACTCAGAGTAATTACCCCAAATCTGAAACCAGATCCAGCCCTCTTGTTTTTGCTGTTTGATGGAAAATTCTCCCATCTTTGAAATAATTTACTACAATGATGAAAATAAAATTAAATGACCCTGAAGATCTCACTTTATGACCATAAGAAAATATACTTAGCTTGAAGAGTGTAAACTTAAATGAAATAGATGTGAAAAGTTTAGAAAAGGAAAATATGGATAGATAATGGAGTGCTGGAGTAGGCGAATCAGGAATAAAGGCGATAAAGATCAGGACTTTACACATTGCACTTCACACTGAAGGCAGCGAGTGGTCAGGAAGGAGTACAGGAAAGGCATGAAGTTGGTGGATAACGTAATTAAAGCAAAGTAATATTAAAGATTTAATGGTTTCCCTACTTTTGCTTCCCACTTACTTATTGTGGTATATTTCTAATCCATGACTGAGTTTCTAGACACTGTTCTCTCTTTAAATATGAAGATGGTCTTTCTGTCTCTTCAGTTTGCAAACACTTCATCTTTTGATTCCCTTCTTTAGACCAATTTTGAAATGGTGCCTAGGGGAAGGCTGACTGATGTTGACAGAGTGAGGGACACATAAGGAGAATGAGCATGTAACTGATGCACACTATATATGGAGGGAAATTCCATGTTGTGTAATTCCTTTTTTAATGTAAATTCTGTTCCTAGTCTTTCACTTCTCATTTTAAACTGTAGGTAGTTATAGTCAATATCTCTGCATCCATCAGAGTGCAACTGGTTTTCCAGCATGACAATGTTCTTGACATATTTGCAATATAAATACTAAATATTTTTCATAGAAATATATAAAAGTTAAGACTTTGGAAGTATGATAGATTTAGAGTATTAAAGAGTGATAAGTAGCAGTAACATGGAGGATGCTTTTAGAGGAATTGTAGTGATGGCAGAATAATTTGCTTTGTCAGAAATGGAAGTGGGTTTATGCAAGTTTTTATGAAAAAACATAGATAAATCCCTGGCAAGGATTACTATTCTTTGGCCACTGACAGCAACAGGAGACATGAAGAATTAAAAAAATGAACAGTTGAGTAGTATTAAAGCTTGAGTAGGTTGACAAGATCAGTATGTTCGAGAATCGAGACTGCCATTCAACACTTAGATGGTGGTCTTGCTCTTGCAGTTTTGCAGTTTCTATTTTTGTTTCTTTAGCAATGGCTTCAGAAACTGTTGTGACTCTATGTACAAAATTAGAATTTTTTTCTTAATGTAATACACTTTTTCCTTTGTGACATGTGCAGTATATCTTGTCTCTTACCTATGTATGCATACATGTCTGTACTTATGAATATACAACAAAGAAATGCAGAAAGCTTATGCTATGCATGTCCACTAGGAAGCCCTTAATGAAGAAAGAAAATGATCAGCTTTCCTTAAATGAATACATAGGTCCATTAAAAAATATTCAAATACAATTCTGAAAAAAGTTAATATCAAACTTGCCTTTCTAGATAATGTTAGGCTTCTTTCACTGAGTGCACTGCATTCAGAATAATTTGAGTTTGGTTACCTTACACAGGACCTCAAGTGGAACACTGCAAACTGCCTGTCAACAGTGAAGCTGCATAATCTGTAGCCCCTGAGCAGATGCTTCTGGTAGCTTAAGGCTGAAAACCTGATAATATTAATGAAAGGGATGGTTAAGTCTTCAGATTCTCACCTGTTTCCATCAGAACTGCAGAATCTGGGAAAATCTGTTCTCTTTCTTTTCTTTCTCTCTCCTTTTTAGCTTTGTTACGATTTGGATCAATATCCAGCTTAAAACAAAGAAAGAATACACCAAAGCTCTTGGGAATCTCTGCTTTTCATTGAATCCTATGATTCTGTGATTCAATAGAGTTTGAGAACATAGTTAAAAGAAAGAGACAAGCAGCATTATCTCTAACCAAGTCTGTGCAGCAAAAGTCCCCGTAAAGTGCCGCCTTCATACTGGGACTGGATTCATGTAAATGTTTGGATTTTCAAAGTGGAGAAAAACCTGTTTCCAAGAGTTGTGATGAAATTTTTGGGTTAGTTGCTGCTGAATATTTGGGGATAGATCTTAAATAATATTCCCGAAAGACCAAATGAGACCTATGAGGTGTTTGTTTCATGTCTCTGTACAGAGAGAGTTTAAAGGAAACAAAATCGTGCCATTTGTCCTTCCATATTGCACTTCTGCTATTTGTAATTTTCGCATTTAAATATGCAGAATAACTAGAAATTTTCCAGTTCCTCTCCTTGTCTCTTCATAGAACCAATTAGTATTGTCCCACACTTTCAGTAAGTGCTAACAAAGATAGCTTTTTATTTTGAAACCTCCAAAAAACCAAGTGAATTACTGCCTCTGTGTTGTCAGTCCTAAGCTGGAAATATAAAGGAGGGTCAAACTTGCTCTGGGGTTAGCACTCATATCTCAGATCCTGTGTTTTAAAGAAATACTTGGTTCTGACTTTTCAGATCTATCTGCTTTTTATTACTGCTGTGCTTCTATTCTCATTTCTCCTCCCCCTGTCCACCTTATTTTTTTAATTCAGGATAACCTGCCTAGAGGTTTACTTAGTAATAACTTCACCTTTTCTTTATCAGAATATAAAAGAACGGAAACCTTTAAATTTGATAGCTTTTCAGTATGATATGTAGCCTTCCTGCACACTAGGCATTCTTCGGAATAACTTTCAAGCTTTATTGTTGCTGTGGGTTCCTAGCTGTTAGCTTTCACCTATGCTTTTCACACATGCTTATAGCCTTTTCATGGCCCTATCTGCTGTTTTGGAACATTTTCTGGTTCTCTGATAGGATGTTAGACCAGCCATCTTTCTTATGTATATAAGATCCAGAAAGGTAATGAAAGCAATGGTGCAATGTCCAAAATAATTAGGATGTTACAATGTGCAAACTAAGCCAATTTCTATTAGCTCTCTCACCAGATATTACAGATTAGGATATTACAACACCTAATCTGGATATTTTGCTGTAAAATGTAATGATAAAAACAGAATTGAAAAAAAATTAGGGCTCATCTGAAAAAGCCAATGAAGCAGTATCAAAGTAATACCTAGGTAATTTGCATGCTGTTAAATAAGTATAAGCTACAACTGATGGCAACACGATTTTAGAAAATGAGTTAATGTACATAATATTCTTGGCTAAGGGATTGAAAAAAAATCAAATTTTGTGTGAGATGGGGGTATTTTTTTTAGTATGTATGCTATGCTTCTTACATTTGAAAAATTACCATGCCATGAGAAGATTGATTTCAAAACATGAGTGAACTTTTGAAAATGCTTAAAGGCAATAATGCCTAAAAATTCATCCATTAGGTAAATAAACTAGAATTTTCTAGCTATGAAATTGAAACTTTGATAAAGGCTATCACATTCTTATTGGCATTCTTTTCTCTGCATATTCTTCATAAATAGTGACAAGTAATAGCAAACTTTCATCTCTTCCTGTAGCTGAACATTGCATATCATTGATTTCCCACCAGGAATCAATATCTGCATTACATGACACATGTCAAGGCATAGAGTTTTCTTGAATGATGAAATAAGATCAAACATATAAGGTAGGAAGGGAAATTTAGATAGATAATGAGAAAAAACATAGATTAAGTTGTTATGTATCTGCAAGCATCTACTTCTGGCCTTGTCTTTTGTGTCTTTACTTCAGGAAATAAAATGCTAGAATTTTTCTTAATGCCTTTAAAACTTCCTCTAGAAACAATTTTACTTATCATTCTCTTCATTAGAAACCAGCTCAATGTCACAATCTAGACAGTAAAAGATAGTCTCAAGGGTTTTGCTATGCTCTTTTCAAAATAAAACAATCATCTCAGTGCAAATATTCTTACTTAATGATCATCTCTGGAGAGAGCAAATTAGGATTTCTGTGTTCATCTCTTGAAACACCAGCTCCTCTGTTACTGGAAGGGGTTGTTTTAGAAAAGAACAAAAAAAAAGAGAAACTACATTGGAAAATGAGATGAGGTAAAGCATTGAAAATTAATCTTTGATAGAGTATATGTGCTGTTCTAATAAAACCTGTGTGAAGAGGTGTGTGAGTGACCTTCACAAAACCAGTGTGATGTTATGACTGTACCTGGACCTTTATTCAAGTTGATTTGCAGGATGTTCTGGCATCTCTCACGATATGTGATATATATATATGTGATATATATTATATCTAACATTTTTTCTTTCTTGCATCTTCAAATGCATCTTACTTAACAAAACTAAACTGATACAAAAGAGAGACAACAAAGACACCTGTCATTTATCCATTTAATTACTCTTATAGCTCCTTTCCATCCTGTGCCTTTTGGGGACACTTCAGACTGAAAAATCTCAGTTCATAAAATTACATAAAATAGCAGTCTTTGATACTCTTTTTGCATTTTATCTTGATCAAATAAAAAATTACTATGTTATTATCTAGACTAGTACATATTAGCAGCAGATAAAAAATAATTGGAACTCTTTAACAACTTTTGAGCCGGATTATAGCAGCTGCCATAAATATCTCAGTTGAAAGTGCTTCCTATTTTCCAAAGTGTCCTCTGGTTTCTTTGGTTGCACAGTACCTTGTGTAGTGATGCAGTCCCAGTTAACCATTTGCATTTTTTAATCAGGAATGCATGAGAAGTCTGATCAGAACTGTTGCTATTTTACAAGCATCTGCTATTTTCATGATTGTGTCTTCCTCTTCATCTGCACTTCAGTACAAAATTTAATTAAAGTAGTTAAAATAACAGAAAACAGATGTGATCTACTCAACTACAAGTCAGCAATTTGAGATTCCTCTGTGGATGAACAGAAATTAAAACAATTAAAATTCTGTAATTTATTTCAATTACTTTGTGTACCAAGTTTAGTTAAACAGTGTTGTCTTACAGCATTGCTTTCCAATAGCTAATAGCATGAAATTCTAAATAGCTGACTACCGTCTTTGCAAAAGATACATTGGACATAGGAAATTCCTGCCTTTGTTTTTCTGATTTCCTAATGAGAGTGTACCCTATCATTTCTTTAATTCATGGTGGTTTTTTTACATTAAATAATCCATAACACTATGCTCTTGTAGGGGTTAGCAGCAGCAGAGGTAGAGACTGGAATCCCTAAATCTTATATATTGTCATAGCAAGACAATTAATCTCAGGTGTGCTGCACAGTAAATGAAGTGTGGCTTGCATAATTCCTTGGAAAAGCTGTGCGTTGATTGTTTCGGTTGCAGTCTGGGTGTTCAGTTGTGGCTGGGTATGTCTCAAGGCTTCATCTGCTTTCTTCAACTATAGGATTTTATATTTTAGAATATTGTCTGCATATAGAAGTGGGAAAGATAATTTGATTTTTTTCCTCTAAAAGGTCTAATTAGAATTAAATATGTGCTAATTAATCAGCTTGTGCAGACGATAATGTTGAGTTGCTGTCCAATAGACTTTATCACTCGTCAGAATAATCAAGACAAAATGAGATGCAAATTAAGAAGTAAATATATTTTATATTTATTCCTTAATCATGCCTTCCCCTTCTTCCCCTCAGTGTTCACAAGTTCTAGGTCTCTGTTAATTTTTTCTTTAGTTAACCATATCTTCTTTTTCTGTTCTTCAGTGCGTAACAATTCCTTCTCTTCTTCTAGTTTCTCTTTGTGATTCCATTTTAACTTTAACCTCTCTTCTGATTGTGTTTCTCCATAATAATCTCTCTGAATGGTAAATGGAAAATAACTAAAAAAAAAATAAAATTCCACTATATTGTTCTAGTGTGGAATCAACGAGTAGCTAGGTAATAGATCAGCCTCAGTAAGAGTAGTGAGTTTGGGAGAGAGCAGTATTCTGTCTATCAAAACATTACAAGCAAGCTGTAGTGCATAAACTGAAAGAAAAAATATGATAGAATTCATTCATCACAGCATCACTAAGAAAAACCAAAGAGAAATAGTAATGCAGTAAACTAAGTAACATATAGTTGAGAAGACCGAAGTACAGGGAAAGTACGGACTACTCCGACAGAACTGAATTATATTCTTTCCCCTTGAACAAAACTATTCCCTCAAATAAAACATCTATTGGCTTAACATATTCCTTGAAGCTTTGAAAAAACATCCTTAGAGTTTATTAGAGTGCAATTTAAAATATGTTTTAAATAGATTTATTGCTTTTGCCATGGCTCTGGTAAGGTACCTTAATTGACATTTTACAGAAGAGAAAGGGAGCAATTTGTGACAGAAGTACACTTTTTATGGCCTTGAAAACCCCTAAGCAGTGTTTCACAGTTGTCTTTGCTGGGATTAATGAAATTTTAGAACTCAAATCTTCTTTGTAAAGGTGAAACCCACAATTTTTCCAACAGTTGCTGTCTGGTTTGTGGTAAAAAGATGTGAAATTGAATATCTAACTTACTTTTATAGAGTGGATATATACTTGATGATATAAGGATGGTCTCCCTTTCACACTTAGCTTTGGTTGTTTAGCTTTTTTAATCACTGTGCTTTACCTAAAAGGAGTTCTTGCATTCTGGCTTTCAGTCAAGGGCAGTCTCAGTTAAAGAAGTATAAAGGGTGGGACAACATGCAGCTACTAAAGGAAAAATACGTAACAGACAGCCATGTCTAAATGCTGTCCACACAATTTTATCTTTTTCCCTACCAATCTCACATATGAGGCAATAAAAAAGGGATAATGTTGGTGGAAGTTAAATTTTAAAACTGATGTGTGAAAGCAGAGACATAAGTAAAACTATCTTCTCAGTCAGGGACTGCAGATTTCAGAGAGGAAATTATCAAGGGAGGGAATTGCCCAGTTTGTCTTAGTTGGGATGAAGGTGAAAAGTTTGGGGTTACAACTCAGTTGAAAACTTTGGATGTTAAAGCAGTTGCTAATAAAATCTCATCAAATCTCACCAAAATGATATTTTGGTTTTCTTCACTTACAGCAGTCTGTAACAGAAGTCCAGCATTATTAAAACCAAAGTCCACTCTTTATAAAAGATGTAAAAATCCATTTTATGGTTGCTAAATTTAATTAATAATATTAAAACGAGGGGGGTCATAAGTAACATTGTAAACTTGCTTTGTCAGAGGTGTGAGAAACTGAAATTATGGATCTGAGAGTAGCACCAGCAGATGAGTTTGAAGCTGCTTGTTGTTTAGTTGGTGGTCAGAGGTTAAAAGGCTGCCCAATAGGATGATAGTGTAGGAAAGACTTTAATTTTTTTGTCAGAGTTAGTAAACAGGAGTAGGGAAAGACTCAAACAAGAAACTATGTCTAACCATTTCTCTCTATTCATGAAGCACTAAAGAATGCAAGTTTTTTGAAGAACAAAACAGAATCTAGGAAGCTGTTTCTTCACTGAAGCCAGAAAAGATAAGATACCTGGCTTAGTATAGCATTTGATAATCAGAAGACTGGGGGAAAGGGTTTTGAAAGTTGGAGTTTCTTATTGGAACATAAATATGAAATAGACAATCTGAATATAAGAAAAGAACAATCTAAGTAATAAAAAATTCCTTTATAAGGTCAGGACTTCTGGAGTCGAGGCTGTGTGTTGACATTTCTCTGCTGAAGTAAAGATGTGGAATGATTCCTCTTGCTGTGAAAGCTTTTTAGAGTACTGTGACTCAATACTTTTAACTGTACATAAATGGATACTTAAGATTTTCTAAGAGTTTGATGTCTGGAAGCTTGCATTACTATTGCTAGAGAAGTCTTAAATTTTGTAAAAGGACAATATTTTTAGTTTTGGGACTGAGTTTGTATAGTGCCAGTTTCATGAGAGGTGAAAATTTTGTCAATATATAGAGTGGTTGTATGGACAGAGATAAACAAGTTATCTATCTTGAGCTCTGCAATATGGGTATCCAAATTTGTGTCTAGATTTTGTACATTTTTGTCTCTCACACCTATCCAAACGGTAAACTATCAACCCCCTCTTCCCCCCCTCTCCACAGTACATGGCTTTTTTATAAGTTTTTTAAAATAATGCATCTCTAGGAAAAAAAATTGTAATGCTGTTGTATGAAATGGCTACAATGGGTGTAAAATAGATAATGTTTGTAAGCACATTTATTTATTGTCTGTGAGAAATTGCATGTTAACTGTTAATTGCCATATTCTCAGGTCAACAGAGCATGTTTAGGAAATGTTCCTGCCCACGTATTGAGTTACAGCCCCTTTTTATGTCTGTACAGCACTGTGTGTAGTGCCAGAAATGTACTACTCTGTGATTGTCCAGTGGTCCAGGAGACTCCAAGCTCAAGCAGTAAATCTGTGTTTTAAGAGCTGCAGAAAATTTTATAAGTAGACACTAGGAATGTGAATTTTGTTGGTGGTCCACAGCAGAAACCTCTGTACAGATGCCTACATTTACAATTTTTTTTCCATGCTGTTGCGCTTTTACTATGTCAGCTATGAAACCTTATATTTTTAAAATATAATATTTCTGTAATCAAAGATCTGTGTATGAGCAGTGAGTCTGGTGGCATAAAGAAGAATGGAAAGCAGTGAGGCGAATGTCTAGGATTTGAAGTGATTCCACAGTTAGATGAAGAGTTTTATCTTTTGGCAACATAATGGCCATTTTTATTCTGGGGGAAAAAATAAATAAATCTATCTGATTTTTTTTTAAAGGAAGTGTGTTATGGAAGTTTTGTTGAAGATGCTTAGAGTAAAATTTCTTGCTTCTTTGAAAGAAAGGGATATTGAATTAAAAAACTTGCAAAATGGGTTGTTGTGATCCCATAACTTACCTCTCATTTTATTTTTCATTTTTTAAACAGAAGTAGAATCTAGGATAGTGGCAACAGTATGGTCCCAATTCTGTCCTTTTCAGAGCAAGTTTTCAATTTTTAAATTTTTAATATTTGCAGACAGGAATCTCTTGTGGTAGCCATTTGGAAATTTGGTTTTGGAGGCCTCTCTTGTGTCCTGGACTCAATCAGACCTCAGGATAGGTTACTGCTATGCCAGTGCCAAATTCAGCATGTGCTGCAGCTCTCCCTCCTCGACCAGCTGTTATTAAAGGTGACAGGTAATGCAGTCTGAAAATAATTAAGTCCTCATGTTGACACAGGAGGGCATTCCAGCTGTCATGCAGATGAAAGCCATTGATATTTAGCTGTGTTTTGTTTCCCTTTGTTTCATTATTTAGCTAATGTAAAGTTTGGAAGAGATAGAAAATACTATTCATCAGTAGAGTGATACACTTACAGTGGTCTGAGAAACTGCAGCAACGGTTAGATTTTTATGTACCCTCTGCTTGACTGATTAGATGGAACTATCAATCTCTTTCTTTTCATTGCTGGGATGAAAAGCATGAGGATGTTATTGCTTGTGTAAGAAATGGACAGTCTGTAACTTTTGAACCTCATGCAGTTTGAAAAAAGGTTACTAAAGGGAATAGTTTAATTGTAGTTTGATTCTGACAATTTATTCACTGATGTTAACTCACCCATCAAACAGCACGGATTTAAACCTGCTGCGTGCACTGCATGTGTTGCAGTCGATTATATGCTTTTGTTTAATAATTTTATTAAACAAATACTATTATGCAACAGCATAATTTAATATAAATATGCATTAGTTAACTCTTGAGTCTCACTCTTTCACCTCATAAATGTGACTCTGTATAGCTCTAAAGAAGTCTTCCCTAGGAAATCTATTAATGTGATCACATTTTGGATTTAAAAGTCCACTGAAATACCTTTCACCCAATAGATCACTTCAGAGAAGTGGCCATTCTCCCATTAAAATTTGTCTCTAACTCACTATAAGGCTCAGACGGGCCAGTTATATTTGATTAAATATCTCCCTCACAGCTGTCAGAGAGCCGTGGCCTTTTGTCCACCTGAAATCTAAGACTGTTTAAAACCTGAGTACTCCAAATTTTAATGGTAATATAATTGTTCTTTTGGACTGTCTTCTTTAAAACAAAATGAAGATCTTCACCTATGAGTGACAAAAATGGAAACTACATATGTGTGATATATTTGCCGTACATATTGTTGATGGTAAATTTATATTGTAACTTGAAAGCAAATTGTATTTCAAACACCATTTACTCATATCAGAGTAGAAATTCACTGTTCTGGAGATGTACTATTGTCAAAATATACAGATAACATAAAACTTCCCACAAAGCGATATCTAAATGGAGTTTGTGTGGAATGTATCCATTACTAACTTGAGGTAAATTTCCTCAGGAGCTATTGCTATCAATTCCTAACATTGAGATAAACCTAGGAACTTTCAAGTTAACCTTGTATTCAAATGAGCTGAAGTAGGGAAATACATAGTAGTAGGATGCAAAGAGTGTTATGATGTGCTGCAACCCATATGAAAAGCAGTGAAAAGGAGTACATGCACATTTTCTAAAAAATCTGGATCTACAATTTTTGTATAGGTGGGTCATAAAATGTTTGAATCAGAAAATGTGCTCTTATTTATGATTTTCTTGCAAGAAAACGTTATTTCAGCTGAATCAGAAAATGTTTAATCATGAAGAACATTATTGAGTAGAAAAAAACCCCATAAAATATTTCAAATTTTGAATGAAAATATTCTTTTAGAATAAAATCCCTACCGAATAATTTAAAATATTTCAAAGTGTATAAAAATACAGAATCATACCCCTTATCTCTTACCATATTCTTGTTTCTTGTCATGTCTGGGAAAAAGTTCTGCCCAATATGTATGTTTTTTTGTTTTTTTGAAAAAGATAAGTTTGCTTGCTGTGCCTGAGATTTTGTCACTTACAAATTACTGTTTTAAAAAGGTTATTAATTCCCTGCTGTCATTTAGAGTTGGGGCACTATGGTGTCCAAAACTTCACTGAACATGTTTTAAAGTATAAAAAAAAAAAGTGATGTTTAAAAGAAAACAACTTTATAATGCGTTGCTGCTTTGAAATAGGATGCTTTAAGAAAATAATTTTAATTCATTTTCTAGATGAAAAAATGCAACAATTTTAATTTATGCAGATTTTACTGAAACATTTGATATGACATCACAAATGCGCTGATTTGTTAGTGTGAAGAAGACAATGATCAGTTTAAAAATTGAAGGTTGGACAAAGAAATTATCTATAGGACAGGCAGCAGGTTTTATTGAAGTGATATCTACAACATTTGTGGGAGGTTATACAAAGATTTCCTTTGTGGTTTGGTCAACTTGATTTATTTAAAGTCATGAGGCATCATCTATAAATGGAAGTCTGTGATTTTGTCCTGTGAAGATGTTACTGGCTTAGCAGACTAGCTGAAATATAAAGAAATTTAATAACATGAAAGAAAATTCACACACATAGGGAACTTAATTACATATGTTTCTGCTGTAAGTTGAAGGCTTACCATCTTCAAAGTACAGAAGACAAGACAGACTTCAGTCTCTTAGCAGGGTACAGATTGACTATGTGTTAACAGCAAGAGGCTGCTGTGAAAAGCAAAAATGGGATTCTACATAAGGCAAGCTCTTTCTTCCACCAAAATGAATAATCTGGTATTGTATAATAGAAAACCATCCAACTAGAATATATTATTCATTTCTCATTACTCAAGTTTGTGAAAGGTTTATCCATATTTGGACAAATGTGATGTGGACTAGTAATATGATGTCATGCTGCTGAATCCTCTTAGTGAAGACATAAGTAGCAATAGAAATGGATAAATAAAGTCTAGGAGCCAGGAAGGATTAAGATCTTGCTTAAACTGAAAGAAATATCAGTAGCAAAAAATAAAAACAATGGAGTGGCCATAAAGAAATTTAGATAGTCAAGTGTAAAACATAAGGGAAGTGAAATTTCAAAGCAGACTTCCAACAAGGTGAGTTGGAACAAATTATTTTGATTATTCTGTGAGAGGAATTATATGGCTGCAGTGGTAATAGAAGGCTTAATTTGGTGACAGAGGAAGATTAATAGAATTCTGAACAGCAAGATGAAAGTAAGAAGCCTTTTATATTTCGTGGTTCTGTTGGAGGACAGACAGTTAGGCCTTCCAGGTTTACAGAATATGTGATTGATAGGCTTCTTAATATAGTTTCTTTAGTCGAAGTAGTTACAATTTCTGTTGAAACAAATTTTTTAAATTATAGAAATTTTTTTGTGTCTTTCAGATAAAGAAGAATTTTCAGGTATCAAAAATATTTTCTTGGGCTAGTGTCACTTTTGGGATAAGAAGAGGGTCATTGTCAGTCATATCAGATGTACTCTGCTCAGATCACAGATTGGGAGCTTGTGTTTCCCTCTGATTAGGAAATCTCCAGGACAATTCAGAATATCTAAGATGGGAGTGTGCCCCTTTCTCTGCTGGATAGGTAAAGAACGTAGGTTCCTGACTGAAGTTACATTAAATAATTCAGACAGTGAATGACTGTCTGATCCTGACTTCTGTGTTAGCCTGTCTTTCCTGTCAACTTCTTGATTTAGATTCTCTCCACTTTGGGCTTTATTTGATTCAGAAGCTACTAGGAGGGGAGAAAAGAGGAGGAGAATGAGTGATATTGAGACAGCATTAGACTTTTTTTTGCTTACTTGAACACCTGGTTTTCTAGCAAAGTTTGCACATTCAGATTTTAAAAGTTGTGGAGAAAAATGTATCAACAAAATATGTGTGCTTTTATATAATTCTATGCAGCTCTTCTAATACAATCAAGTCTTAGGAGAGAAAGTATCTTGAAACTAGAAAATAGTGTGATATTGTGTCTGAAAAAAATTGTCTTCTTAATCTAATAAACAAAGCATTTAGTTTATGAGAAGAATAAACATAAATGTGCATGCCCTGACTTTTAGGATGTTCACTCCTGTTTTAATGAAATTTGGTGATTTACCTTTGGAAATCTGGAGGTGACTCCTAATATGTGATTTAGTTCCTTTGCTGCGATTTGTGTTTTGTTTTATATGACAACACCTATCAGTAGTATTTGATCTGAAACAATGTAATTCATGTCTGATGCAATGACATATTTTATGGAGGTCTTAGATGGCATTGTGTGAAGCATTCAAGGGTAGCTCAGACAACATCTTTGGTAGAGTTAGAAGATATGTCTCTTCTCTGTTTCTAAGGAGATATATTTGGCATACCTTTCAACCAAGCGAAAACAGGATAATGTAATGAAATCTTTTTCTTCAGGAAAAGAGATTTATTTTCCAATGTGTTTTTACCTCTGGCAGATTTTCATGTTTCTGCCTGTTGAGTGATTCCACTTTTTTTTCTGTCACTCAGGATAAAAATGGACATAAAAGCCGCACCCCAATCCCATTTCACCAAAAAACCTCAAACCAACCAACCAACCAACAAACCAACCAACCAACCAACCAAAATGACCCCTCAAGCCCAAAAAAACCCCCACACAAACAAACAACAAATCCTCCCCATCCCAAGAGTATCTTTCCACCTTTTAAGTAGTTCTTATTCCAGCAAGTTTTAGAACTGCTTTAAGTTGATTAAAAAAAAACCCAACAAAACATTATGGGAAGTTTAATCACATCTTAATGTGAAATTCAAATAGCTTTTTATGCTCACAATATTCAAAATGTCAACACCCATCTCAGTAAACATAACCACTATGGGTATTGCATATCATTCATGGACTCTGCAGAGTATAGTGATTTCTCTTCAGATACAAATGCTCCTCCAGCATTGCCATTCCCTGTGTCTGTGGTATTTTCTTGCTGAATTTGTCACATTTGATGAGTTTTTCAGGATTTATTATCTAAAAATAGCTATTAATGGCATCCCTCATAAAAGCATGTTGGGTTTAGAAGAATTATAGTACATTCAATTTTTTGGCCTTGACTTTTGATTAAATATTTTTAGTTAAAGCTTTTAAATTCTAAAGATCTATTTTTTTTTTATGAAGCCATACAAACAGCAGTATTTATCTGAGATGAACAATTATGGTCTTCTATTTTGTTTTTGGTTTTGTTTTTTTTTGGTTTTATGTGTGGTTTGTTTATTTATTTTTGGTTTTGTTTGAGGGGTTTATCTTTGTTCCCTCCCCCCTCCCCACTGATGACTTTACACTCTGGAGTCAGTTGATGCAAAGGATGAGACACCACATTTGGAACAATTTTTAATGATCAGTAAAATACAGTGAGAAGTTTAGACCAAGTGAGTGTACTGCTGCAGATAGTCAGCAAGTGCATTAGTGGAGGTGCTTTGGGGCAATTTTAGGAGTGCTTTGAATGTAACAAGTAACATGAATCCCTAGGGTTCAAGAGTACTGAGATGTGCTTTCCTATCAGCATGAGGCCTAGCACTCTTGAATGGGCTTCCTACCCATCAGAACGATTATGTGTAATGCCTCTTGGGCCTGGAGGGTTTTTTGACAAATCTTCACTTGCTTGCAAGAGATGACACTTTGGCCAGCATAGTTGTGTTTGTCAGAGGTAGATTTTAGAATCATGCTTTTTAAAACTCTGAAAAATTTTGTTTGATACACAATTGTGTAAGCAAGTTCTGGGTAGGGAGACAGGTCATCCTTATGTAGAATAATAAGAAGGAAAGCTGATCTGAAAAATTGGAATCTACAGATTGCGATCAACTGTGATTATGTGTTACCAAAAATGATTGGTTAAAAGTACATTAACGTAAGAATAGCTGTGTCAGGAGAGAACATGGGATAATTTAGCCAATAACATGTCTCCATTCATTCGGAAGCTTCACTGGATTACCCTTCTGTGAGTGGAATCTGAGTCTCTCCTCAAACACACATAAAAATTTACAGTCTTCAGTAGTGTTGGTAAGAGTTCCACAGTTCAGCCAGCTACATGGAGGCTTGTGTTCCTTTCTCTGTTTTGAACCTTACTCCTGTCATCTTCATTTGGTGACTCCTCCCTATAATTTTTATACTTATTTTATAGACAAAAGATATTGGTAAAGATGATCTAATTCATTGGTTTTCACTGGTTTTGATTGGGTATGAAGAGACCATTTCCCATTGATTTGCATTTGCTTTTATTTCTTGCAATATGACAAAGCAAGGACTAAATGTAGATGAATATTTAAAAATTAAGCCCCCAGTCTACAGAGTTCAATGATGCAGAAGGGGGCTCTCTATGCTCAGAACAGATAGACCTATGAAAATCTGTAGGACTGTACAGGAAGAAGTAAAATGAATAAATTCTTTGCTCAGCACTAGTAATACATTCAGAATGAAACCTGTACAATTAGCATGACAATAGTGCCCTGCAGAAAAAATCCTTTCATTTAATTTCTGTTTATTTTTAAAATAAGAGCTTTAGTTCAGATTTAAAACTCTTTCAGACACTTTCCACTAGCAATTACAATACTTAATTCTGTGTATTCTGGAGAGAAGATACTTCAGTGCGTGTCTTCAAGGGCCTTGTATTCAAACTCACACTGATCTCTCCTGTAACACTTTCCCTAATATAATTCCTGGCTGCTGACTGATACATGTATTGTTTTTATTATTCTTACAGTTAATTATGACAGCACTAGGAACTTTTCTCCAAGACAGAGTTTCTGAGGCATAGAATTTGAACAGAGTAATGGAAAAGGTGCTGTTTATGAATAAAAACAAAATAATCTGTGTTAGCAGGAGTTTATTTAGCTATCCTTTATAAGTAAACTTGCAATTTTTATTTTCTTGCTATAAATGTATCTCTAGACTTTGACTATAGAGACCACTAGGTTCTTATCACTTGACAGGTTCCTGCTGATACAAATAGACTCCTTTGTTTACCATTAATTACTAATTTCTAAAATGAAGTTTTGATACAATATGCATCCGAAGAGAACTGTTTTGTTAAATGATCTTTAGAATTGTTAACACTCTATGTGCTGTCCACAGTGTGCTAAACACATAAAACCTTTTATTTTGAATAAAGAAGTGGAAAAGATACTGAGTAACAAGATCAAATTACAGACTATTTAAAAGATGTGCACACTGGAAATGGATTTCTTCCTCATGAAGCAGAACTATCTGTCTTGAACATTATGAAATAAAAATGTAAATTAAGTTCCTTGCTGAAATGTTTGCAGCAGGCCAAAGCCTGTGTCTGGAATCTGTTACACTGTAAATCCCCAGAGCATGGAATATTGCAGTGAAAATCTCCCAGATTTCTAAATTATTTCTTTGAATAATTGTGGACAAAATCAAACAGAGTTAATTCACAAGACGAAATCATAAACATGCATAGATTTTTTGTCATAACTTTTTGATTGGGAAATCCTCTTGTGATTGTCACATGCAGAGAAGCCACATCCTATTCCTAATATTGGAAGGGTTTCTCCAAAGTAAGTCTAATACCTATATCATTCATACTGCAGTGCGTGGTTATAAACTAAAAATCTTGTTATAATTATTCCTGAAATATTCATGGACACTGACTCTGTATGTAATTTCCCTCATTCCCACATTTGCTCTCTATGAGCGTTTATGCCATGTAAACAGTTGCCGCAAGGTTTTAAAAGGATTTACTAGTCTAATCTCTCATGTATACTGTTCTTCTGAATTAAAAAAAAAGGATCTAAGGAATTTCCAGTGGCTAGGAATTTGTTTCTCTTACCTTTGGCCTTCTGCCTTCAAAATGTTAGGTGACTTTTGTTCATTTCTGTTTTACAGAGGTAATTAATTTGTTTTGAGTATTGAGTTAAAGTTCTGGCTAGGTTTAAATGAGATGGAACCCTTTCCATTGGCCCCAATGGGAGGACATTAAATGCCATATTCTATACTGCAACAAATTTGATTTCTGAATCTTAGTTTTGTTACTCAGTGCAGAGGTTTGGGAGAATATGAATTATCTTACTGGTCTTATTCTTTAGTTATTGATTTCAAACAGTTATATGATTTAACAAGTCATACAGCTTAGTTTTGGAGATAAGATTTACCCCTGGTGTGGTAAATAATACCAGCATTTAGTAAAAAAAACATTAATGTGTCGCAATGGCGGCAATAAAGACATGGCAACACAGCTTGGTCCATAGCGAGCAGAGAGCGAGCCCCATTTGTTGTCCTGTTCCCATTTGATATAGTAGGAACCCAGGTAGATGATTCGCTAAGATCCAACCGCCCCCCAGTATGGTTGGCTGGGTTCTACACCACCCAATTCAAAACATATCATGCCTAGACCCACAACAACGGGTGCTTATCTTATTGTTTTTCATACCTTCCATGGGAAAGAAGGCCTTTCTCACAAGCAGCCCCAGGCAGCAGCTCTGGGCTGCTACATTAATGTAATTTCTGACTAACTGAAGGGGAATCTTCTTTCCCCTGAGTCTGGAGAATGAAGAACAATAGGAGACTCCTTGCTGTGAGGGACTGAAGTGTCCGTTTGTCACCCTGACAGTATCTCTAGACAAGTTTGTTTCTTGCCAGGAGTTTGCACCGTGGTGTAACAGAAAGGCTGCTGGGTCTGGTAAAGCCCATGAACTCATTCCTATCATTCCAAGCAGCGTTGAATAATGTTGCAACAAAGTGACCCAGAAACATCAAGAGACTTTAAGTCCCTTGGAACAGTACCTTGGCTGTTGTTCTCTACCCTCCCAGTCAGAGAAGGGGATTTGAGAAAAAGGAGATGAATTGAACAGGTGAATGCCTGTCTGCACAGCTGGTGTCGTGCTAAAAGTCTCAGCTTCTATGATCTTTGGCACACCTTTGAGAAACTGGACCTGTTTACAGCTGATAGAGCTTCATTGTCCAAGTGTGAGCAAGAAGGTTCTGGGCAATAAGCTGTCTGGACTTATAAACAGAGAATTAAACTAGATTTAATACAGAAAAACAATGATGTTCTAAGAACTCAAGAAGAGCCAAGGACTGCTGAGGCGTTAGGAAGCAACAGGGAAACCACTGTGAACTGCCTCAAGAGAATTAGGGTAAGATCTTCTAAAAAGGGGCATGGGGCCAATAGTCCACCCAAAATGCCTCTGTACCAGGGCACATAGCACAGGAAACAAACAGGAGGAGCTGGAAGATTCTGCTCAGGTGAAGAACTAGGAGGTGATTGCTATCACCGGAACTCAGTGGTATGAATGGTATGATTGGAGTGCTGTGATAAATGGCTATAAAATATTCAGAAGTGACAGGTAAAGAAGGACAGGTGAGCGAGTTGGTCTCCATGCTCAAAATGGGATTGATTGCATGAAACCATCTGTGAGGAAGAGCAATGCACAGGTAGAGAGCTTATGGGTGAACCAAGCCAACAAAGAAAACTTTCTTTTCTACAAACAGACTTAAAAATGCAGGCTATGATACCATTTGATTTTAAACTTTTAATTTCCTTTTTATAGTTTATTTATTCCAAATGTGAGGCACACTCTTTTTGTTTATTTGTTTTTCCATTTTTTCCCCCCTCAAGTTATAATTAACAGTTCTATGCCAAGGTATGGCAGATTATGATGCTCTTCCTTCTTATTTTGCTAGAAAGAACAAAAAGGGCAGTGTGGCAGTTACTTCTCTAACTGCACATTTCCTACTTGACAGAAGCATCTGGTATTCATTGGATCACTGCACTGCTTTACACTGCAATACTATGGTTCTGCTTACAGCATCTATTTCAGGACTGTATTAAATTTTAGGATAAAGGCTGAAAATAGGGAAAATGTCGCATAAATCAAAGTGTAGTAATCTTACACGCAGTTTACCATCTGATTCTTCAGGCGTTGTATTATAATTCAGCAAAATTTGCAACTCAGAGTCATGTTTTCCTATTTGTTGTACATCCTAATGGTCTTTGAGAAAGCTGTGTGCTATCAAACACCAGTTTTCCCCCTTAAACATAACATTAGAAAGGAGTAGCATATATAATATTGTGGACTGTTCTTGATACTTACATGCTTGATAGTGAATGTTAAGTAGTTTATTTTGCTCCTTTATCAAAGCTTTGTCTAAACCCAGTGAAACAGGTTCTGTGTTCCACGGTTTGATGTCAATACAATAAAGTTGTTTCCAACAACTTTAGAGGTCTCTATGTTCTGAGATCAGAGTCTGGTGCTCATCCTCCATTGCTACTGATTTCTACTCAGCCAATAATCAGAGGTTTCCACAGTGACCCTTTTTTAGTGATTTTACATACACATTGTCAAAGTTGGTAGTTCAGCCAGATTCAGTAATTTCAACCTCTAGTGATTTTCCTCAATGCCATTATTAGTATTTGATAGTATTGTTGGACTAGAATTCTTTGAAAACAAACAAACCAACACAGGTTAGGTATGCAAAAACCTTTCTAATACAATTTACCCCTATTTGGGTATTCTGTACTTAATCTGACATATGTACAAGCTATGTAGCAGAACAACTGTAAATAGACAAACACCATTTTACAAGATTTATATTATTTATATTATTATAATTTAGCATAGCACAATGAATAAGAGTAACAAATAAGAAGAGGAAATGATAAACATATAAATATGTACAAGAATTATGGCTTTTATGATTAGGTTCCAGAGCTTGAGGACCTCTTTCACAGCATTAAACAGAATAATTGAGGTTGGAAAAGACCTCTAAGATCATCAAGTTCAAGCACTGGCCAATCACCACCTTATCTACTAGAACATAGCACTAAATGCCACATCCAGTCTTTTCTCAAAAAAGTAACATTTTTACCCTGATGTTGTTTAGGCAATACATCAAGAAATGTAAATCCAAATGAAAGCACTAATAACCCTTTACACATAGATACTGCAGGGAAATTTTGCATTTTATGGACTGCAGTAAAAAATTCACTTTTGATGAATGTATAAGGCTTTATCTCTAAAAGCATTAGTTTTAGTTGGACCTGAATACAATTTTAGAAAGTGAGATGATACAGAACTCTTGGGATTTTTTGTCATAGAGATTTCTTAATATTTTATTTATGAGGTTATTTTTTTCCTTATTATTTAATATCTAACCAATAGCTAATCTGTTTTTTCATATCTTTGTCACATCTATGACTATTCATTTAGATAGGGCATAGGCACTGGCTTCTTTAAGCACAGAAGCAAAGAAATGAATAGTGCTAAAATTGTCACACCATTGTTAACCCATTGCAATTCAAAGTTACTGCCCAGGGTAACATAATATATTGAGTTTAAGTTTAAGGCAATATAATAGGTCAGGGTCACTACATTTTGGGTTCCTGTATCTATTACTGAAATCAGAGTGCTTCAGTGTTTGGAGCTGCTGCTACAACTTTTGCTAATCTGCTGTTACAGTAAATCTAAAAAGGGGTTTTAACATTGTGGCAATGTGTCTGGTTATGACATTAGAAAAAATGTATGGTAAGAATAGAAAATTGTGTTCAACCTGATTTTCTGAAATATGATGCCTCCAGGTTTAAACCTACTCTGTACAAGAGGGATAAAGACAAAATGGAGAGTCCAGCAGAGGAAGGGTCACAGATGTGGTCAGGGGCCAAAGCAAATGGCATTCAGAGAGAAAGCTGAGGTAGATGGGTTGGTTTGGCCTGGAGAAGAGAAGGCAAGGCGAAAAGTAATTTCAGACTTCCACAGTCTAGAGGGTTATTGTAGAGGAGAGGGAGACTGATTCTTCCCAGGAGTACCCAGTGAAATGTCAAAAGGCAGCAATAATAATTTGGACCAAGGGATAACTTGTCGGGCAAAAGAGGGAAATTCTTCCTGTGTAGATGGTCCAGCACTTTCAAGAGCTGTGCATAGAGTCTGGAGAATAGCCAGAGAGAGGGTGTGTCACAATTCCACCAGCATAACCACATCCAACTTTGAAGCCAGCCCTGATGGGATAAGGATATCATAATAGATTATCTGTAGAGGTGCTCTCCAATTTTTTTTTTTTTCATAGGGATCACAAATGTTACCTTAACTATTAATTTGTTTAAGAAAAGAGTGCTTCTGGGGCTGTGGATAGGAGGCAATGCATCTGTGTTGGCCTCACCCCTTAGTCCCTTTCAGGTGACCTGAAGTCACCACGCAGAATTTCATATTGGAGGCTGTACTGGAGTATCCTTTTTCGGTCTAAAAGCTTGTGATAACTCCTACCCTGCCCCTATCCCCCTTGTCTCCCCATAAGTATTACGTACTGCTTCGGACAGCACTTGAACAGTGAAGTGTCACTGGGCACAAAGAGAAGATGAGCACAGCATGTTTACTTCCCAAAGTATCTTAATTGCTGTTTCAGGTCAGATGTCTCAATGTTGAGCACAGGCTCAACAGGCTCAACAGCACAGCTAGGTCTTAGTATGTGGGCTAGTACCCAGAAAACAGGGCTAAATGGATGTTGATAGGAATGTTTATGATGAAAATACTATTTACTACTAGGGGGGTAACCACTACACTCTCTAAAACACTCTCTAAAACACTCTCTAATACCAACCTCGTATTAGAAGAGAGTGATGCTTACAACATATTTTCTCAAAAATGTTTCAACGTTTTAGCGGTGTGTTAGCAGGATGGATCTGCCCATTGATCCTGTCACAGCAAAGAGTAAGAAGTAAAAGGCAGATAGCTAGTCTGTGGGCTCAAAAATATCCCAGGATAAGTTGTAATGCAGGCAAATTCTTCCTGGAGGTCTCATCTATGACATAACCTTGTTCCTGAACATGGAGTTGTATTTACCTTGGAAATTGTCAATTCTTGTCCTAGGAGCTTTTGATAGAAATGACAGAAAGATAATTACAGCATTTAATGGATTGTGAAGTGTGTGTGCATTATTTACGTATACTGAATTCTCAAGGACAATATATGAAGTGATTGTCAATATATGCCATTAGAAAGAATACAATAACTTTTCAATCTTATAAAATTAAATTATAGATGCAACTTTCTTTAAATAAAGTTACATTTCAAAAATTTTTAGTTCTCAAGCTATTTGTAAGCAGCATTTTGTAGAGATTTCAAGATTGTTTGATGTTATTCAATGGTTGCCCAAAATGGCAAGGCTTGCACTGGAATGCTGTTGTCATGCTTGATGAAGCCTGAAGGACTTAAGCTTTTCTGTCTGCTGCTGAAAGTCAGTTTAATACAGCCCTTAATACCTGGAACAGAGTGAGGAGATGAGGGAATAAAGTTTCTCTTCCCTATCACCACTAAAAGAGATAGTTTTCACAGATAAGTTTGGCAATTTATTTCTTTTACTAGTTCATTCTATGTGACTAGAAATTGTTAAGGCAGGTCTAATAGCACTTGGTATTCTTGGAAGACTTGGATACAGAAACTTTCAGCTCCATTTCACTAGCATGAATCAAGTCAAGGGGGAGCTGCAGTGTTGCCTTCCAATGAGAACAAGTGTCCAAACTGAGCTGAACTGACTGTTGTGGAGTAGGGTCTAGTGCACAATTTTTGTGTAGCAGGACTTGTAGTTATGCTGACATGATGTTGTTTCTACTTTGCAAACAAAGAAAGTGGAAGATAATAAATTGTTTGGAGATTTGGTTATCATTTAGGAAGACGAATCCAGGTCCCATTTGGAATATATCATGCTACTTCATTTTCTTTCCTTGAACGTAATGACCCTGAATCTGTATAAACAAGAGCAGGTATTCTACAAGTTCCTCCAGCAATGGAGATCTGCTACGTTTTTCCCCAGAGCAAAATGTGATAATGGGAAACTGTATTTGAGTGTGTGTTTTCTTTGTTTACTTGCAAATTGAAAGCATCTATATCTGGGAAAAGTATAATGAAAAAAAATAAGAAAAACGGCGTTATCAAATGGTGAATGATATCACAATGTTCTTGAACAGCAGCACAGCTGTCCATAAAATGTCAAATTGTAAATTAAGGACAATACATACACTGTAATAATGGAATTTTACTTCTAGTGATTAATGTATTTGTAAAAGTAATTTTTATGGCTATTTTATGTATCTTTTTCATAGGTGTCTGTATGTATGTAACCTTATTAATAATATTTACATGGCCAAGCAGGAAAAATGCACACACTATACTACACAGTAGACATCAGAATATGCATACTGAATATTACAAGTGTGCTTATTGTGTCTTTCCCTGGATTAGTTACTGTAGAAAAAAAAAAAATGCTACATTTGTTAGTTAAGGAATAGAAATAGTATACTGCTGTTAATATTTTGTAGGTGAAGTTGAAATAACCTGTGCAGTACTTTTGGAGGAATCCTGGTGTTATCCAGAGTCTGATTAGTCACTACTGGTTGTGGCCTGCATTTTAAGAATGATGACTTCTTTATTGGAACAGAACTATTTTTTTTCTCGAAGTAGTGCTAATAGCCATGGAGGAAAGATTCCATTTCTATACATTCTGCTAAATCCATCTTTCTTGCATTTGTATAATGTCAATAACACAGAAGACTAGTATAGCTGATTTAATTTATGTAATTTCTTCTGCCTCAGCCTGTAATAAGCTACCAGAAGTGTTCAGAAATTTTGCTCCTTTTATTAGTCATTTTGCATGCTTTTGCAGCATCCATACGGAGTGAATGCACCACTACTTACTTCACGGATGCTGAGAATCAAAAGAGTTAGTGCTTCAGTGGACTGCTAATTCTTCTGGCTAATTCTTCTGTTGCTCCCTTTTACATGAGAATTCAACAGGGTAAAACACGAAAAAGAATCTTTGAAAAACCTTAAGAAGTTTTGAAATTTTTTCACTTTCCATTTTAATATTGCAGTAAAAATCCAAACATTTCAAAAGGATATAGAAAACATATTTTTTAAACCATTTGTATTATATTCTTCAGTTAGGCAACATCAGGAATATGAATTAGTGTTTTGTAAACCTATTTAAAATAGTTAGCTGGGTAATTATTTTTGTTACTGGACAGGCCCGAACAAGATTGCCTTTTTATAACTGACCTTCTCATGGTTTAACTCCAGCTGACACCTAAGTACCAGACTTAGTTGAGCTGCTAGCTCACTTCTCCCCATACTCCAGTGGGGTGGGGAGGAGAATCAGAAAAATATAAAACCTCTGGGTTGAGAAAAAAACAGGTTAATAATAAACTAATATATATTGCTTGCAGTAATGACAAAGGAGATAACAAAAAGAGAGAGAGGAATAAAACCCAACAACACAAGCTCTCACCACCCACTGACTGGTGCCCAGCCAGTCCCCCGGTAGCAATCAGCACCTCCTGGCCAGCTCCTCCAGTTTACGTCCTGGGCATGATGTTTCTGGGCCATTCTGGGTGATGGGAATATTGCTTTTCTGGTTCAGGTCAGCTTCCTTCGTCATGCTCCCTCCCAGCTTCTAGTGCTTCTGCTCACAGGCAGAGATTGGGACACTGAAAAGCCCTTGATTTAGGGTAAGCATTAATTAGCAACAATTAAAACATCACTATATTGTCAAACATATTCTCATACTAATTCCAAAACACACTAGTAATACCAGCTACTGCAAAGCAAAATGCACTCTTTGTCTATGGGCCAGCCCTGTAAAAAGTCCATTGAGTTCCTTCAGTTCAAGTCTTTGGGCTCTATCTCTCTTAACAGTCTTTCAGGAAAGACAGTGTGGTTTAGAATATTGCATGCAGAAGTCAGTTCTGATTCCATCAGCACTATGTTTGTCCAGTTTCACCAAAATTCTTCATTAATCCGGGTGATTTTTACAGTAATACTCTATTTACAGTAATACTCTTGATGTAGTTACTTAAACTGAGGTGGGCTCAGATCCCCACATCTACAGTGGTGGACAAGGTGCTTGCAGCCCCAAGAGAAGTGGTAATATACAGTATTTTATAGCAATTAACAGAATAAAATTTGGTCAATTAGCTGTTCTCACCCAAAATCAAATCCCTTTGGGGTACACACTGGATTTCCCCATCCTTCCACATTATCCACGAAGTGCATCCTTGTCCTTGAGTAAATCAGTCCCACAAATGCATTTGCCTTTGCCTGAGTCAGGAATAACCCAGAGTGATTTTCTCTGAATATTTTTTGTATGCACTATAGGAACTTTGTCACTTACTACAGTATATAAAAGTTTTGATTGGACAGGTCCAGCTCACTGACCAATCCCCAAGTGCTGACTAACCAGGCAGCTTTTACTAAATGTGTATCCCAGCATTTGAAGGTCTCACCTCTCATTGCTCTCAGTGTAGATTTTTGCAGTTCATTGCATTATTTGATTTTGCTGGAGGCTGGTGCACAATAGAGAATGTGTTATAGCCGCTCAATGCCATGTTCTTTGGCCCCAGGGTCTATGAGGTTGTTTCAGAAACGAGTCCTGTTGTCTGACTGTGTTCTTTCTAGTGTACTACAAGATGTGCTTTCCAAGGCCCAGGATAGTGTTTTGGGCAGTGGCATGGGGTATGGGATATATTTCCAGCCTGCTGACCATTGCTTTGTGGCTTCCATCGTTGTCAGCACACAGTGCTTGCATTGGCAGGTCTGTGAGAGTGTGGTACAGTCAGTCTGCAAGGCATCCCCATTTTTACATTTCATCATTTTACATTCCCCATTTTTACATTTCATCATTTTTACATTACATCTTCCTGCATACCAAAGAGGCATTAACTGCTTGACTTGCTTAATTGCAGCGTGTGTTTCGCATTTGTGAGTAACATGTGCAACAGTGTCCATGGCCCACCTCTCAGCCATCAGCTCACCTAAATGCTGCGTCTCTTCCCCGATGGCCTGAGGTATCATGGACTCATCAACATGTAACTAATTCACCCTTATGTTGCCAATGCAGATCCATCTGAGACACTTTAATCCTAGCAACCTGATTCACCTGATGGTTATTTCATTATTTTTCAGTGGCCCAGCTCTTGTGTACATAAGCATCTATATGATGTACCTTCACAACCAGGCTTTCCACATGGACAGGAATATCTTGCCAAAGTAAAGTCCTTTAAAAATTTACCTTTCTTACCCTCATTATTTTAACTGCTGGAAAACTTTTCTACTCCAGCAGATCTTGATTAGTTTGGTATTCTTGCCAGTGAACAGACTATGTCAGCATTTTGAAAGGATGATTCATTAATACATTTTTCTTTAGTTATCCACCATAAGCAAATTCTACAAAATACAAAGTACTCCTCCTTATGATACTACTATTTTTTTTTTCTGATTTCATGCATTGTTACTCTGCAGTCCAAATACTTCATGATGTCATATTTTAAAACATAAATAAATTTGGTCTGGGTTAAAAACCAGCAGAAAGTTGGAGACGGTAAATAAAAACTTAACATAAGAAAAGATCTTCAAAGCATACTACTTTATTAAACTATTGTTATTAACCCATGAAAGAATTTTGTAAACACAAAAAATATAATTCTGTTATTATCACAGATATGAGTTTGCAAGTTTCAACCAATATCTTTGATGTTGTCCCTTGGCTAGAATAATAGTCTAATCATAATACAGAGTTATGAAAGTTGCACCACAGAAGACCTGACATTTGCTAACAAAAAAGAACTAAATTTGACATAATCTAGCTGACAGTTAGTTGTCTTATGAACACAGCTTTGTTAACAAATACTTGTATTCAAGTTATTTTTCTTTTACATCTGATTGTGACAAAGGACATTATGAAGTGAATTGCACACAACTAGAGTAAAAAGCATTGACAGTGCCAGTAACAGGAGCATCTAGTCACAAATAAAATTAAAGTGATTCTAGACATTAATAAGGACAAAACTTCAATATCCTGTTGTCATGTACCTGATTTTCTGAGAATAAGGAATATAGGACAGTGTCAGAAAAATAATAAATGGGTAAAGAAAAATAGCAATTAAGACAGCTGTTACATCATGGAACAGAGACCTATCAAAGTAGCAATATTTTAATGTGAATTATGTGGACACAATCATACCTCTTGTCTGTAACACTGAAACTGAATGATTGCCAGACAGACTTCAGCCCATCTGAGTAACTGCTGGTTCAGAAAGGTGTGATAGACACAGATTACTGGTAGCTGCTACAGCATGCTATTTACATTATTTTTCACCAGTCTGGTCAAAAGTTATAACCAGCTGATAGCTGTGATTATACTGTGATAATATCAGAACCTTAGTGCAAAGTTCTAATGTTTCATTTAATGATGATGACTCTTGCACTATTCAATGTGATGGAAGAAATGGTAACTAACAATTCAGTAGTTAATCATAGAAGTTCTTTTCTAGACTAATGATACATAATCCTCTTCCAAAGGCAATTACTTATTACAGTAAAACTTCACTGAAACTTTTCAATTTAAAGTAGCTTGTAAAGAAAACATCTGAAGAATAGCATTACATAATGATAAAAGTGACCCACAGGGTTCAGATTCATAAGCAGATAATTTTTTTTCTGATAATTAAGGTTGCTGACCTCAGGTTTTTCTATCTACATAGAGAAAAAAACAGGCTTAGTTTTCAGTCTAGGAAATCAATGTGGAACCTTTTAAAGTCAGGCTTGTCTTTCAAAACATGATTTAGAGGACGAGTTACATTCCATTGATAAAAAATGATGAATGATTTGAAGCTGAAATCAGAAGTTGTTTTAGCCTTACTGTATTTCCCAATGAGTTCTGAAATTCAAAACTTTAAAATTCTCTCAACCCCCATGCCACCACCATGCAAGTGCTGGAAATCCTTCTGGGAAGAATTTCTCCCTTTTGCCCAACAAGTTATCCCTTGGTCCAAATTATTATTGCTGCCTTTTGACATTTCACTGGGTACTCCTGGGAAGAATCAGTCTCCCTCTCCTCTACAATAACCCTCTAGACTATGGAAGTCTGAAACTGCTTTTCTCCATGCCTAAGCCTTCTCTTCTCCAGGTCAAACCAACCCACCTACCTCAGCTTTCTCTCTGAATGCCATTTGCTTTGGCCCCTGACCACATCTGTGACCCTTCCTCTGCTGGACTCTCTCCATTCTCTCCTTATTCCTCTTGTACTGAGCAGTCTTAAAACAGGACCCAGCATATTTCAGGTCCATGAGTGCTGAGAAGAGAAACAAAGTCAGTTCCCTTGACTGATGACCAAAATTCTTGCAGCCTGGTATTTGTTTGAAGTTAATTCCAAGAAACATCAATAAAAATTGAAATCAATTGAAATTCATGAGGATTTGGATGAAACAGCACTTGTGAAATCTGGATTTTCACTATTCCTTCTATGAATGAGTTACATTAAAAGGACATATGGGCTTGTTTATATAGTTTTGATTTAGGCTTGATAGGACTTTTCAAGTCTTCTAAAATATGACTTATTTATGCAATTATTTTCAATTAGGACACTTGCCTCATGTTTCATCTCTACTCACAAGTTTTCATAAAAATGTCAAAGATATATAGTTCAAGTACCTATAGTCTAGTCATATTTTCTTGATACTAATCAAGAACTTTTAAATTGTAGGGTAGAGAGGAGAGAAAAGATGTACAGTGAATCAGAGACACGTGTATGCAGGCAGCATGATACATATTTTGAAATTTTATTTTTCTTTTAAAATTCTGATTTATTGTCAAAATTGTAGGCAACCCCACTGTGAAAGTAAACCATAGATATTGGGATGCTGCTGGGGAAAAAGAAAAGATTGTAATGTGTATTTAATTGTATTTTTCTCTTACATTTCTATTTTCAACAAGCAAAATATATATATATACATTTTTGATTTTTCATTTTTCATTCTGAATTCTCTTTTTGGCTTATACGTAATATTTTTCATAAGATAATGTGCATTAAAATTATCTATATGGAGGAAATATGGAATATATTTGCTAATGCTTACAAAAAGTCTGTCTTTATGCTGTGATATTCAGTGTTTACTTTAGAGCTGTTAGGAATGAGGAATTCTTTGTACTATGGTAACAAAAAGTATAAAATAATAGACCAGAAGGGAAAAAAATTCCTAGGCCTGTGTCAAAATATCATGAGGATAAACTAAGTGCATCTTCCAATGATACTAATCATTTTTTCAAACAAGACAAATATTTATCCCATATTACATTAATTACCACAGTAATGTGCAAAATTTGCCAAAGAACATAATCCAACCAGGCAATCTAGAATCTTTCTGGTTTTCCAGCCCTCCTAAGATAAAAATAAGTGAACTAAATTGATACTAGTTGGCCAATTTCTTTCTTTTAATTAATAACCTCTGGAATTATGCTTATCTGAGCAAATGTAAAAATCTATTTCTAGATTTTCAAATACACTCCTAGTTTTTCTTTAGCTTATAAATAATTCCTAATTTGATATCATAGCATCATTTTTACTGTAAGATAAATCATCTAGTTTTTCTTCAATTTGAAAAGACAAATACACTAATCATTAACTTGACAATGCAAATAACATTCTACATATACTTTTTGTTAAAAGTGTACCAAAAAGAGAAAGATGTTAAATTCTTACCTACTTGCTTTATAGGAGGGTTCTGAGACTTAAATTTTTTTTTTTTTTTAATGCTGAACTAGGGTCTTAACATTTTAGTGACTAAATCAATGTCAAGACTTTCTTGAGTTTTTTAGGAATTTTGTTGCATAAATAGAGAGAGACTAAATAAGACATTCATTAAACCCCAAATTTTGATTTTTGGACTCTTTAAAATAGTGACCAGTGGTCTAGAGCTTTACTTCAGATTATTTTTTATAGTTGTTCTTTTCCTGGCTAATGTGTATTGTACAAGGTAATATTGATACTGAGATACTTCCAGTGTGCAGCTGCTTTTATGATTAGGAAAAACCCTCAGTTGCCTAAAGTTGATTAAAATAAGAAATTTACATCCTGACTTCCAATTAACATCATTGCCAGAAAATTAAAAGCCATCTGGTCTGCAAGGCCTGACTGGAATCTTACACTTGAATTGCCTTATCATGCTGTAGAAATTAATCTTTCATTTCTTTCAAACCCTTCATGGAGAAAATTAAAATTATAAGAAAAAAAGTGTGCCTCCATTTGAGAATTCTTGTTTCAGTAGAGAACGAGACAACATGCATTCCAGCAGTGTCCTGGATTGCCTACAGGTCACTGTGCTACTTTTCCAGCAGATGTTGGGGTGGTTGAAGTCCCCCAGCAGGATGAGAGCTGGTGAGTTCAATGCCTCCTGTAGCTGGGGCAAGAAGCTGCTGTTGTCAATAGGCTCCCCTTGTTCAGGTGGCCTCTAACAGACACCATCCACAAGGTTCCCTTTGTTACCTCACCCATAAACTTCTGACCTGTTTGTGGCTCTTCAGAGAGAGCCCTTCATAATCTATGCATGTCTTGAATGTAGAGTGCAACGCTCAGAGGGCCTTTCTTGTATCTTTTGAATAGCCAGTAGCCATCAGTAGCTGCACTCCAGTGATGGGATTCATCCCAGCAACTGTCAGAGATGTCAAGTGCTTTTAGCAGCACAGTGGCTTCCAGTTCGTCCTGTTTGTTGCCCACACTGCACCCATTGGTGTAGAGGCACTTCAGCTGCACTCTGGGCCATGTCACCTTTTTAGAAGAACACACCTTAACTCCCTTGAAGTATTTCAGTGGTGTTCACCTATTGGCTGCTATTACGTCAGGAGCCCTCAGCACCTCTCTGTAAGAGAAGTGTGCTGCGCTATGCCTAGCACAAAGATTAGTTGTATAAAATTTAAATTATTGACTCTAAGGAGCATCAGTTTATAATGAACCATGGCTTAAAACTCTAAATTCTGCATTAAAGCATCTTGTGTGCCAACACAAATTTGCTTCTGCTGACATGTCAGTGTTGTGAGTAGCAAACTCAGCAAACAGGATGCAAAGAGAAATAATACTTTTAACTGCTGGCAGCTATTTCTTCTTTGGGTACCTGTCCAAGTGTTTTTCAAATTTGTAAGATATGTAGCCATCTCTGTCATCCAATTTGTCCCTGCACTGCATGTCTGCCTTAGCCTCAGCCTTAAAAGCAAATACCATAAACCCAGCATATTCTGTAGTTGAAGGAAGGCTCGACAAATGTAAATATTCGGCCATTCCATTTATCTAGGAAGAAG
>VZRZ01001488.1:394506-432237 GCA_013398175.1 Climacteris rufus | reverse complement strand
GTCCTCTCCTCCCCCCCCCCCCCCCCCCCCCCGCTTTCTGCTTCAGATATATGTAAACTTTACTATTTGAAAAGAGGAGCTTCTTGGGGAATCCTGTTGATTCTAACCAATGATGCTAAAGCTTTTGTGAAGTTGATTTATTATAAGGATAGTTCGACTGGGGATGGTTTCTAAATTGATATATTTTCATTAAATAATGTGGGGAAGTGATGATGTGGCTTATGAAAGATACCAGTGGAATGAAACTTTGTGTTATGCATTGTGTTTTTCTTCAAAATTTATAATGAAGTATATTTTATAATCTTCATTTTGTCATGTTTTCAGATAACAAGACACCAAATTTTATCTCTTTGGCTAAACTGAAAAGATCTTTCATCAGCAGTTAATAGCTAATGTATAATAAAAACATATTAAATATCTATAAAAACACCATAAAACTGTTTCCAGGTAGTTCATATTGGATAAAAAGGAATTTTTCAATGAAGGAAATTTTTGGTGCATCAAGTATGCATTAAACACATAGGAACACTTATTGAAATATTTTTATCGTTTACTGGTTAGATTACTTTTGACTCCTTAGATTTTTTGGGTTACATTTCTTTTTAGGGTGGTTATATTATCATGTTTAGCTTTTTTTTTGGTGAGATAGTTGTGCAAAAGAAAATTGAACATTGTAAGTATCAATGTGTTGATAATCAGATCAGTGATTTGCAGGCTGCTGACTGTTTTCTCTGTCTGTAAGTGTGGCACAAATCCTCGTGTCAATGCACCTGCTCAAATGATATACTACTTGGTGTAACAGAATTATGTTTATTTCCCATAAAAGTTAGTGTGCTATTAAAAAAAAATCAAAGTAGACATCTCATTCATTTGATAAACATGAACTAGTCTATTTCCAAGCAATTTCTTTTTGTAAGATAAGCAATAAAATATGATGAAGTGTTTAATTTTGAATGGAAAGAATCAAAATGTAAGTTTTTGAGAGACTCAGGGATAAATGGCCTGAGATTTTTGATGGTCTTTGATGCATTTCTATCTGTAGAAAGTTAGTTTATTGTTTTAGCTATTTTTTTTTTGTGTACAAAGGTGTTGCTATGATGAAATACAGAGAGATGTTCAGAGTAAGGAATTCAAGTCAATTTACACTACATCACAGAATCCCAGAATGGGTGAGATTGGAGGGGACCACAGTGGGTCATCTGGGCCAATCTCCCTGCTCAAGCAGGGCCATCCTAGGGCACATGGTACTGGATCGAGTACAGATGGTTCTTCAGTAACTCTGGTGAGAAAAACCTCACAACCTTTCTGGGCAGTCTGTTCCAGTGCTTGATCATCTTCACACTAAAGAAGTTCTTGCTTATATTCCGGTGGAACTTGCTGTGCATCATTTCTGCCTGTTGTCTCTTGGCGTTTTTGCGTGGCACCACTGAGAAGAGCCTGGTCAGTCCTCTTGACACCCTTCATTCAGATGCTTGTACACATTGAGGAGGTCCCCTCTCAGTCATCTCTTCTCGAGGCTGAACAGGTCCAGCTGCCTCAGCTTTGCCTCATAAGAAGGATGCTCCAGTCCCCTCATCATCTCTGTCACCCTCTGCTGAACCTGCTCCAAGAGCTCTGTGCCTCTCTTGTCCTGAGGACCCCAGAGCAGGACACAGCACTCCAGGTGAGGCCTCACCAGGGCTGAGTAGAGGGGCAGGATCACCTCCCTCAACCTCTGGCAATGCCCTTCCTACTGCACTCCAGGATACCATTGGCCTTCTTGGCCACCAGGACACTGCTGGCTCACAGACAGCTTGCTGTCCACCAGGACCCCCAGGTCCTTCTCCACAGAGCTGCTCCCCAGCAGGTTAGCCCCAGGCTGTGCTGGTGCCTGGGGTTGTTCTTCCCCAGGTGCAGGACCCTGCATTTGCCTTTGCTGAATTTCAGATGGTTCTCTGTTCATCTCTTCAACCTGTTGAGATCCCCCTGAAGGGCTGCACAGCACTGTGGGTTATTAGCCACTGCTCTCAGCTTTGTGTCCTCAGTGAATTTGCTGAGGAGGCATCTGTCCCTTCAAGTCATTGATGAGTAAGTTAAACAATAACCGTATCAAACCTCGGGGGGCACCACCAGTGACAGGCTTCCAAACTAGACCCAGAGCCGATTACAACTTTCTGGGATCTGCCATTCAGCCAGTTTTCAAAACCCTCATTGTCCGCTCATCCAGTCCACATCTCTTGAGTTTTCCTATAACAATGTTGTGAGAGAGAGTGCCAAAAGACTTGCTGAAGTTGAGGTTCCACTGCTCTCTCCTCCTCCATCCAGGTAGTTGTGTCCTTGTAGAAATCAATCAGATTGGTCAAACATGACTTCTCTTCAGCGAATCCATGATAACTACTCCTGATCACCTTCTTGTTAACCATACAGATAGAAGTGGCCTCCAGAATGATGCACTCCATCACCTTAACAGGGGTTGAGGTGAGGCTGACTGAAATGACCCTCCACTGTTCTTCTTCCTCTTTTTGAAAACTGGGGTAATATTTGCTTTATTCCAGTCCTCAGGCACATCTCCTGATCTTCATGACCTTTCAAAGGTGATCATGAGTGTCCAGTGATCATGATGTGAACCAGCTCTCTGAGCACTTGTGCATCCTGTCAGGGCCCATCAACTTGAGGATGTCAAGTTTGCCCAGCTGAAGAAACAATCTCAGAAGCAATCCTCCTTGACCAAGGAAAAGTCTTTGACCTTGGACTTGTGGGCCAGAGAGGCCCAGGCCAACATCTTAGGGCTGGTACTGCCAATGAGGACCTATGGAAAGAAGACATTCAGTAACTCTGCCTTCTCTGCATCCTCTGTTGCCAGGGTTCTTCTCTCCCATTTAATAACAGGCCCACATTATCTTTTGTTTTCCTTTTGCTATTGATGTATTTGAAATAGACCCTGTTGTCATTGACATATTTGGCCACCAATGTGTCTTCTGCAGTTTTAACTGAAATGGCCTTCAGATTTCCATAAATTTACTAATGGAATATTAGATATTACTATTTAGTAATATCTGAACTCTTGACAAAAGTTGTTAATTGCAAAAGTGTTATTTTGTATCAATCTAATGTTCCATGAGAGAAAAATTGTCTGCTGTAGAAGTTGCTCATAAATACATGCTTCTACGCCACTAAATCTCTCTACAAATTTCAGAAGTCTTTGCCAAACATGTGCTCTTTTAAGGGCATAGTTGCGTTTTTTGCTCCTCTGTTCCTAATTTCTACCATGGCAATTTACAAAGATCCATACAACATAATTGGATTTTGAATGTAATTATATTCAAGTATGAAATTGTGTCACAACTGTAGCAGAAAAGTATATAATTTGTTTATTCAGGTTATACAGGTAGGGAAGGGAAAAGGAAATGCAGAAATTAAAGATTACTTCAAAGAGGATATAAATTGATTGGAGTATGAATGAAAAGATAATCTATAATAAGTGTTACTAATCAGATTGTCTCAATACAATAAATAGCTCAAACCTATGAAGTATGCACAGGTTGTTCATGTATGCTATGTGACCTTTCCGTAATAAAACTTTATGAAATCATGGATTTTTGAATTATCAGCTGAACAGGCTAGTTATGACTGGCCACCAGAGACAGGAGGCCACAGCTCATCATATAAAAACCCCAATATTTTACTAGGAATTTCTTACGCAGAAGCTGATTCAATAGCCGTAATCATTAATCCATTATGCCTGGATCCAATTCCCATTAGAATTATTACGTACCTGAATATATATGTACAAATACAACATATACTTGATTGCATTACTTGATTGCATTGCATGAATGTTGCTAAAGAAAATTTACTAGCTATAATCCAAGAGAGTGCATTTCACAGCCTTAGAATGAAGAAAATATAAGCAAACATTTTCATTAGGAGGTGTGGATTTAAGAGAAGGGTGTTAATTTTGGTTAGATGCTTTTTTCCAGTTCTGCAAACTGGTAGTCCAGTCCCTCTGCACCATGTGAAAGATGAAGAATAACTTCCTCAACTTGTTACCTCTCTGTATGATGTTGCACCAGTGCATATTAGCTGAGGGCAAATGGTGAACTCATACCACACTCTTTCACCAAGAAATAAGGAAGTTATTCTAAAACTCAGAAGTATAATATTCTCCCCACCATCACCCCTCCCACCCCATTTTCTGTAGTAAGTAAAACAAAAGCAAATTCTTATAATAAAAGTGTATCAGATGGTTTGGAGCCTAAATGGTATCTATTTCTAATATTCACTAATTTGAAGAGAATAATGGAAGATAAATACCACTACTTTCATAGTCATGGACCCTCCTGCTGGAATAGAGCATGTTCTCAGAAGAAGCAGAAATTATTACTTATTTGGATGTGTTTTAACAGGGAAAGGATAAAAATAGAAAAAAGAGCCCCCCCGAGTGTACAGAATTTATGTGATTACTGGGGACTGTGCAATCTTCTGCCTTTCCCATCATCCAGGAATTGGGAATGGGTGAGCATTTTGACGAGAGGTCTTCCTCCATGGATATGATTGGGAAAGAGAGCGTAAATTTATTGATTTAAGAGAGTTACAAACAGGAGTTAAGAAAGATTCTGAGTTGGAAGGGACCCACAAGGATCATCAAGTTCAGCTTTAAAATAAGTAGAGAAATTCACTTCAAAGTAAATGGGTAAATTCCCCATATGGGAATTGCCACATGGGGAATCAGCCCACAACCATGGCAATGTTAGCACCGTGCTCCAAACAACTGAGCGAACTTGTGCAGCTTCAGCTGGTGCTTATCCTCTTTGAAATAACAAAATAAACAAAGATTTTGCTTAGCTCATTTTACATCATGGGAATAATTCTAGAGATTAATTTGTCCCTCTAACTCCATTACTTTATCCTTCCCTGTAATTTTTGCTCGATCTGAATTAATGGTCTATTTTTCTTACCTAAAAATCACATTGGACTTGATTTACCTATGACAGTAAATTTGTTTCAGTTGGCTCTGTTCCACTGAGATTCCAGGTGCCTTGGACTACTCTCAGTTCTTTCAGGATTTGATACCATGTAGTGAAACTCCACTTTACAACTGCTTTGTACACCTTTCTTCACAGTACTTTATCTAGTATTCTGGGCAAGATATATGCACAATCCTAAGTACACTGGTCTGAAAGCTAGTCTAGAACAAAAGTTAAGTTCTGTAAGTGTTGCTTTTGAAATTTTTGAGATAGATGAGTATATTTTCTATTTGTATATCTATGCACTTTTCCTACTGTAAAAACATTGACTTATTTTTAAAAAGGTGTTGTGTTTTGTTGGTTTTTTGTTTTTTGTTGGTTTGGGGTTTTTTAAAGACAATTGCTTAATTTAAAGCTATTGTCTTTCTAGCTTCTGTAATTGAAGAGAACGAAATTTCACTGTTGTCTCCTCTGACATTCAGGAAGCATAGGAAGGTAAGACTTGTAAATACACTTTTGTAACATCAAGTCATAACAAGAGAAACAATTCAAATAAATTTTCAGACCAGTGTGAATTAGGCTTAAGTGTGCAGGATAAAAGTATGTATGCTCAGATGTGTTATTTTTTGGGTAGTACTATTTTGTGGGAAGGCAGGGATCTTTGTTTACAGAGGGAAAGCACTGTTCACAACAGTGGAGTCTAAGGGCATCCTGATAAGCATTACATTCACTTTGTTTTGTCCCTCACTGCCCAGGGTTGCCTGTATAAGGAACAATGGGCTTTGCTGCAAGTATTTGCCATTATTGATGTGTGCAATTGAAAAGACACAGGGACTCAGAAAAATATACTTAGAAAACAAACTGGCAGGAATGTCTACTATCTTGGCAGAGCAGCCAAAAAAAAGGAAGGCATTTACTGTGAAGACGCACAACAGTTCTTTTCAGTTCATGCTGTATAGAAGCCAAGGACTAACACCTTGCTTTGTATTCTGCTAACATTTGGCAAAGAAAATCTGTGCTCAGTGGAAATGAAAATAGGTTCTAGCCTAGTCTATATTCAGTGCTTTGTGGCAACTGTCTGCTGTTTCTTTTTAATGGATGACTCATGGTATGATAGAAATTTGAGCAGCAACTTGGCTGAAACTTGAGTAAGTGAGGAGTGAGTGAGTGGAGGTGTCGATGGATGGGTGTTCTCTGCACTCATTTGCAGGTATTCAAGCATGACTTCCCCTGGCCTTCAGGCAGATCAGTGGGCCTTCTGCTCTTGAGCTGGAAGGTGAAGGCCTTGTTAGAGTGAAAAAATTGAAACAATTCTTGACCAAAGCACTCCATTCATGCCTTATAAGCAAAATGCTGTCTAACAGGTTACTTGACAGGCCAGTCCTACAAGTTTCCTTTTTCTGGGAAGGATATCAAACACACATAGTTTACTGTTAGTTGGTGAAAGCATTAAATGGGTCTCTGTTTGCCGTATCATGAAAACTGTTTGGGGATTTTTACTTTCTTTTTGCTGCTGCACTTTCTAGGTTGTTAAATTGTTTAAACAGATGCAAATCGTTCTGTGTGATATATTATTTTAATTTTTGCCATTGCTTGTATTAGAAAAATAATCGTGGCCTTTAACTTTCTAATTCTTTGTCAAGTGGCTATTTGTAATGTGTTAGTCAGCATAGTCATATTTTAATTAAAAACCTGATCACATTTTTAATTATTTAATGAATGAATAAATTCATTAAAATTGTAAGTGTAGTGAGTTATTTTTGCTGTGTTTGACAGCAATTGTGCAGGATATACTAAACAAAAATTGAATCAATCTGTCACAGCACCTGCTCAAGCAGATTTTATTAAGAAGCTGAAGTTATGTACCATTTTATGAATGACCTTAAAAATAATACTTTGAAGAAACATACATTGTAAAAGTCGTGCCAAAAATTCCACACTTAAGTTCTATTTTCACTATTGGATGCCTGCAAGAATTAAAATAAACCTTTGGTGTAGGAAAGTGTAAATGGGAAGTTTAGTTTTTGCATCTAACTTGCATGTGCATACTTGCTGCAAATGTTAACACTTCAGGATAAAAAGCCAACATTATAAAAGTGATAATTAGTAAAAACTTAGGAAACAGGAAAAGGGAAAGGAAAGATGGAAAACTTCAAGTGATGCATAGTAGAGCTGTAAAGATTGAGTGACAAGAGCTACTGAATGTTAGTGTTTAGTTAAGGTATTTGATTACTCTAGTCTTAGGAGGTGCATAGCCTTTTTGCTGGGCTATATTTTGAAAAATGCTGAAATCCTGTCTTTAACCTGTGGTGTCTGTGTCAAATGTATCTTACATCTTGTTTTCAAGAATTCTTCACACTCACATCTTAGCAATGTCTTATAGCTGTACAAATGTAAGCCTGACTAACAGACTTAGCTACAGTGTCTGTCTTGTTATAACTTGAGTAGTTACGAAGTATAGAGGAAGAGGTTAAAATAGCCCAGTGCTCAAATTTTAGGTGCAGAAGAGAGAAACCAGTCACTTACCATGTCCTACCATGTCTGCAAAACTTAACTGGGATTGGGTGTGGATTGAACTGCTCCCTAAAGGAAAATGAGGTCAGATGGAGTACTGTGGTTTTAAACAGCTACTAGTGATTCATTTCTAGTGGCTAAATTATGTTATTACCCAATAGGACGTATCACACATTTGATGATCTTGTCACAACACTCAGTAGCAATGTGGTAGTACAGCAAAGAGAATTCATACAAGGTATAGCTTATGTAAAGAAGAGGGGCCCAAGTGACTCTCATTTACATGAAGTTTAAGGACAGATGCTGGATTGTGGACATGGGATGAGGAGACCCTGGATGCACAGACAGACTGGGGAATGAGAGGCTGGAGAGCAATGCCATGGAGAGGTGCCTGGAGATCCTGGTTGATGGCAAGTTGATGTAAGGTTAGCTTTCATGCTTGCTGAAACTTTTTTAGAGCTCCGTGATGCCAGTGTGCCATAAATGATGATACCAAATTGTGTGCTGACACTATCCTTCTAGCAGCATTGAAAGTACAAGGATAACTCCAGAAAATGTACTTGGATGCAGACTTTTTGTCAATACATACAAAAAAGGATATGTGATGGCCTCCATGTATGCCAGGAATCATTGATAAACTGGTTTGTGATCAGTCTGATATGCAGAGTCTCATCTGCAGTAGATGCAAATGTTATAGGAATTTATAGTGGAACATAGTTAAATTAAATTGTATTTAGATGGGGAGGGAGCTCTTACCTGTGTGAATAAACTAGGGTTTAGAACTGGAGTCAAGATATCTGCATGCAAGCTTCTTGTGAAAGAGGGCAGGCCTGGCATTGAAACTATCTGTGTTTGGTTTTGATGTAAGTTTATTTTCAGGGGATTGTTTGTTAAGTTGTCTTTTAAAATCTTTTACATGGTTTTATTTCATTTGGTTTTTCCACCTGTGGCCTTCTAATTTCTGGAGTGGAAGGCTGAATGTGCTGTTCTTATGGAAATGGTTGTAGAAAGACCAAAAATCTGCTTCTGCATCTGGCCAGATACATGTCCATGGTTTCTATGCTCCTCAGGAATTAACAGGGCTATGGAGTCCCTCTCCTCTACCAGACAATGCCAGACTCAAGAAACCACTTTCCATACTTGTGTCCAAGCAGTTGTGGCCTTCACCAAACTTGTGGATCCTCTTTGGTTAATTCTCCTTTGTGGCTATTTTTGTTGTCAGTACACAATTGATAAATATTGCTGAAAATAGCTGCTCTAGAGCAGAGGCTGCTCTTAAAACGAAGAAAGGAAAGAAGGAAAATAAGAAAGAAGGAAAGAAGAAAAAAGAGATCACTATACTTAGATTTTGGATTAGACTAACATGCATCTTGAGAAGAAGATAGAATTATATGTGTAAGAAAGATGCCAGTGTTATAACGTTAATAGTCTCCCTCTCTCAGTCTCATAATAAGGAAATGACATTATTTAAAATCAGCTTCACTATTTATAAAAGCATGTGCTGCACAGATTTGATAGTTTTTATTGGAAAACAGCATAGAAAAACAGAGGCTGCATGGAATGCTTGAATTTTATTCAGAGTAGTCATCACTATGCTTTGGCATATGCTGCAGTTAAAGAACAAAGGAGAGTATCCTCTCACCTGCAAGCATACACTTAAAATAAGTATTTTACTTATTGGTGAAATAGTGTCCTGCAAAGTGATAATATAGTTTCTATTTGTGAAGTAGTATGTAGATTGTTTCTGCTTTATGTGTTATATCAAAGGAATAGATGCATTTAGAAATCAAGGGTCTAGTTTTGCCAAGAATATTGAAAAACTAGTAGTAACTAAAAATTATTAGAATATTGAAAAACTAGTAGTAACTAAAAATTAGTAGTAACTAAAAACTAGTAGTAACTAAAAATTAGTAACTAAAAAAATTTTTACAAACACAATTTTGTTTTGCGCAGGAGCTAAGCATAGGTCTTAATGACACTAAACCCAGAGCTCTCAAGGTAGCTACAGAGTTCTTTATGTGAGCAAAACCCCTGCTGGGTCAGGTTGCAATGGTTTTACAACTCTCCCAAAGTACAGAGTTCTAGCTACCACAGATGACCTATTTCTGCTGGCTCCTCTGGAACTGAGAATTACCCCAGCCATGATGTTCTAGCATTGGCGAGAATGAAAGGCTACAGTGGGCTCTTCTTTGGGGTAACAGCCTATTTTTTATAAATCCAGTGTTGCGTTATGAGGGTCCAGGGAGGAAGTCCGGAGACATCCAGGTGGCTGGATTAACCCAGGAGACAGAGACCGAGTGGGAGCTCTGCAGGGGTTCTTTAAAGGGAGGTGGGACCAGGGAACACCCAATGGAAAACCGCATAGTTCAAAGTGACCAGTGGAGGGGAGAGCTTCCCCAGGCATAGCCCTATATGGGACCTAAGGTATGGATACAGGTAACACAAGAGAAATAGGGGGTTTCCCCCCAGCTCAGGCAGAGGGTTCAGATGTTGGAGGGAGAAGGTTCAGAGGGCATTGCCTTGGCTTTCTTCCTGCCAATCCTGAAGCTCAAAAGCAGCAGCTGCTGCCAAGTATGCTGCTACAAGCTCTTTCATGTGTTCATTCTAAATTACTTGTGTTTTTTGCCTCAATTTTATCATAATTTCTGTCTTTTCTCTGAACTTTTAGTACATCCCACAAGGCAGAGATAGAGACCCCTTTTTTTATCAGCAGTTTCTTCATGTGTAACAAGCTTTTTTGAGGAAATAAGTATAAAGAAAAGCTATGCCAGTAGAAATTACTGATTTCTTTTTTTCCACAGGTGTTGTGTTTATCCAAATAGAAATTGGTTTTACACCCTGACATTGCAGAACCCTACTCCCAGCTTTGGACTGGTATCCCCTCATCCTTAGGCTTTTCATACAAACATTTTTCTTTCCAGAAGGTAATTAATCAAAAAAATAGCTTGTTATGTTGATTAATAAAAGGATTTTTTTTCTTCCCCACTTCAAAAATACCCTCACTTACTTGCTCACTCACTCACTCAAAAAAAAAAAAAACAACAAAACAATTCCAAGGCAAAAATATGAGTATACATTCAAAGGTTTTCCTGGAAACATAAGATTATCTTTGACATAAGTCCTTACAATGATCATCCAGTCCAACCTCCTGACCACTTCAGGGCTGACCAAAAACTACAGCATGTTGCTAAGGGCAACATGCCCTTAGCATTTGTTATTGAAATGCCTTTTAAACATTGACAGGCTGAGGGCATTGACCTCCTCTCTAGGAAGAATGTTCCAGTGTTTTAACACCCTCTAGGTAAAGAAATACTTTTTAACGTCTGGTCTAAACCTCACCTTCCTTAGCTTTGAAACGTTCCTATGTGTCCCATCGCTGGATATCAGGGAGAAGAGATCAGCACCTCTCTCTCCACCTCTTCTCCTCAGGAAGCAGCAGACAGCCATGAGGTCACCCCTCAACCTCTTTTACTCCTAACAGACAAACCCCAAATCCTCACAGGACATATCTTCTAGCCCTTTCAACAGCTTCAGTTCACTAGAATTGAAGAGGTGCTTGCAGAGCCAATTTCTGTTTAACTACAAATGCTAATATATTACCCTAGTTGTTTTGTCTGTCTCTAAGAACTTCTTAATTTTTTTTTTGTTTGATCGCATTGTTTGAAGATCATCATATGACTACAAGATGATATGGTACAGTTTGAGGTAGCCCAGTGCTGGTCTGAGCATCTTGCTGGGTAATTGGGTGACTGAGAGCATGAGAGAACCTTATTATCCCATGCATAAATGGAGGAAAAAGAGGTTACTGCGTAAAATGTGTCTATGTATTGCGACTATGGTGACTATGTCTACACTGCAACACATAAATTCAATACTTCTCATAATATATGGAAAGTGCTGTAGGCACTGTGCTGTAGGTGATTTCTGTTTCCCTCTTCATGCTGTAAAGGTCTTTGTATGAGAAAACTGAAAGTTAAGGAGAGAAAATATGCATAGGGCAGAAATAGCTCTGTAGCATATGTATGTAATTTGACCAAAATGGTATGTTGTCTGTAATGCAGGCATTGTTGTCTTATGAAGCTAAAATACATATTTTGTATGCATCCTGGTTTTTTTCACCAAAAAACCCTTTTCTTTGCAGAAGTTAGTTTCTATCAATCACTATGAATCATATATTTTCACTGAAAATTCTTTTTCTTCTGTAATTGTAGCATGTAATAAATTGCCGATTATTCTTTTAGAAATAGCTTAACATTGAGAATGTAAAGGAACCTCACTATCCCACACAGGAGTGGAGGAAAACAGATTACATAGAGCTAAATATTTTTAGTCAGATATTGTGCACCCATCCCAAGCCTCAAACTTCAAGGTCTTGAAATTGAAAGTGAAAACACAGATGTTAACTTCTTGCAGTGTTAGCTTTCCTAATGATACAGTTCTCCCTGGGGGCCTCACAGCAGAGAATGATTTGACATGTGGAATAAACTTTAATGCTAAGATACAAAGGAAATGTTCAGCACCATAGGACTTCTGTGTTTGATCCAGTCTCTTGTTATTGTTCTAGCATGGCTATAATTTTCTATGTGAATTTCTATTATTTCTTTGTAAACTTCATAGGAATTTATACGAAACCTGTGATATATCAGTAGGCTGACACAATTATTCTATAAAAAGACATTTTGTTCCAGTTTGTTAATGTTGGAATACTTATTAAACGATGTAGTTAGCATTAAGGGATTTTATATGGAGTTATGAACTCCTATGGTCCTATCTTCACCATGGGAGACTCCTTAGGTGGAAGTATACAATTTTCTCCTAAGGCTTTTTTTTTTCCTCTGAAGTGATGCTTTCTATTAAATTCTATTTTCCTCCAGTATTTTATTAGCTTCTGTTTACTGAAATATTTAGAGGGCTTAGAGGGCTCTAAATAATTACATGAACATCGACGAAAAGTGATTGGGGCATTACTAATTTACATTTTTCTCTCTTTTTATTGTGGATGACACCAGAAAATGAGTACTAATTCATGAATGAGCTTTCCCAAACACACTACATGGTGATTTACGCTCAGACTGCAACAAGGTATTTTTTTGCTAGTGAAATAGAATAATAGAATCATTAAGGCTAAGTCATGTCCCTAAAGACCAAATCTACGTATTTTTTGAATGCTTCCAGGGAGGATGATTCTGTCACTTCCCTGGTTGACTTGTTCTACCACCCTTTCAAAGCGGAGGTTTTTCCTAGAAATCAATTTCAACCTCTTATGGTGCAACTTCAGGCCATTTACTCTTGTCCTATCGCTTGTTATCTGGGAGAAAATACAGCCCAACGCTGACTACACCCTCCCTTCAGGTTGTTGTAGAGACCAATGAGATCTCCTCTGAGCCTCCTTTTCTCCAGGCTGAACAACCCCAGTTCCCTCAGACACTCCTCATAAAACTTGTTCTCCAAATAGTTTAGCAAAGGTGTCAAGAGTAGAGCAAAATCATGCAAAGGGCATGGTAACTGTCATAACTACTCCTGGAAATTGGACATGCCAGCAGACTCTTCACGAGTGTTTCCAGCTTGGGTTCCATGGAAGTGTAATCCAGTGAGCCAGTCTACAACTTTAACATTGATCATGAAATCTGTGAAAATAGAATACTTTAAAAGTTATTTGTTAGCTGTAAAAAAATCAGTCTAAATTTAAAAGTAGCTAGAAACACAGAATTTATCTTGGGCTAGTAATTCTTGTGGCTACACAGACCTATTTAAAAATATTAATGTCATGTGAATCATTGATTGAAATTGGAGGGATTTTCTGACATCTTGACCAGGTGCTATCATTTCAAATATTGATTACCTCATGTCCTAAAAGTATTAAAGAACTGGACTTGCATTACGAAAAGATAATGGATTAGAAAAAAAAAAAAACCCGCAGGATTTTGGTATTAAATACATTAACAAAATATGTAATTAATAGTCACAGTATACAGTTTTTACCAAGAACTTTGCATACTTGGATTATTAACAGATTTTATTTTATATAGATCTGGAATAATATCTGAAATTATAATTGATATCAACTAATATCAGAAATGATAACTAAAATTAATGCTGAAGAAATGGAATGAAGGAAAACTTGAGAAGGATACAAAGCTTCACGTTTCTGTGTTTAAGAATTTTTTAAATGACAAATGACATTAGGTTAGACCTTATAGGGGTCAGATTTCTTTCACTCTCAATTTTAGAAGGGCTTTGCTCTACTTGTTTCTAATACCTTGTTTTTTTATTATATAGATTTTTTAAAAAATTAGACGACATTTACCACATGTTCTCCTTTGCTTTTGTTTTCTATTTTCCTCCGTGTGTGAATGTAGATGTATGAATTATAGACAATTAATAATCACCAGTGAGGGAGAATTTACAAATATATGAGCAATTACAGTTGAACTCTTGGGCTCTGCAATGGGAAAGTTATATTATTATGTTCCAGTGTTTTTCAATTAATCTTTAAGTAATCCCTTCACCAATTCTCAGATGAGCCTAGAAAAAAATACCTTGCTATTATTTGAGCATAGTCTTCCCCTTGATTTATTTCTGTGCTAAGCGAATTGGCTCTTGATGTGCTGCTGTTACTGTGAAGAACAAAACTAAGACACAGCTGCAGGAGTTATGCTTCAAACTGTGTTTAAACAAGGTAGAAACATAGAATCATTTTGGTTGCAAAAGACCTTTAAGATCATTAAATCAAACTCTAAAACTAACACTGCCAAGTTTAGCACTAAACCATGTCCCTAAGTGACACATTTATAAATCTTTTAAATACCTCAATTGATGGTGATTCTACCACTTCCCGGAGCAGCCTGGTCCAATATTTGACAACCCCTTTCCATGAAGAAATTTTTCCTAATATCCAGTCTGAACTCCTCTGGTACAACTTGAGGTAATTTACTCTTGTCCTATTTTTACCCGGAAGAAAAGACTTAACCCCACCTGGCTACAACCTGCTCTCAGGCAGTTGTAGAGAGTGATAAGGCCACCTCTGACCCTCCTTTTCTCTAGGCCAAACAACCCCAGCTCCCTCAGTCACCCCATTTGTGCTCCAGACCCTTCTCCAGCTCTCTTGCCCTTCTCTGGACTCACTCCATCACCTCAATGTCTCTCTTGCAGTGGAGCCCAGAACTGGACTCGAGGTGTGGCATCACCAGTGCGGAGTACTGGTCGTGCTGGCCACACTGTGGCTGATCCAGGCCAGGATGCCATTGGCCTTCTTGGCCACCTGGGCACACACTGGCTGGTGTGCAGCCGCTGTCACCAGCACCCCCAGGGCCTTTTCCATCAGGCAGCTTTCCAGCTATGCTGCCTCAAACCTGTAGTGCTGCATATGAGGTTGTTGTGAGCCACATGGAGAATTCAGCACTTCATCTTGTTAAAGGTAAATGCTCTTTTGCTGGTACATTTAAAACTTATTTTATTTTCCTCCTGTGAGTCACAGGTCTTACAGAAAAGTCAGTAGCAACAGCGCCAGGAATAAATTATTTGGTTTTAAAGAGTTTTCTCTAGTAAGTTATTACAGCTAGTGTTAGAGAGTACATCATAAGTGATGAAAGTACATAGTTAGACTAATGATAAGAACTGGCAGGGTTTGAAAAAGATTTAAGGGATAAAATTTTTAAATCAAAAATCAGTAACTCTTGCTGTTTCTTCTTTTAAAGAAAGACTGAAAGTGAAAATTCATCAGGTTTCAAGCTTTTCATGAAAATATCCTCAGTAGCAAAAATATGCTGTTGAATCTAGAACAAAGAATGTTTATGATAAAGTGAAATTATCAACAGAGCATTTAGATATGCTTTGGGGAGTCCCATATAGTTATAATGTGTGTGGAAGCAGTCTGAGGATAAGAGGTTGCAGAACAAATGAAGACCTTGAAAGTACACTGAAATAGTTAAACAAAATTTATTAGACCACTTTAAACAAATTAAATGATTATTAAAAATATTTTACAGAATGTTGAGTCTATAATGAATTAACATTATTGCACAGGAAAGAAAAGAAAAGATTATGATGTCTAGTTCTTTTACCAGAAACAGCAGGAGTCCATTTGAAACTAAGTAAAAAACCAAGCATGAAAATTCATAAACCATAGATTACATAACCTTGAAGAAGTCAATTTGTGAAGAGAGAAACTTTTCACAAAAGATAATAGTGAAAAGAAATTATTTTCTGAAATGTCAGAAATTTCAAACAGTGTCAATAAGTTGTAATTTTGCTAATTTTAAGAATTCACTAATATGCGACAAAATAATTTTGGGTGTATAAGACTTACTCCCACAAGAATATTTACTATGGGAACTGGTAAGAAAAATCTAGCATGTCTCTAAAGCTGTGCAGATGGAGAAGGAATGTCATTAATTTTTGCATGAGAGAGGGTCAAGGGCCTACAAATATACGTGTATTCTTTTGTATGCTATAAAATCAAGATCAGGAAATGCAAGTTTATGGGGATTTTATTTGCATATAAAGAGCAATATTCAACAAATAGACAAAAGGAACACTGGAGCAGTTTTAGAACAAAACAGACAGTTCTCAAAGAAAAAAGCCAATAGATGATCATGAATACAGAAGAAACAGCAGGATCACCTAGTGCCATGGATATCTTGTGAGTCCTGCATCCTAAATGCATTCAACACATGAATGCGGGTGAATGATTTGGCACTTCTAAATAAACAGTAATAACTTTCAGCATTAGTGGTTTTATGTAGTAACTCAAGTGTCACTAAACCATTGTAGTTTAATAATGAAAATAGAAAAAATCAATTAGAAATAATTAAAAATATTAATTAAGATTAATTGGGAGGTAAAGTGTGAATTTCTAATAAAGAACCTCAACATTCAATAAGTGAATAAATGAAAATGAATGATAGCTGATGGTGAGTCATCTGTTACATTGCTTTGGAATTCACAGCATTAACACTAGAAATAGTGTGAAGAAAGAGATTTGTAGTAGAGAAAAATTGTACTTTTTTCAGCAGGGACAGGCTGATTCATTTTAGTTTTAAGGGTTCTCAGAAGGAAATATGAATTAGAAACAAAAAAGAAGCATGACATACACCTGGGTGCCTAAGTAATGGGCTTCTAGAATTTTTATGCAACCCCAAAGAAATGAATGAGATTATTCAGAAAATAACTGTAAATGACCTATAAAAAGCACAGTACTTTTCCAGTGGATACTAAGAGATATAAAAGCATTTTTGTAGTCTAATGTAAAATATTAAAGTATTATAACCTAAAATGATGATAAATGTTAGAACCTTGATATGACAGAGCAGCAGTATTACTTGGAGTCACAGTGAGCTGAATCACAGTCTAATATGCAAAAGCTGCACAAGGATTCATGAGGCTCTGCTCTATGATTACATATCACTGAGAAATCTCTTTTCTTCTCTGCTGTGCTATACCTTTTCCAGTCCTGAGTGACTAGGCAATGTTTGAAGGCAGTGAAGAGGTGCTGGAAGTGAGGGATTCCCCACCAAGAGTCCGAAAACCTTCATAAAATGCTGCCATCCCCAAGCTCCACAAAACTCAAGCAGTGTATCATATTTGCTACTTCTTTATTTACCCTCCTTCTTTGGCCTCTAAAACCTTCACTCTATCAGGGTAGAGACAGGGCTTATTGGTGCCTGCAAATGTGTGTGCTGGTCCAACTCATTCCATCAGTTCTTGTCTGGACAGTCATGAGAGTTACAGCTTTGTAACTGTACAGTGTTCTTTCTGCTGCCATAGTAGAGGTAAGTGACTGGATTTGCCCACTATAATGATACTCAGTGAAACACTCCCTGTGTCACTGTGTCCCTCTATCACACCTCCCACTTATAAACATTCTAGATGATCAGCTCCTACAGTCCATTCTAATGTGAAGCAATTTTGGTGGTTTTTTAATACTAACACTCAGTATGTTAGAACTTCAAAGCATTTTAGACCACTTTATGACAAATTAAGCAGATGATCGGAGCTGCTTTCCTCTCTTAGAAAATTGATCTAATCAGCAGTATAGCATTCTTCATCATGGAGTTCTACTAAAAAAAAAAAGAAAGAAAAAAGGAAAAAAATATTTTTCCCTGTTGAAATTACTACTGCAGGGAGCAGCTGCTGAATCATCACCTCTAGTGAGTCTTATTGTAGTTACTGTTGCTTTACATAACATTTTGGAGACAATGGGAGACTACCCCTCTCTTTCTGGGTCATTGCAGGCAGGCAAGTTCAAAACTGGTTAACTCACTCTGCGTCAGAGCATGTCCTGCATTGTGACACCCTGTTTCATTATTGTAGACACTGACTGTATCAGCTTGTGTTTTCAGTGTCCCATAACATGTATGTGGAGGGATTTTTAATTTACTTTTATCATTAGAAAATAAAAAAATTTGTGAAGACTGAAATTTCCCGTACAGATATAGAAGAGATCTGATGAGTCATTCACTGAAGATTACCCTGGATACAGAACTGGATTTCTTATTACAATAATTCAATTCCTTGCTTTTCTCTCCACATGCATTGTGATATTCTGGTTTATATTTAATTTGAACAAGAACTAGTCTGTAACTTATCTATGTGGATGAAGAGCAAGTTTCTTCCCAACCACCTCAGAAGTAATTAGTTGTAAGTAATGATCTGTTTCAATAGGAGAAATTGAGAAAGACCTGCTCCAGTGCAGGCAATACTTTAGTGAAGTCCTTCTGAGAGGACAGCAGGGGAGTGAAGTCCTGGTGTTTTATGATGAGAGTACTGTGATAGGTCAATATTGGCTCTTTAAGGAGGAAAGTGAGGAGGAAAGTTGCCTTTCAAGAGCAGCAGAAGAAAGAAAAGGAGCTCTGCATATAGTGATGTGATGAGCCAGCTGAGAGCTTATGGGCTGGGGTTGGTGGGCAGACCAACAGCAGTGGTGTTGTGATAGGGGTCTTCTTCAGATGTCCTTGTTGAGAAGAGGTAGTAGACCAAAGCTGAACTGGAAGAAGCCTCACATTTACAGGTCCTAGTCCTGTGGAAGGTTCTCGTAACAAGGCACATGCAACCTAGGAGTCTTCTGGAGTGCTTTGATGACAAGTTCTGATGCAGGTGATCAAAGGACCAACAAGCTCTCATGTGGACCTGATACTTAAACAAGGAGACCTGTAGAGGAGTTGAATGTGGGCAACAGCCTTGTCTGCAAAGACTGTGGGATGTGTGGAGTTCAGTATCATGAGAGGAGGGAAAAGAGAAACAGCAAGATCATGGTTCCTAGAAAGTAGGCTTAGACCTGTTAAAGGGTCTCCTAGGAACGTGATACAGTCCTGGTGAGAACAGTGGACCAGGAGAGCTGATTGATTTTGAAGGATCTCCTTCTCTAAGCTCAAGAACAGTGCATGCCAACAAAGGGGATATCAAATAGCTATTGGAACAGATCTGCCTAGGGTAAAGGACTCCTGAACTCCTGATAAAACTTAAATATTAAAAGGAAGCGTGTAACAAGTGAAGGCAGGGGCAAGTGACACAGGTAAGCTATACAAAAACCGACCATTTGAGCATACAAGGATGGGGTTAGGAAAGAAAAGTTCATGTGCAGTTGAATCTGGTGAGAGATATAAAGGGCAACATGAGAAGCTTCTATAGGTGCATCAGGAAGACTAGGGAAAATGTGGGTCTGCTGCTGAATAGGTCAGGGTAACTGATAACAAACAACAGGGATAATACCAAACTACTCAAAGTACACACTGGAGGTTGCCATCTGGAAAGAAGTTGTGCAGAAAAGTACTTGGGCACCACCTGGAGAACAACGAGCTCAGCATGAGCCAGCAGTATCTCTTTGTAGCAAAAAAGGCTAAGAGGATGCTGGACAGCATTAGTAAAAGCACTAATAGTCAAGCAGAGTTATTCTTTCCCTCTACTCAGCGCGAGTGAAAGCATATCTGGAGTGCTGTGTTATGTCCTGGGTCCCCCATTACATGAAAATCATGAATCATTAAACGAGTGCAGCAAAGAGTCATGAAGATGATTAAGGAAACTGAGCATGTGATGTACAGGGGAAGGTTGAGAGCAGGAAATGTTTTGCCTGAAGAAGCCAAGGCTCTGGACTGATGTTATCAATGTGTATAAATGCCTCTTTGGGGGAGTATTAGTGATCTTCTGAGTAGTGCTTAGTAGTGCTCAAAACAATGGGCACAAATTAACTATTGAAAGACAAAACAGTAAGTTTCATCTGAACACAACAAAACAACTTTCCATTATTTAAAAAAAAAATTATCTTAATTATTATTTTTTTTTTCCTTAACACTGAGAGAGTGGTCAGAGACTGGACCAAGATGTCCAGAAAGACTGTGGAATATCCTATTAATAGGTCCAGAACCTGATTTGGCACTGTCCTGGACAAACTACTATCTGAGCTTGCTTGAGCAGAGCCTGAACAAGATGAGTTCCAGAGAACCCTTCCAAGCTAAGTAATTAGGTGATTTGCTTTTGGTTGATTTGGTTTCCAGGATGTTGTGGTGTCCTGAACTACTTGACTCTGAGAGAAATGTGGGAGAAAACATACATCTTGAACTGTGCTTGTTATGAAAATATGGAAAGAACTTTCTTTCCATATGTCATGTTCTGAGATGGAACAGTTAGGCAATGTAGCAAACCAATTTCCTACTCGACTCCGATGACATAAGATGTTCTTGAGAGAGAGTGCACTTGTGCAATATTATGTAAAATGTCACTATGATGTCCTTGTTATGGAACTGGTTTATACCAAGTTTTTACCTTGAGTTGTGATTGAATTAACTCAAGCAATCACAGTGACCTGGTGAAGCATGAACATAGAGATGTAGCAGTCTTATCTGACCCCTCTGTAAGATTACAGCCTTGAATGCTATTATCATTTGAATTTCTATCTGTACCTTGGCAGTTCAAGTGATCTGAATTTAAATAATTCTTCTACTTAGGATTTTATGAGTAGATGGGAGTGCCAGAATTAAACTGCATTTAAACTGTACTTTGATTTTAACCAGATAAGCTTGTGAAGAGAAGATGGTTATCGTAATAAATTTATGCTGTTGAGTTTATTCATATTTGGGTGGTTGCTTGTCTTTTGTTCGTTCTCCTTCTTTCCCTTTTCATTTTCCTGTCTTCACTGTTTTGACTGTTTAGATAGGTCAGTGCCTTGTTAATTATCAAATATGTCTTTAGCAGAATTCTCCATATGCTTTTATTGACAATTCTCCATATGCTTTTATTGCTTACAAACACAGGACAACCATTGTGAAATTATGACTTCTATTGTGTGCACTTTGTTTTACTTGCCTTCGTCAAGTTATGTTTTTTACAATTATATGCAACAAAAAGTTTGTCATCCTTATTACTTAATAAAATATAAATGTCTAACTTTAGCTGCATTGTCTTACTACTTCACGTTTCAGCAAATTTACAGGTGTTGATGGCAATAAATTGCAATATTCTTAACAAATCATGATAAATTGCAATTTACTTCCCAGTCTGTCTTCCTACAACATTATTCAAAGACTTCCCTACATACAACTGTAGTCATTCTATTTTCCTGTTGACCTGAGGAGAAGAAATAAAAGATTTTCCTGGTTTTTAGTTTTCTTTCTTTAAAAAACTAGTCTGAACTGATAGGTGAAAATGAAGGTTTTCTGTCAGGGACTGTTCTCAAGCATCTTTACCTGGGAACTTTATAGATACCTGTTTGGAAGGTAATGTGTTGAAAAATAAATCTAATTCTTAATGTCCTATAAACAATAAAAAAAAAAGGATTTAAACTGCCTAAAGCTAATAATTGAACTGATTTAGTCTTAAGATCAGGCTGGATGGGGCTCTGAGTAACCTGGTAAGTGATGGGTTCCCTGCCCATGCCAGGGGGTTTGGAACTAGATGATCTTTATGCTTCCTTCCAACACAAATCCTTCTGTGGTCCTATGATTATAAGATACTTCAAAAGATTCTATGCTTTGCCCAACACTATTGACAAGTAACGAAAAATATACATTACAAAATTACTGTAAGTTTGTAGTAAAGATTTTTTTAAAGACTTCAACTCAGAATAGAGATCTTGGACATTATTGTGGACATTTATCTGCAAAAATTGTCTCAATAGCCAGAAATGCTGGAAAAGTCAAATAGAATATTAGGTACTATCCAAAAAGGCATAGAGAACAGAGAAATAGCAGGTATCCATTTAAAAGCTGAGGGAAGTACTTCTCTGCAGAAAATGTAGAAATGAAAATTGCAAAGAGTAAAAGGAAATTATATAAATAGGTTCAAAAAAAGCACATAAATTAATAGAGTTAATGATGAGTTTCTTTCTAATTCTAAATGAAACAGTCCAAATGAAACCTCTATGTCAGGCAATCTTAATCTTGGTTTGATTGAAGAAATATTAGCAAAGTGGGAGGTGAATTGCTTTTAGTCTTGGCCTATTTTCTAATACATTTTCCCTAACCACCTTCAAAGTCATCAGACAGGATACTGGGCTAGGATTAATATGGAATGTATGGCTATCTCTCCCTGTGTCAGAAAAGGTAAGGAGCTGTGTGCTTTCAATTTTTTTTAATTGCAGAGTTAAGTCTGGATATATTTATTTATTTTGAATAGAGACTCAAATATTTTCTTTGCATATGTGCATCTCAGCTTCCTTCCCAGGTAGGGACGACTATACTTGAGTACACTTTGCAGAACTCCAGATAACAGCAAACAAACTAATTTTTTAATACCAACAGTTACCATACAACTAGGGCTAGTATTGGTGAGCCTTTGTTTCTTGATTTTTCAAAAACCCTTAACAGACTAGATGTCCTAATAACATTTTTGAAACTTTCTGACAAGCATGTAGCTTAGTTGTGAACTCCATAGGATTTGAGATTATTACTGAATGAGGTCCTCCTACACAACTGACAATGCATCATGAAACTAAAGTGAGTGTAGTTCTGCTTTTACTGAAGCCCACAAAACCTAAGTCTGTATACTTACAGGTTTTTCGTTATATGTGCAGCAAAAAAGTGCAGTACTCTTGGCATAATCTCCTATATGAACAGATCTGAAATTCAAAACTGTCCGTATCATCAACATGACTTTGAATAATTTGCTTCAGTTATTTTTTCCTTGCTTTTGGCATGATGTTTTCATTGCTGAGCATCTCCCTAAGTGCAGACAACTTTCAAAATACATGCTGTCAGAAAAATAGTCTCTAGTGATAAAAAAGAAGTGCTTGTGGGAAATTTTCTGATTAAAGAAGTGCAAGACTAAGAAAACTGTCTAATACATCAGTACATGGGCTGAAGGTGTTGGAAATGTACACAAAGTGCTGAGGCTGGAGCCTCAGATTTTAGACCTCTGGGATAGGTAGACCTACTTTACCTCTGAGATAGACCTACTTTATCTCTTTCCAGGAAACAAATGACAAGACAGGAGGAAACAGCCTCAAGATGCACCACAGGAGGCTTGGTTTGGACACTAGGAAAAAATTTGTTCACTGAAGGTGTTGTTAAGCACTGGACCAGATTGTCCAGGAAAGTGGTTGCGTCGTTATTCTGGAGCTGTTTAGAAGATGGACATGTGCAGAGGGACTGCTTAGAGACATGGCTTGCTGTTGGACTTGGTAATGCTAGTTTCACAGCTGGACTCATTGATCTGCAAAGTTTCTCCCAAACTAAATGATTCTGCGGTTCTAAGAATGTGGTTCAGGACCAAGGAGTGTTTACTGAGTTTACTGAGTTAAACCTAATTTTTTTTGCCAAATTAGAATAACTGATTTTGGGAACCAGAAGGTCTTGTTGCAATTGCCTCAGAAACAGACATACTCATACAACATTATTTTTGTCATCAGTTTCGTGCTGGTGCTGTATAAAAACCCTGTTGTATGTACCACCAAAATGAGAACAGTTTGTTTGAGGAGATGTTTCCTATAAAGTCAGATTCACTGGATTACTTTTACTCTTTATAGTAATATGATTTATTTCTTTCTGTGATATTTGTTACATTCACTCTTCTATTGGAATTTGAGTCTTTGTTTTCATATACCAGGTGTTTTTCCAGTCCTTTCAGACTTCCATGCTTCCCAGGATTTGTCATTCTTAGAAGAGCTAAAGGATCCTTTGTCACGTTTTTAGACTTTTCTCTGAAAATAATTTATTCTGCTGAATTAAAACATTTTTTCACTTAGAAAATTCAACATATTAATGGCCTGCAAACTATTTCCTGTTTATTTGCCTTAATTAAATAATTTTCATCCTTCTGAATACATAACAGAAATAAACATGGGTAATCCTTGCAGTATTAACAATTCCACTATTTCCATCTGATTAACTATGTTATCTCTAAAAATTTTTAATTTTCTAATGTACATGAGTACTTAATTTTTACAGAGATACATAATCACATTTAAAATGGTGTAATTATTTTAAACCACTTGAAGAAAGATAGAGCAAAAAAATTATTCTGAACACACGTGGAGACTTTTTTTTCACTAAAACTATTTGCATCATAGAAATAAAAAGGGAAAGAATTGCCTGACAGAATAAAAGTTAATTTTATTTAACTATGATTTTAAGAGTATGAATCATCATTGTTTTCTCTTTTTCCATAGTGCAAGTAATGAATAGCAATAAATCTAGTCACAGTGAAATGCATCATTGAAATGGTCTGTGAATAATATAGTCTCACTTACTTTTTAATAAAAATTAAAGAATCCAAGAGCAAGAACATTACTGGTTTGATAGTTTCCTTGAGTTATGTTTTCAGAGCATTAAAATGGCTTTTGGTGAGGAAGAAGTGAAGAGAATGTAGGAATGGAAAGTACAGCATTGTTTGAAAGAAGAGTAATGTATTTAGTCTAGATCTAAAATAGCTATGCTAATAATCAAGCACACTCATAGCTCAATGGGAATTGCATCAGTTCTCCAGGCATAGAAGCTAAGGCATGGTGATGGTGAAAGGATTGCCAGTGTAACAATCAACATGCAGAGTAAATCAGAAAAGAAAGTCCAGATACTATTGAGACAGCACCTATTCTCTGTGATATGTAAAGGTGTTACTGGCTTGTAAAACACTAAGCACCAAGCCACTGTCTTTATAGATGAACTGTTTGAACACTTTAAGTACTTGTAAATACTGCTAAGTTGTCTCTTAGTAAAGCATAAAATAATAATTTCTTACTCTAAGTAAAAGTATAAAATTAATATTTAAGCGGTTTCTAGTGCAAATGAGAGAGTTATTTTGTACAGATGTAAGTAGAGTTATTAAAGATTATTATTTTCTGGCTCAAGCCAGTCTTGAGTCACAGAGCTGAGTCAAGATGTTGTTCTGTAGGTGGTCTAGAAACCACCCTATTGTTCATTTGGAGAAATAGTGTCAAACTTCCAAAATGAGTTTTCATTGTAGCCTCTAGCTCTTTAGTCCTCAGCATACCTCTGGGCTGCAGGTAAACAAACTGAGGTGATTATTTTACCTGTTTTTCAGATACCTTATAGTTCAATTCTACTGTTGGACATGACATTGTAATGCAAGAACACACACAGAGGTGAAGGTGCTGTACCATTTTTCTCCCAACTAGTATTCTTTTAAAGACCACTATACTGGCATGTCAAAGCTGTTAGAAGAGTGACTGCAGCACTGGGTTTTTTAAGCACTTGGATATTTGTCTATTTGTTCTTGGAAGAAACAGCAAAACTTTAAGATACCAGTAGTCATTTGATCTATGTCACAAGATTGAGCTGCAATTAGAAAGAATGGGAAGGTGTGCTAGAGTGGGCTGGTTGTGGATGATCCAAGAACTGACACTACACAACTACTTTATTAGAGATGTATAATGTCGTATTTCTAAAAATGTTTTTAAAGAAACATTAAGGAAGGTGGGAAATAGATAATCTTGTTAAGCGTGTCAAGAAGTCTGCAGAGAAGTGGCAAAAAATGCAGTCTGCATTTCAATGTCAGGACTCTTTACTTTTTGACTTCTCTCAGACTGTTTTTATTTTAGAGCAAGCTTGTGGTATGTGGTTGACTTTTGTTCATTAGGTTACAATCGCTTATTGTTGCACAAAAATCTATGCTTACTAATGAGCAATTACTGGTAAGAACTAAGAAACATGCCTGCTAATTAGAAGGCTAGCAAATGATCTCTTGAGCATTAAGTTAACCAACCAGGAAAAAATGAAATAAGGAAACAGATGCTTTAAATGTCCGAGCCTGGAGTCTGCTCTTGACAAAAAGAGTTGAAGTAAGTTAATTGGTATCTGAAAGGTTGTCATGTTCTAGAATTCAGTTAATTGGTTACAGGGTAGGGATTAACAGAGAGCCTTCCAGACCTTTAAGGTAAAAAAGAAAGCCTAATATGTTCCATTTAACTGATTTCATGAACAGACACTTTATAGGAACTTTCTTTTTCTTTTGTACATTCTCAGAGATAGAAAATGTCAGGAGCAGAATATTTCTTGGGGTTGTTTTCATTTTATTAGCAATTATGATCTTGGATCATTTTATGTAGCAGATCACATACCTGCCATTCCAAAGCTTGGTTTACATTCTTAGTGGTTTTGTGGTAATAAGAGCAATGGCTTTTGCTATGCTTGCCGAACAATTTCATCACTGCTATAAATTGCTTCAAATTCTGTTAATAAATATAATGCTTCTTAAAACCACATTAAAAAAATTAGGCAAAACTAGCAAAGTATGTTCTTCTTCTGTTTCACCAGGATGGAAAAAATCAGAATGATGAACATTTCCTGATTTAAATGCCTGAGTATTTGTACCTGAATAGGTGACCAGTTTTTCCACAAATTGATTTAATTTTCTCTGAGTATTTAATTTTCACTGAAATAAAAATAATTTATAATTAAATAATTATTCTTTGATTTCTCCAAAGCTTGGCTTTAACATCTGTGTTGGATTATTTTAATTTCTTTGTATTTAATTCTTGTATTCCTCCACCTCTCTAATTTTCAAATAGGAATTGAAGAAGCAGCTGCCCAGTGAGTTCACTTTCTCAGTTCAGCTATCTCATTCTGACTTTGGCTGCAATTCAAGGATCTTTATGATGTTTGGAGTTGCTCAAAAAACCAGAACTGGTGACGTGTATCAAAAAATCTCATGTGACAGACTATTTTTAGATTTGATGTAAGCATTTCTCATTTCTTGCAGAGCTATAATTAATTTAATTATTGTTTTTAATTTATTCAGCTGTTTTAAGTATACACTATGCTCACACTGAAAATACAAGCAGGAAGTTAAACTTCTCCCTGGATGACTATAACACATTAATTCTTGTCTTATTTTTACAGTGATTGATTTTACCGTTGATTTGCTTCAGAGTATATGCATTAATGCATACCATTTTATAATATTTGTTTTCTTAAACTAAATTGCAGCTGGATTAACAAAAATAGCTAAATTATTAATTAAGATTTAATGATTAAAAATTAGAAGTAATTTGCTTACAGCAATTACTTAAGCTTCAAGTATAAGTGGAGCTTATTAATGTTACTGTGGTGGGTTGACCTTGGCTGCATGCCAAGTGCCCACAAAAGCCATTCTATCACTTTGCCTCCAAACTGGATAGGGCAGAGTAAGTATGATAAGAAGCTCATAGTTGTGATAAGGCTAGGATGCGATCGCTTACCAGTTCCCATCATGGGGAAAACTGACTTGACTCGAAGAAGTTTGATATATTACCAATCAAGTCTGAACAGTTTAGTGTGAAAAAGAAAATGAAATCTTAAAACACCTTCCACCCACCCTTCTCTTGTTCCCAGCCTCAGCTTCACTCCAGAATCCTCTACCTCCTCCTCACTAAGGGGAGCAGGAGGATAGGGAATGGGGACTGTGGGCAGTTCATCATGTTGTTTCTGCTGCTATCTCCTCCACAGGAATACTTCTCATACTCTTCCCCTGCTCCACCTTGTTGTCCCTCCCATGGGAGAAGGTTCTCCATAACCTGAGTCCATCCCATAGGCCACAGTTCTACCTAAACTGCTCCAGCATGGATCTGTTATACAAGGTGCAGTCCTTCAGCAACAGGCTGCTCCAGTGTGAATCCCCCATGGGGGTCAAAATTCTCACAGCAAGCCTATTCCAGCAAGAGCTTCCCTTCAGGCATTTTCCTGCTCTGACATGCCTCTCCTCCATGGGTTGCAGGTGGATCTCTGTATCCCCATGGATCTCCATGGGCTGAAGTGGCACAGCTGCCTCACCATGGGCTGCACCACAGCCTGCAGGGGAATCTCAGCTCCAGTGCCTGGAGCACCTCCTGTCCCTTTTCCTCCACTGAGCTGGGTGTCTGTACAGCTGTTGCTCTCACATGTTCTCATTCCTCTCCCTAGCTGCAATTGCTCAGGGTTTCTTTTCCCTTTCTGAAATAAGCTCTCTCAGAGGTGCTACCACTGCTGCTGATGGGCTTGGCAGTGTGTCTGTCTTGCAGCTGGTGGGCATTGGCTCTGTCAGATATGAAAACAGCTTCTGGCATGGTCTCACAGGAGCCATGTCTGTAGCCACCCCCTGTCAAAACCTGACCATGCACACCTGGTACGATTACTCATTATAAAAGGTGTTTCATAAGTGGCTCTGCCTGTGCACACAGAAGAAATGCATTGCTGCACAAGTTTTTCTTTCGGGTATCTATCAGTCCTCAGGAGACAGGTCAAATTAAAGCCAATGTCTGCACTGTAATTGGAAGTGTGTTTGTAAACTGTGGGCATAGTCTAGCCTTCTTTATTTTTTGTGCTATATGTATGTTTTACAATATGATACACATGAACTGCAGTTTGGCAAAGGCAAATAGTGCAGCAGTCTCAGATGTTGTATTGGGACTATGAAGCTTCTGATATCTGATCAAGGTGTAAAAATGTATAATATATAGCTGTACGTACTGTCTGTACTGTCTTTTTAATTCTCTCTTTAAAAAAGAAAACCTTTCAACTTGTTCAGAGCTTCGCTTTCTTAACAGGACTCAAGGCAAAAGGTGCAGATAGTGGCTGTGTAATTTATCAAGTAATGGCAAAAGACTTTGTATAAGATATGGAAGAAAAAAACCAAATTTCTTCTCATTATTACAACAGGGTTCTCAGAATATCAGCTCTCTCAGAAAAGTAATTTTTTTGAGAATTTTCTCTCACAATGGTGAGCTGTTAAAATTTCAGAAACCTTCAGAACAGCATTTTCTTCAAGTAATTTTCAACTGGAGTTTTCTTTACTGAATTATCTGTCATTCGTCCTTGACCCAGAGAATATTACCATAGCTTTAGATGACTGAAGTGAAAATAATGTTTTCTAATGCTTAAACTTAAAATTTCATTAGAGCCTGACCTTCAGAGACTTTTAAGCACTATGATGGTTATCTTATATGCTCAGCTTTTACTATTAGCATGAAATTAATGTGACCAATAAAGAAAGAAAGATGGGAGTTGGTACACCTGAGAAAATTTAAGATTAATTTTCTCCTGTTTGTAGTTAAAGGGTGTATAGTTTCAAATCTCTGCTTTTTTAAAATTTTATTTTATTGTCAATATTTGGACTCTCAGTTCTTCCAAAAGGCTTGTAAGGAAGCACACGTATTGTGGGAAGTAAATTAGCCTAATGCAAAGCACTTTTGTTTCTACAGAGGTATGAATAAATATTTTAGATAGCAGTGTACTAATCTTGTGATCAAAATGCTTTCTCTTTGCATTTAAAACTTCAAATTATTTCAACCCTTGAATTTTTTTACTATATTTTGTAATTTCTTTTAATTTTCTCAATAATGATATTAAAGTGCAAACAATACTTATAAGAAACTAAGTTACGGAAAGAAATTAAAAGAGTTATCAAATGAACATTATAAATATTTTCTTATATGGTGGGTATGTTTTTGCCTTCATAACAGGTTTCTGAAGAAGCTCTGCATCACAGCACTGAGGCTGAAGAATCTTCCCAGGGAATGGAACCCTATCTTGTGCGGAGATTATCGTCCCGTAACATCCAGCTTCCCCCGCTGGCTTTCAGGCAGTTAGAACAGGCAGACTGGGATAAAAAGATTGATACTGAGACTATCCCAAGGCCCACAACTCTTCCACTGAGGATACCTCCTCTGATTGCCATTACAGCTGCTGAGTCCAGCAGGTAAGCTCCAGCAATTTGTTCTTTATTCAGCTTTCCCTGTGGCAGGTGCAGGGCAGCAGATGTTGCTTCTAGGAGAGAAATTTCTTTCTTTTCTAAATCCCCTAAATGAAAGAGGTGAATAAAATGTATGTGAATTTGTGCCTGAGGCTTGGTAATGCTGCTTGTAAAGCTTTTGGTCTCATCTAGTAAAACAAACCCTAGAAAACATTTTATCTGGACACTATTAATACTTTATAGGTATTATAAGAAGGTTTCTGGAGGCTTGACTAATCATTTATGATGATGAGGAGGAAGAGGAGGAGGAGGAAGATGAAAGGAGCTTTTTTATACATAGTTTTTTTTAATGATATACTTTCAAAACTGGTTTCAAGAAATCATGAGAGTATTTTGCCTGCTCTTGTGTATCTACATCACTTCTAACATAAATGATTTGAACTTATTTGGTTACAGTAATTTCTATTTTAGTTTCTTCATATTAATGTGTGGCTTCTTATATAATGTGTGTTCTCTACAGTAAAATTTCTTGTTTTTAAGGTTTGTGATAACTTCCTATTTTCTGTTTTTATTTTCCAAAATGTGAAGTGTTTAGCATTAAATTGTTACTTATAATGGTGGTAGCAGTGCAGCTGTTTGATAAAATGATAATATATAAGGAAAAGGTAAGAGGAACACACCAAGAGCTAAAATGCAGTACTTAAGAACTTTTGAACATATGTTCAGAGAGAATACTGTATTCTGAATAATGTAGTTATGGAAAGAATATAGGACTTGTAGTACATGAGTAAACATATAAACTTTCGTTAGGGTGGTTACCAAAAAAGTCAGCTAATATTAACATTAAATTTAATATCACTGCCAATATCTTATTTCCATCTGAATATCTTTATTTTTTAGTGTGTGAGACCCGTTCTTGAAAAATCCTCATAGAAACACAGCCTACATCCATAAAAGCATGTAAACGCTTAAACCGTTTACAAATGAAAATAATATTTGTAGAGTCAAATATAATGAAATTTACTGACATTTTGAAGATAGACTGCTGCCTTGATTCTTTGTTTTCATCCATGGAGTTTGGAGAGAAAACTGTTCTGAGAAATGGAAGGAACATAAGTGCAATGCTTTTAGTAACACTGACTGGAAAAAAAGGTGTGCTTCTCAGGTGATACCTCAGCAAGATTAGAGAGCAGAATGAGAAACATTGATGAGAAAAGCTAAGTGATATAAATTTCTGGAGACTGCATTATTTTCTAGGCTGAGTTCAAATACACCAGAGAAAGACAGTTCGAAGCTTACTCAAATAAATGACAGATGTAAAATCTTCTGGTTACTATGTGTATCTATCTGCTGTACTCTGAGAATGGTTGCTACATCAAGAGTCTTCTCTGTGGGTATGAATCTCTCCTCAGCATTAAGAGATAGCTTTGTGCTGTGTCTATGCCATTTATTCCTGTGGTTCGTAGGAATGTGTTTTGAAACTGGACAAAAGAAGATTTATTCTGAGAGTGACAGGGAAACAGCAGACATACAGATTGTTGAATGGAACTGCCAATCTGTTTAAACAAACAAACCCACACTAAACACAACAGCAGAAGCAATCGTAATTTTGATGTTACTTTGTAATATAAAATCCTTAGGTTTTTTGATTAATTCTTAACTAAAGAGCAATTACAGTGCTACAGGAATAATATTGTTCAGGAAATTAAAATTTCTCTAGATGTTCAGTGCTATTTTTCAGTTGTTAAGTCTCTCTCAAGCAGCTATCAATTTCCCATTTACATGCTTATAATGCTAGCCAAACAGCTGGAGAAAGCTATCCTTTTATCTGGAGTCTCGTCTGCATGGAAATACATAAACTTAGGGGTCCTATTAAGTCTGTGGAAATGCAGCTTACCTCCTGTGCCTTTGAAATGTGCAGTTGAGAAGAGGAAATCAAAGTGTGGGTGTGAGGATTCTCTGCTTTCAGTAGGTAAATGAAGGCAGAAGAGCACTTGGGTCATAGAAACTCATTCTGAAACAGAAGAATTTCACCATTGAAAACATGCTAAATTATAAATGTATGATTTTGGAAGATCCTAAAGGTAGCATTATAAAGAATCTTATGCTGTGATTTAAATGACTGGAATGTGCACAATAAAAAAAAATGACAATGGAGGTAGTTTTAAAAATAAAATCTATATTCTACTCCTGAATATACACATATACATGTATGCATACACATACTCCCATTTTCATTCTCCTTTTCTCTTCCTTTTTCTTTCTATCTTTAAGATGTCAGAGGATTTTTTTCTTGTTGTGTGTTAACTTTTCAGAGGAATTCAAACAAACAAACAAAAACCAAAAAGCAGCATAGATTAAAAGCTGGAAAGCAAATTTTCAGTAATGTTTTTCTTAATCTTTCATATTTTGTAAAGTCTTATTGTCTGACTGGGAGGCGTCACAATGCCTTGCCATTTCTTTCACCCTTCTAATTTCCTTCCCTGCATATAGGGAACCAGATTCTTATTTTTTCCATCCAGGTTAGACTGAGACCCTAATAAAGATAGTTGTTAAGATGAAGAATTTATGTGTGCTATTGAAGTTTCACATGCAAAAATGTTAACATGTCTATAAGCAGAAGTGCTTGCCAATTGGTAGGCTGACTCTGCAGCTGGTGTCAGCCATTAAAATTATGAAATGTAACAATTGCCAGATCTCCTATGGAAATGATTAGAAACACACAGAAAATTGCTTTTAAGATTTCAGTTCATCTTTTATTTTTATTAGTTTTGGGTTTGTTTTTTATTTATTTTTTATTTTATAAGCAATATAAATAGCCTGTATACATAGAATATTAAATGTGATATTTTACTCTAAGCTGGAATAGTTTGGCTATTTGTGGTATGTGTGCTTTGGGCAGTTTTCATCCAATAACTGTAAGTTTACAGACAGTTTTGGTGTAGGCAACAGCTATGATGGCATTTAAGATGGGATGCACAGATAAGAAAGAATTGAAAGCAGAATGCTTTTGCTTTCTCCATAGTAGCTGGTATTAAAATGCTGGGGGACTGTTATGTTTGGAAAGTTATTATTCGAGGAGACTAAAGATATTTATCTTACCTACTTTATAATAACTATTTCAAAGGTTTACTTACCTCTGTATTTACTTTAATCAAAAGCCACAGCTCCCACTCTGGTTCAATACTCTAGCAAATATTTATATTACGTAGTAAGTGTGATACCATATATTTGATTTCTTCTTTCAAACACTTGGATATGATTTAGGATAGTTGATCAAATCTCTCTGTAATGAGGGTATTGATTTGTCCAAAGCTCCATGAAATATGATGAAAATCTATTCAGTCCCCTTTGTTCTGAAAACTCTCTCTGAATTTTCTAACTCCAAAGAAGAGAGGGTTGTGAGAAGATGGGATAGAACATGGCACCTACTGAACACTGTGAAGAGCCATGGCACAAATACCTACCCCACTTTCCATGGTACAGATCCAAGGTGTAGTATTTCTTTGTTTTGCCTTTAAAGAATAGCTTTTTCAGTGACAAAGGACTATCCCAGTTGTTGCTGTGATACTTGTGTCCTCTTAACACATGACTAACAACATCTGATGGAAAATGTCATGTTCATGGCATGTAAACTCCAGAAACATGAGTATATCAAACACTTGAAGACCTCATTAAAAGCATTTTTTGAAAGCAAAAAGTTATTTTGGAATTGAGGGGTGCCAAGAAAGGCTTTCAGAACAAAAATATATAAAATAATCTGGTGTTTCACTTAGTTATCTATAATTTGGTATATATAGTGTCTCTTCTTCCTATTTATGCTATTCTTTGCTCAAACATCATTTGGGAGAGATTATTATAATTGTACAACATAAAATCTATTTTAAATTGTTTTTGTATTGCTTATGTATAACTGAGACTGTGTATATTAGTGTGTTTATGAAAGTCTAGGGAGCTACAAGAACAATTTACACGACAGCTAATTTCTGAGGTATCTTTTTTGCAATGTTCCGTCTGTCCTAATTTATGTTTTTCCTTAGTTTAAGTTCTGCGGATTAGATAGTCACTGTACTGCTTAAAACTTTTGTGTTTTATTATCCATTAAAGAGGCAATCAACACTCTCTATATTGGAAACCAGATAAAAACTTGATTTAAAATTATCCCTAGGCCCTTTAAAGATGAACTTAAAATTTTTAATATCTGTTTTTGGAAAGAAATATTAGCAAATTTTTATCAGCATCATCACTGTAAGTTTGATACTATGGCAATACAGAATGATAATCTAGTTTCAAACTAAATGTGTCTTAATACCTGCTCTTGCTTGCTCTTTGTCTTTTCCCATTCAAAGTAGTATCTCAAAGACTGAAGATTTTGTCTTCTGTAGTCCGGGCAAGAAAAACATTTTCTTGTGAATCCTGAGCCATAATTTTGCAGTTATTCACTGACTATAAGAGCAAACTATTTTTAAAAGAACAGTTAGGATTCTAAATTTTTATTATTGTTTTAAGGAAATGAGTATTAGAGAGCGATCATAAAAGCAAGAAGATTTGACCTTAGCTGAGTAACACACAATAAAAAGAAAGCCGGGAAAAGCTGCTTTTCAGGTTTATTTATTTGCAGCTCAGTAGGGTAGTGTATGTAGTGAAAATAAGTGGGAACAATGGTTTTCATACTTCTGAAAGAGAAGGAGAGAGAAAAAAGGGAAAATTTGCTATTTGATTAATTTTCAGACTTAGAATTATGACCTGAACCTGCCAAGCAGTAACTTTTCTCGGGAAGGTTCTCATGGGTCTAGGCTATCTTCAACAACATCTGTGTTCCCTGACTCACTTGCTAGTTAAGAATAATGAAGAGCAACACAATAATTCTTAGCACTTTTATTGCATATTTCTTTATTTTAAAAGCATTATAAACATGAGAAAATCCTCATGATACCTTTGGGTAACATTTTCAGTTAGCAAAAATGAAGCATTATTTTCACTTTGCATGTAGGAAAATTTGCATGCAAAGGGGTAGTGTAACTGGCCAAGGCCAAAGAATAAGCCAGTAATCAAACCATGAACAGAATTCAAGGATTTTTGACTCCTGATTTTGTGTCTACTTTATACTACCTATTAGAAAGCTCAGGATAGATTTCGGGGAAAAGATATGCCTCTCATCTCAACCTTTAAACTAAACCCACTATGTCAAGGAGAATTTTACTGATAGGTCTTGGAAGGTTTTAAATTGTTAGTAGTAGGAGTTAAGCACATTACTGTTAGGCATCCAGACTCACACTGAAATGGTGAGCCTACCATATGAACTCAGTTACATCAAACTCTATCTGACTGCAGTATCTGTCACAAAGAAAACTGTCATTGTAGAAAGCAAAATCGAGTCAGCATTTCAGTGTAGATTTCTCAGTGGGAAAAATTAGTGGGAATTTGTGAGGTTAAGTGGATGTTGGAAGCCTTAATGTTTAGTGGCATCCAAGCTTTGGCTTTTAAGAGAGTTTTGTTCTGGTGACTGGTGTCAACAATTTCTATGGTGCTATATGGATTCTGGAATAATTTTGCAAAACAATATAAAAGTAATTCTGTTCATCAAGGATTGCATTGACTAGGTGCTGAAGAGATGTAAAGGAAGCTGTGAAGGTGTCAGATCCTATACCAGAACACTTACTACCATAATATTATTTCTAAGTACCTGTGAATAACTTCAGATGTCACATTTATCTCCATCCCCTCATCTCCCAAAATGAAGGATTTTTTCATTTATGTCTAGCATTAAGTGAATGATTTCAACTTTATGCATTAGGTGGAGGACCTAGAGGACTGCAGGTACTATGTCCTGTCTATCATTAAATATTCTAAAATCCTTTTTAGAAATTGGAATTTTGATCAACTCTTACTTTTGTATTCAAAAGTGGTAAAATTTCTGATTTTTCTATTTGATGTAATTATTTATATAGCATAGACTTGAAACAGACATTACTGTAAATTGTGGATGAATAGTCTCTGTGTGCATGTATTTTCTAGTTTAGGAAAAAAAAAAAGTACCATTACTGTTTAAAATATGTATTTTGAAACAGTTACTTTAAAGCAATGGATAAATCTGAAAAAATCTAAAACAATCCTATGTGGTCCAAGGAACCTAAACCTAACTTGATTTTTCCCCCCAGTGGGTGGTATCTTCTACTTCTCAAAACTTTCCTTCTGGACAAGTTGACCTGGGAGGCCTGAGAACAGACCTTGCCAGTAAAATAAGGAAAAGAAGGGTTTGGATACTTCATCATTTTCCATGTCCTTTGTCACTTGATTTCCTACTCCACTCAGCAGTAGGCCTGTATTTTTCTTTTTCTTATTTTTGTCTTTGCTGTACCTTTATTCGCCCTTCATCTCAGTTGCCAGACTCATCCTGAGTTGACCTTTGACTTTACTGGTGCTATTCCTGAAAAGCCAGGGGATACTTCAGTATTCCTCCTCGGAAATGTGTTTCTTCTTCTACTTCCTGTACTTCTTTTTTTAGTTTCTGTCAGAGGTTCCCTGTTCAACCAATTTGGTGTCCTACTATTATTTGTAATCCCTTCATCACAGTTTATCCATCATACTACAGGAAAGTGAGTCAATGGCTGATTATGTAGTTTCTTGTTTGTTAAATTATTATTTTAATATTCAGTTTGCATTAAATTCCTGTATGCATTCCATAAAAGGGGGAATTTCTTAATATGACTATACTCTATTCTCTGTTTTTGCATTCACGTAATTTTCTTTATATTAAACAGAGTAGGAAAGACTGTTTTCTTGTTCCATAGCTTATTTGATTGTAGGTTTAAAGATACTGCTCATTTCCTAAATGATCTCTTTAAATGATTTCTCTTGATGATTCTTCTTAGTCTGTTGAACACTCATCTGCCTAACTGGTTATTGGTGCCAAGGTCTACAGCTACAATGGCTCTCTATGCCAGGGATAGCTCAAAAGTAAAAGACTGATTCTAATTATAATTGGTTAAAGTTTCAGTGAGGTGAGGGAAGGCTGGCCATTCATTAAGACAGCTTTACTTTCTGTGCCATAAGTGGTGGATATATTCTAATAATATTTTTTAAAAGATTTATACTTTTCAGGTATTGTCTGTTTTTTTTTGGGGGGGGGTTAGTTGAAAAGCAAAGTAGTTATTTTGTTAAAATACTTCTTTGGGCAATCAATCAAACCCAAACCCACACATTATTCAAATTGTGTGAAATTGAAAATAGTGATTCACCAATGATAGTGCAATGTGAAAAGTAATGCATAACGCAATAATATCTTAATATATACTTATTCACTATGCCATATTTACATCAATTTAAAGATGACAAAAGAATCAGAAAACATATCCAGTCAGAAGAATACATCCTCACAAGGATTTTTTTCATGTTGGAAATTACTCTTTTAAATTAGCTTCACTATTGAAGATGTGTTGGACCCTTTCTCATTGACATTTCAATCACTCTCACAACAGCAGCATACAAACAAGAAACTGGACTATCAAAAGCACATAAACTGAGGGAAAAATGGAATAACTTCAAAAGAGTAATCCAGGCAGCAGTTGCAGGTGAATCCAGCCAGATTTCTAGGCAATTTCATCCAAGCTCTCTTGGCTCAGAAGGATATGGTTGATCGTTGAACGAGAGCACAGAGCAGCTCAAAGGCACCTGGTGTGGTTGTGTGAAGAATGATACCTAATTTCTGAGCAGCCAAGGCACACCTGGGAGGAAAATCAAATTCAAAACATATTAATTCTGAGCACTTATGTGACCCAGTCTTTCTACTGGTCTGCGTACAGAGTCACGATTTAACCATCTCTGTTACAGGTTTTATTTTTTCTCAAGTGTTTCTTTCTCTAAATTAGCAGCAGGGACAAGGATTTTCACAGGCAAAGAAAAGGTCTGGCCTGTGTAATGAATCAAGATGTTGTCAGCATTTCTTACATCTCTTACGTCAGTACAATGATGTGTGGAGACAAAAATCTGATCACATAACCTAGCGATTAGTATACACAATTCATAATAAAATTGGATGCTATTTCACAGCCTTATTCTATTTATAACTTAAACCATCTCTGGCTAAAACTAATCCTTTGAGGAGAAAATGGATGGATTTTTAGGAGGTTACTTGCTTTTGTACGTGTATAAATTATGGCTGATTTTTTTTTTTTTT
>VZRZ01001488.1:379547-394466 GCA_013398175.1 Climacteris rufus | reverse complement strand
TTTTTTTTTTTTTTGGTCAGATACCTGCTTCTGGCCAGTACAGGTTACAGGATGTTGTCTAGAACTCTGAGTCTGGCTAAGTGTAGCCATTCTCTCATAAAATGGATTGTAATAGGGTTTTTTTTTAGACCATTGTCATTGGTTGATAATATGCATTCCTTCAACTTGATTTTGCAGAAATTTCATCCATGTTCAGACTGTTGGTAACCATAACTTTATGAATTCATAGCACGGCCTGAATTTGTTTTATGATTTATATCTTTTTAACATACTTCCAGTAACATTTCACATGACTAGCAAATGATGCAGTTAAAGCAGATGCCAAATCTCACTTTGAAATTTGATCATCTAACAGCTTTAAAGATTGATGTTTATATAGTGTAAAGTATAACATACAAGTATCTATAGAATATTTTAGGTAGTGGTGATAAGGCATTTTACTTGTAGGATTACATATTGTTGCAATAGAAAAAACATTTGCATAATGCAAAAGTTTTACCAAAATGCTATTTCATGAAGTGACATAATTTTTTGTTGAAACTTTATTTAGATAAAATAATTTCATATTCTTACAGATGAAACTTAAATTTTCTTTTCACTATGGAGCATTTTTTCAATTTAAATAATACATCTTGCTAAGCATAAAGCTTAAATGGAGAAAATCAGATCTGAATTTCTTGAGTTAATGCTTTGATTTCCATTTTAAAAATTATGTGAAAAATTCAGAGAGCAGAAAATGAATAATATTCCTATTTAGAACACAGGGGAATAAAAGGGATTTTCTGAAAACAGGAAGTTGTTTCCTTCGCATTTGTAATCAAAATGATACACTGAAATGATTCAGCATAGAAAGTAATTTCCACATACATATTTTACACTAGGTGTACTCTCTGAGAACAGTTTTTAAAGTAAATTCACTCAACTACTGACTTTATTTTTCTGTATCTAATCTAAGGCTCCAAATTCTCTTCTGATTTCCCTTTCACTTTAGATAAAGGCTGGACATTAGTTCTCTGAAAAGCAAATGGATGAGATCCTCTTTAGATTTCAATATACTGCAATTCATCTTTCCATAAAATGGTCTTCTGTAAAAGACATAAATTCTATAAAATTGAGATTAAAAGAAAGTACTTCAAAATTATCTTGAAATAATATATGGACAGATAGCTTTTTGCTATTGTTACAGGAAAAAAAATAGAGCAGCCAAGTCATGAAAGGCTGTAACTCCAGTTTTACCTCTTTCCAAGCAGTGAATTAATTTTATTACAGATGTTCATAGGTCTGTTGCTTTAACTTCTGAGCATAGATGATCTCCTTCATGTGATAGAGTAACATCTGGTTGACTGCTATTACTTTTGACAAAACACGTTTCTGTGCAATCTCAGGTAATGTCTAGTTAATAGCTTTATTCTGTGCTCTCTTGCGACATCTCTTTTCAACTATAATTTTCTTTAATTCAAAGGTAACTCTTTTTTCTGGTATAGGTGGCAGATTGATTAAATACAAGAGTTTGACAATGAGAAAAGTGTGGTTAGATGGATGCAGAACCTCACAGACCTTACAATAAAAAGTTTCATTATGACAGCCTACGGCTTAATCAGATCAAACATGTCAGACTTGCTGCATATCCCTAACAGAAAATAAAGACAATTTTTCATAGCTGTGCAAGACTTGAAATTCATTGAATAGCAGAAGTTGAGACATTTCAATTAAGATAAATCAGTAGTGTGGATTTTCATCTGCTTTTATGTAGTTTTATACACAAGTAATTGGATCTTTATGACAACTTTGTCCGAAAAACTTGAGGGAGTTGTGTCTTTCTCTGACTGCAATCTTACTGTAGTATTTCCTTCCTTAGTTTCCTTCTGTTAATCTAGTTTGGTTCATATCTTCTTTCTCCTCCAGATGTTTCCATGCTTACAGGTGTTTATTATAATCAGCAACACAGTTAGACCATCTATTAATCACACATATGCTGCTTTTCTTGGCCTGCCACAATGTAAGATACTTCTGTTTCATATTCTGTGTCATTTAAGTAACAGTTCCTTATTTTTGCCAGAAGACCTGAGTTCAATGTGTTTTTGTAGTTATCACCACTGGACACATACATGATTGAAGAAGTACCCAGAATAGACTGCATACAGTAACTTACAAAATAAGTATCAGTGACTTACATATTATATTCAATACCATAGTTTCTAAGATATTTTCTGTTAATGAAATTATTGAATGCTTTGTTCAATCAAGGAAAATGTATTGCCAGCTTTTTCATAGGTAACATAAATTTGAATGTGAACAGCACCACTTGACATATACAGATATACAGAGAGAAAACTACAGGAAGATATTCAAGAAACAGAAGTAAATCTTGATGTCATGCTAGTAATTTTTCACAGTCAAAGGTCTAATCTGATTTTATAATTGCAAAAGTAAGACTTATTAAAAAATTCTTATCCCTAAATTTTGCTTTTGAAATGCTTCATTTATTATGTATGCATGAATCAGTAGCAATTGCTTTTCTGCATGAAATATGAATATATAATTGTGCTTTTTGATTCACAGATTAAGTGGTGTAAATTCAGACAACAACTATGTTTTTGTGGTGTTTATGTTTGATGCTCAAATTTCTTGATTTAGAATATACTTGCAAAGCCTGATTCTACTGCATGAAGAGATGGTGGCAAAATCCTTTTTAATTAAGTGGTAACAGGATGCGGCCTACACAGAGGTACTAAAAGCTGTGTGGGAGATTAATGTAAAGACATCAGTAATCTGGGGTTTCTTCAGGAGATAGTTCAGTAAATTTAGCCCTAATTGAAAACGGAGGAAAAGAAGAATCTTAAGATTTTCTTTGTTAAGTAGAAATTATGTGCTAGCTTAAAGTGAATAGAAATTATTTAAAAATACAATAGAATTATGATATATTTAATGTAAGATAACATCATAAACCAAGAAAAGTTGGGTTTTCTGTAGTTTAAAAATCTTTAAGCTCTTCAATAACATGCTTATATTTCAAATGATTGTTTCCTGGATAAAGCAAAGGCTAGATGTATGTCATAGTGTTTTAGAGAAGATTTACACAAAATAAAGTAGAAATACCAACCTGACAAACAACTTCATCATTACAGATGAATATACTTGAGAGTTAGATTTCTTCAATATCAGTTAATACTGAGTTTGTATTAGAAACTTTTCTGTGGTTCTGACAACCTGACCTCTGAGGATTTTTCTTCTTGACAAATGCCTAAGTGCGTAATCAAATCATGTCTGTTGCATTTTTTGGGAGCTCCATTACAGAGCTGAATAGAACCTGAGCATCCTGAATCCTAGGTCAAATATAAGTAGCATTTCAATTACAGGCTGAATTGAAGATCCATTATTCCTTTGATATGTGGTTGCGCTTACATAATATCTGCTGACAGATGTGGTATGTGCAATTTCTGAAAAAGGCAAGGAATTTCTGGGGGTTGCTAGATATAAGAGTTTCCCGTGTATTTGAGTCAGTTTAATATTGGGTCATTTTGCCTAATCTTTATAGGCCTTGAATTTTGAAAATAAAAACTCCGAACAAATAGCTCCAGCAATAAATACTATTAAAAATATTAGTGAGGGCAGTCCAGCAAAGACCAAGTAAAGATGAGAAACAGACCTTCTTGACCTGTGGAATCCAGGAAGTAAACACTAAACTTTTCAAATTATTTTCAATATTGAGCAGAAGCAGCCTGAGAAAACCAGAACAGTAATGTCAGAGAACATGTATTTTCAAGATAATTGAAATACAATTGTAGTTGCAATTTTCAAAGAGCATTTTAGTTTTCTGCTTTTTAGCTTAAATATATTCCATTGACAGTTACGTAACTAAAAGTAATTGAAATCAGAGAGGAGAGATCCAAGCCTAAAACTTCAAAATTTTAATTTAGATCTTTGAATTACTGCAGTTCAGTTGACAATACATCTTTGGTCTTCATTCTCAGAGTGTCATCATGGTCAGTTAAATATAAAATTTGCAAAGCCTCTGTAGAATGCCTTGATGACAGTGCAGGACAACAGAAGCAATATAGTCCTCTAATACAGCAATAGCAATTGCTACTTTCTTTTGCACCAATTAATGAAGTCCTATTAGCATTACAATGAGAAGAAATTTTTTTGTGTGTGCTCTCTTTTGGCTTTGAATCTTGTTTAGAAATCCAATAATAGAAAAGTTTTGCTGATCATTCATTTGATTCCAGGTGATAGGACTCGCAGCTTTAACACAGGGAATTCAGTAAGTGTTACCTGCTTTGTTTAATTAAAAATTAGAATTACTTTAAATAGTACATACAGCTTAGAAATGTTATGAAATAAATAGCCTGTACTCCATAAATATTTTTGAAGATATTTGGAGAAAACTTCTTACTCCACAAAACACAGAAAACTAAATTTATAAGACAAGTTTAATTGTGGTAAGACATTTGCCAAGAAGCAAAGTGAAGACAAGCAAAGAAATCTGGAAAAGCTATGCTACAGTTTTGTATATTTTGTCAAGGCTAATAAAATGTGCATGGAGTATTGCTGAAGTAACAGAGAGTACCAGGGAACTGTGATGAGAATTAGCATATGATTCTGTTGAAATTGTCCAAATTACTATATTTTTTCCCTTTAAAAGTATTTTCCATATGAAAGGTCAAGGCTTGTATGATGGTTAATAGGTATATAGTTACATAACACACACATATCTATTATATGATGTGCTTAACTAAGAATTAAGAGGGTATGCCACAACATATTGAAGAGTGCAAAATACTTTGGAAAACAGTGGGAATATTTTTACAACCAGAGAATGAACTAAGAATATAAAATTCACTTAGGAGATATAGTTAGATTTTTTTCTCTCAATCATTTCAACTGAAATTGCCCAACACTATCTATTTTATGACAGCATTTACTGTCAGCAATTATTTCAGTAATAAAAGCAGTAAGTGGATTACAATTTCTTACCGAGTACTATCTCTCAGTCAGAGAAATCATAAGTATTGAGCTACTGGTGGTGGTTTTTACTTCAACGTTAAATGAATATTAGCTCTTCATCATGAATAAGATCAAAACTGATGATTTCACTGCCTGAGTGATCAGTGGCACTCAAAATCCCAATTCCCTGACATATGAGCTGTTTGCTTGTATCTAAAACCCAAGGACAGAATATAATGCAATCATATTTTATGATTGCAGATTGCAAGAAAATAAACCCGTATTTGATTTATCTGTAGGTAAATATTGCATTATTTGTTGCTTCGTCCAAGGATGTAGTTTGCACACACTTTTTTGAAAGTATTCATTATTTTATGTGTGTTGAAAGCTGCTATTATGCTCATGAACACCCTCATGATACTGAATATATGAACATTTTTTTCTTTAAAGAGTTCTCTGTTAAAGAAACATTGAGACCTATAACCTCCAAACCACGAATTACAAAAATGACAAAATAAAATCTTACAAGAATTCCCCATTAATTCTGAGGTGTTAATCACGTTCTAAGAATAGTGGCTAGGCAATGGCAATTTCCAGCATTCCTGACCCCATCTTAATCCCTTTTTGAGTACAAAATTAACACATTCTGATTGCAATGGACCACGCTAGTACAAGCAGCATGCAGTCACACTGCTCTAAAAGAGGTAATAATTTCTAAGCCTACTATTGACTCTGTAAAATTGATGATGAATTAGAGGAGAAGCAGGGCAACAGTGTTTCGGTGAACACTGACCCAGGAGAGACACAGCTGGGAATGGTTTCAGAGTTTCTCTCTTTGTGATTGCTGCCTTGGATAGTGACAACCTGGCTAGCATCCCTGTAGGCATTATGAATTCTGGAAATCTCAAACACAAGCTCAAGTTTCTGTTTTGTTTCTTGTTTTTAAGGGTTGAAAAGCATGTTTTAAAAATTCAATCTTTATTTCTCTCCACTTGAAAATACAAGAGGTGAGAGGAAAGAAGGAGGTGAAGAGAATGGGTGGGTGCTAGCTGAAGTGGTAAGATCAGATAAAAGCACTCCACCACTACTGTAAAAGATGTAATTTGAAAAACATAGCATTTTACTGTGCAAACAGTTGCCTATGAGATCTTTCACATTTGTCTCTGGAGGGCAGCACTCTTCTTATGCAAGTGATTAATTTGACAAATGTGACAGAATTTTCAGCCAATGAATTTCATATTTTCAGAGCATAACTAAACCTGATCTATTATACAGGCTTCAGGCAAATACTGCAATTAAAATAATGTTCACTTGTAACCCAAATACAAGCTGAACAATCCAAGAGTCAATGAAAACAGCAGAAAAACCTCATTTTAGCTGGAGGACTATCAAAGCAATATGACCCAAACTCAGAAAATAAAGCCATTAATATCACCAGGGTATTTTCAGCAAGTATGAGATGCACAAGTAACAAATGACAATTTTAATAAATAATGCTTTAAACCCTTATTAGTCCTAAAGTTAATACCCTTCAATAATGACATTTACTTTGAAAGTTACAGATGGGAAATTAAATTGCCAATATTTACACTCACACACATTAATGGATGCTACTTTCTCCTCTGTCCTTCATTTAAATAATAAGTAATCCATTGGCATGCAAAATTACATTTTATTATTCAAACTGTTAACATTTTTGATTCACCAATAGAAAGTAAAAAAGAATGTTTTTACTGAAAATTTGATTTGTTAAGATAAATTTCATCTTTATGATTTGTTTGCTTAAAAATAATTTATAAAAACCCCCCTAATTCTTATTCTTAAATATATAATTAAAAGTATGTTGTTTCTCCTCTGTTAGAGATTTTGACACTTTAATTACTTACAATGCATTATATTGTAAAATTTTGGTGTGTGTCTGATAAAGTTTAGGTACATGTATGTAAGTAAGTAAGCTGTCCAGTAACAGAAACATATGATACAGATGAATGTAATTTTATTTTGAATGCTGTTTCCAAGAAGGAAATAAACTCTATTATTCATTCTAATGACAGTTATATGATTTATGGATTTATTTAGAAATGCAAATAAAATAATAATTTAAAATATTTTTAGGAGGTCTTGCATGTAATTACCTGGCATCTATTGACTGACACGAACCTTTCCATTCATTTTCTTCTTACTACCTGAGAACAGTCAGCCAAGGTATATGTATTGCTGTTCCTGCAAAGTAACTATTTTAAAGCTGATTTTAAAATATTTATACATTGTCTTTCTATCTTGCTTGACAAAGGTGGAGGAAACTTAATGCTTATAGAAAAGCTTAAAGAAATTAAAGAGGTGTAGAGAGAAAAATATCTAATTAATAAAGAGTTGTTTCAACATTAACCCTATCAGAAATATTGGTTCAGTTGAATTGGTGAAATACTTAGTAGCCTCTCTTTTTTCATAGTGTTTGTTATTTTAGCGTGGTTTTATGCTTTTTTCACTGATAATTGAATGAAACTAGGTAAAATGATTTTTTTTTTTTAATCAGTGGGCTTTCTTGTTTGTAGAAGTCAGAGTAAAATCAAGAGGATTTCAAGCTGTGCAATAATGTCTTACAGAAATGAAATGCCCATAAACCCCTGAAACCTGAAGTCACTAGGCTCCATACAAGTGCACACTTAATATCTTTTATGCCGCCCACGGTCGTCTGCTTGAAGTGAGCAGATCAATAATTCAACTGATAGAATGCAAAAAAGCCCTGTAGAATTATCTTTATCATTCAAAGCTTGCTCAAAATGAGTTATGTGCTCAATTAGTGATTTTTATCCTGATCAGTGGATGATTATGAGTATCTGTATTACCTGAGAACTACTTTGGAACAAAGTTTCAGTCAAGGTAGCACCATCCCCTATTGCTACATAAAGAAGAAACTCCATAGAGGCTGTCTCGGGGTTTTTGCTTCATTTAATCTTCTGCTGTGGTATAGTGGAGGAGAGGAGGCAATGGGAAGGGCACTAACTGTACTAATCCCTCCTCTCTTTCTCTTGTGCTGTCCAGCTGGGAAAGTAATAACTGTTGCTGTTTCCTACTCCAGCTGCAAATCAAAGCAGTAAAGTAAATGTTTTTAAGATCTGTTCCCTTTTACATTCAGGAATTATATAGTACTAGGCAGAACCTAGCTTGTGATTTTTAGTGTGCTTCTGAAATAGAGTGAGCCTTCACTTGCTGCTCCAAGTGGGAGGTTACATGAAATTGTGAACTTAGTGGGTGCAAAAGGCCTTTCATCTCAGTCATCTCAGTTTTTCAGCAGTAGAGCTCTGCACCAGCCCGGGGGTGTCAAAGTCCAGGCTTTAGCTTTGTCTGTCCATGTAGCTGCAGTATCAAACACTTGGTTCTTACTTACTTGACATATTTTAAGATACCTGGGTGAAAGGAGGGGGCTGGCTTTGTATGTCATGGTATTTCTCTGTGACTGGGTTGTGATGAATTCATTCCACAGGACTCAATTCGGTGCTTTAATATATGAAAAAGAATACAATCGATATATAAAACCTATACTTATACAATTGAAATTTCAATAAATTAAAGGAAACGTCTTTCTGGCATGCATAATCTCCATAGGAAATACATATTGTGTGCTCACATGAAACTGTTATCTTTGGGTTTGTATTAGATTTTAAAAGCTATGTAGTACTCTCTAGTGTAGCAAATACTTAAATTGATACATTTCTGTTTTACTTTATACTATGAATTTATGTGGTATCTATAACACCTAAGTAGATATTTGAATCAATTGGGAATGAACACAGGAAAAATTAAAGAGCACTCAAAAATATAATCTGTAGGGCAATAAATTAAATACTTTAATTACACGTATGTATAAAAGACACTATATTAGATCGCTAATCAGATTGCAATGCTAGGTTTTTTTTTCAAAACTGGGAATTGTTATTCCTCACTAAAATCTTATAAAAAATAAATCCCCATGGAACTATGTGCAGGAATATCTTTTGCAAACTGGAAAAACAGCCTTCCTAATAGGTGATAAGCATCAAACCTATAAAATTATGCAGTTCTAGATTAATCCCTTAACTATCATGTTAATAGTAGTTTCCATAGAATTAGATGATGGAGTCATTCCATTATTTATAAAAGGCATTCAACAAAAAAGGACTATTGGTTGTTAATTTCTTCCTGCAATAGGATTTCAGAATACATATTGAAACAAACACAGTGCTCTTACTCTAACTGCTCGTTGTTGCAATGGCAAAGAAGTCAATGTAATGTAAAAAACATTCTACAAGTAGATTGTGTGATACCTATATGAGTATATTATTGTAATATCTTTTTTTCTAGGATTTGAAGTCCCACATCTAATAATGTAGTCTGTATTTATTCAGTCCTCTACTTTTTAAAGAACTGATTTTTTCCTCTTTAATAATTCATGCTTTCAGTTGATTTATAGAATGATGATCTGCTGAATTCCTTTTTCATTGCTAGCAGCAGGAATGTGTTTCTTCTTTATGAGTCAGATGTGATACAAAAATTTATATGAACAGCTAGTGACTGCTCACTGTATCTGAAATTCAGTCTTACCGGACTCAAAAGACCTCAGTGAAACTTTATGATTATACATAAAATATGGTATAGTTCCTTAAATGCCATTGCACTGAATTATAACTGGACTAATATCAGTGCTGTAGCCAGTGGTGAATACTAGTGAACTAAATTTATTGTCATCTATCTTCAGGTGTTACCATTGTTTCTTTTGTTGTAGAGATGACACAAGTTATTTTCTCTCACTTTACCACTGTTTACAAGGTCTGTAAACTATCAAAAACACATCTTCTCTGACATGAAGTGGGTGGACATCATTAGCTTCCTAATTAAATAGCTGCATATTTTCTTTCTATTCCACTTATACTTGTTATCTCCTCAATACATTGTCTTCTGATGCTATGTTTTTATCTCAATTTGAATGTTTTTCTTTTGCACTTAGGTAATATATTTCCCTTATATTCTGGCCAGAAATAGACAGTGGTTCGTAAGTACTGCATGTCGTTATTACTCCAGAAAATGAAGGGAAAAATAAGGGGATCACTATTATTTTCTGTATGTCGGAATTACTTATCTTTAGTGCAGTATCGTCACAGATGTCTTTTAAGAATTGCAGTGCCATTCTAAAGAAGTAAGAGATACAGCAGCTTATCTAGTATACTTTGAACACTACCACCATCAGCTGAAGAGAGCCTTGAAATTATTATCAAAACCTTTGCAAACAAAGCTACAAAGGCAAACTGGATTGTTATTTTTTTGAGAGCTATTCTTTCTCTTATTCTAAGTACTTGAAAGCAAGGACATGTTTTTAAAAAAAGATTTGAAAGGTTAAGAATCCTAGCTAACTTAAAATGACATTCTCTTATCAGGTAAAATGTTACATTTTATTTTATGAATATCTGTGTGTTTTGGTATGATAGACACATAGAGCTCTGATAATACAAGGCTATCAAGATGGGTATGGTTGGAGCAGTAGTTCCCATATTTGAGCCTCAACTCACTAAGGAGTTTCTAGTCTCCTGTGAGGAGGCTCAGGCACATTCCAGAAAAATGGAAAGAAATGTATTTGTCTAAATCATTTTCAGTTACAACTCTCAAAACTAGACTGTCCTATTGCTACTCTGTCTTCAGCATATTTAGTACTTTTGAGAATTCTGTGTGAAATAAGGTAGGCATGTAAGAAAAAATTGCCTTGATTTCATGTAGGAAATATTGAGAAAAAGGTATTATATGCTATTTTTTAAAATTTGTGTTTCTTTGATTTTTAGATAAAGTTGCTAGGTTCCATTTATATTGTATTTTGCAGGGAAGTATAAATATTTTGTGTAAATGTTCTTGCAACATCTTATCACACTGGTGTAACAAAAAAATGGTCATATACATGTTGTTTTTAAAATTTAAATAGAAAGATTGGTAGGTGATTGAAATGAAAGTCAGGTATTTAACAGTATCTGAACATCTGCCTTTGTACTGTGCTATGTCTTATGCCCTATGGTTCAGATTCCAGTTGTGTGAAACACAGTAGCAGCATTCTATTTGTATTTTTTGAAAAAAATGAAGGTTTTGAAAAACACTTTGTAAATGCAAAACCACATTATTTTTAATACCATAAAATAGGTATTGGAATACACTAATGCTACTATTACTAGCTTTAAAAAATGTTTTCAAAAGGAATACACCAATGCTATTATTAAAAAATGAGAGTATTTTTATGAAGTCTTATTGCCATGAAGGTACTGTTAGGTTTTTGCACAAGAAAAAAACCACATACACACACAATCTACCCCAAAGAGAAAAAAAAGAACCCAACCAACCACAACAAAAAACCCAAACCAAACCAAAAATTGTCAGAAAAGTTTTTGTAGATTTCTTAGATTAATTCTAATGCACTACTTTCATTTCTACTTGTGCAAGTATTGGCAATATACTGTACATAAGGTTATACTTCTGTTGTATTTTGTATGTTTCTCAGAGCTAATTAAAAAAATAAATTATTATATGCTTTGATTATCTGTCAAACTGAATGTGGTGACTAAAACATTAGGTGTACCCTGAAAATATGACATTGAATGGGGAATACAAAAAGTGCCCTTATGAGTTCAACTATAAGTTAATTGCCAAAAGACACTGCCAGTGTCAAACCAAAGGACATCCATGAGGCTGCTGTATTTTATCTATGGAAAATGATTCTGGTTAAGAGAAGTGCCTGGCACCTGGGAAAAGGTTACTGTTACATCTATCCTTAAGAAAGGCAAGGAGGATAATGAAAGTACTATAGACTTACCAATTTTACGTGTTGCTGGAAAGCTCCAAGCACATTTCTATATCTATTTCAAGACCTGTAAAAGCAGGAAGATAGGACTACTCAACATTTAGATTTAGCAAGGACAAATAATCCCTGATTGATCTGATAGCATTCTATTATGAAAAGACTGTTTCGGATAGAGAACAGTGGGTGTATCACACCTTCAGTTTAGGAATGATTTGGAAATAATCTCTTGAAACATTTTCATTTGGAAATTGAGGAGGTCTGAAACGGATGATCAGACTATTAAGTGGGACTGAAGTGTAGAGAATGGTCTCTCTGAATCTGGCTGGCAGGTGGTCGAGAGTACATCACCATAAAGGGGGCGAAACCAGAGACGATGTGGAAGTGCAGAGTTTGGCACCCAGACAGGATAACCTGAGGCACAGACTGGCAAGTGACTGACTGGATCACAGTCCTGCTGGAAAGGATCTGGGAGCTTCAGTGGATTATAAGACGAATAACAACTGAACAGTGCACTTTTCGTCATAAATACAGCAAACTGTGTGCTAAAGTGACTGTAGGTAGTGGATGAATGGGAATTCTGGGAACACAGAAGAGGCTGCCAGGATGGCTGATGGCTTCGAGCACATGATCAACGATGAGTACTTAAGGGGGCAGAGCATGCTGAGTCTGATGTGGAGGAGGTAAAAGGCAATCTGAAGGCAGCCTGCAGCTATGGGAAGATTAGTTGCAAAAGACAACAAATTTAAGCTCTTGTCAGTGGTGGCATGCTGTTTAACGAGGGGCAAGGGCCCCTGATTGGGAGGTTCAGATTGAACATCAGGAAAATTGTCTTCATGAGGGATGTGGAGCATCCTAGCAGGTTATTCACAGAGGCTGGTGAATTTCTGTTGAAGGGTTTTGAGATTCAGAGAAACCTGTGGCTGATACGCTCTCGTGTTGATGACAACCCCATTGTGAGCTTGAGGTTAGATTGGACAATCTATGAAGGCCTTTCCAAATAGCAGTTTTGTGATTCTGTGAAATTATAAAGCAATTGGTCACAGAAGTTTTGTCTAATTTTAAGAGTAGAGGGGACTAGCTGTGAAATACAGTCTCCTTGGAACATCCCACTGGAGGTTAACAAGGATAAAAAATTATCTTCTCTGAGTTTTTAATGGATTTGTATCCTATATGCCTATAGCCCATGTTGCAATTATCCCCATTGCTACATTTTGGGTATAATTCTCTCCTATTGTTTGACTTGAGTCTTTCTTTTCATCTTCCAATTTCTGTGTCTTGTACATGCTGTCACAACTGCCAGAGCCTGCTACAGCTAGGCAAATGGTAGCATCTAGATGTCTGGATAAATAGGAGGAGAATCAGAACTTGATAAATGTGATCTCAAGCTTGGATTTCCTTCAATGGAAATACTACTTTGGTTCTTTTCCAGTAGTTACAATATTTATTTCAACTTTGTATTTTCTGATTTTTTTTTTCTCTGAAACAAACAGTTTTTAGGGAAGAAAAGAAGACCTGAAGGGCTGGTGGATGATTACCAGGATTATCTAATAATGTACAGGGACTGGGAGTTTTGCCCAACAAAAGCTTGGATGGTTGGAGGGTGAAAGTTAATTTTAGGAATACACAATGTCTAGAAAGGAAAGCTGACTTTTAAGATGGAGAATGAAAAAAAAAACACTTCAACACATTAAAGAGTTGGCATAAGTGTACTTTTGCATTAATAAGAAATTAAGTTCAGAGAGAAATTTATGAGATTTAAAATGATTGCAGATCTGTGATGGAAGGGAAAAGTGATGGTAAAAACAATTTTATGACAGAGGAAGTAGAAGTTGTGCATGAAACTAATCAGAACAGTCTAATGAGTAGATGAACACTGATTGGAAGTAAATGTATGTTTTTGTAAAGGTACTGTAGGAGAGACATTTCTGCAATGGTTTCTTCCTTATTACTGATACTTTGGCAAACAGAACAGAAGGACCAAACAAATACATATTAATAGTTTTCAAATGAACACTTGCATGTGTCCTTTTCATATTTTATCAGGAGTGTGGAGAATACAAATTTGCAATACAATTTTGCCCTGAATAAGAATTGCTAGATTTCGGAATGTTACCACACAGGTCAAATATCAATTCTGATTAAAAAAGCCCCAAAAAGCAAAAAAAAACAAAACAAAACAAAACAAAAAAAAAAAAAACCCAAAACAAAAAACAAACAAACCAAAAAACCCAAACCAACAAACAAAAAACCCCACCTTTATAAAATGCAATTGCCTTCCATTGTGAATTATTACTTGTACATGATCACAAAAGAATTTGAAATGTAAAACTTATTAAAAAGATCTCTTTAGTATGAAGTTCATGTTGTGTAAATTTTAAGTTTAAATGATCTTTTCCCATGGCAGTTATAAAGTCCTGAAGCTAGTGGTATGTCATATAAAAGCTTCTCCGTAGCAGTAGGCTCAGCATCGCTATAATTAAACCTTCCTCGCCTTGATTTGCAGTCAGTCTTACTCCTTGCGGGGAGGGAGCTTACTCATCGATGAAGATAAGACCAGGGGAAGGTTTCAAGTTGGGGAACACGATTTCTGAACCTGATACGGACTGGAAGCACAGAATAAGGGGTGGCTGGAGGAGGAGTTTAGGGAGTGACAACCCGTTTTTAACGCACCTCAAAGTTCTCAGTGAACAAGGGTGTGAACAACTTTGCCACCTGCCGTCGCCTGGCAGAGAGAGTCCCTCTGGAGGGAGTTGTGTCCGGCCAGCAGCCACGGCCTCGGGGAGACGCGCGCCTCAGGAGAGGCGGGCTGCAGCGGCACTGAGCCTCTCCGCACTCACGCCCGGTCCCGTTCCCACCCCCGCGCCCTGCCGGCATCCCCGCCGTGCCCTCTCCCACCTCCTGCACATCCCAGCGCGCTCTGCTCCCGGACCACGAGCCGCCGGCTACTCTGCTCTCCCCTACACGGGCTCCAGCTTGGCTTTAAATAGTTCCGAGCGGGAAGCCAGCCCCTCCTCTCCTCCTCCTCCTCCTCCCCCTCTCCCCGCCTCCCCTCCCGCGGAGCAGTCAAGACCCGGCGGCGCGGCTGCCCCAGCCGCTCCCACACTCGGGCGAGGGGTGGCGCGGCAGGAGCTGTCCAACTTTTCAGCACAGTTTCC
>VZRZ01001488.1:351967-379449 GCA_013398175.1 Climacteris rufus | reverse complement strand
GGTAGCGGGGGTCTCAAAGCCCCCAAACATCTGTGGCGGCAAGATCAGCACTACCCACCGCAGCTGCGGCAGCACCAGTTCCTCCAGCACCAGCAGCACTCCGGCCAGTCACCGCCGTCTCCCGTCTCGCGGGGCCGCTGCCTGGCCGGGGCTCGCGTCAGGCACCGCGGCTACTCCGACACGGAGCGGTACCTCTACTGCCAAGCCATGGACCGCGCCTCCTACGCCGTGGAGACCGGCCACCGGCCCGGCTTGAAAAAATCGCGGATGTCCTGGCCCTCCTCCTTCCAGGGACTCAGACGGTAGGAGAGGGCTCGGCCCAGCGCTCCGGCCGCGCGCGTGGGGGGTGCGGCGGAGGGGCGCCACTCCCGGCCGCGGGGAGGGCAGTCAGCGGCGGCCGCTGAGGGGCGGCACGGTGGGACCCCCGTCGGACCGGCCTCTCTCCGTCCGGCGGGAAGGGGAAGGAAGGGGCACCCCGCGGTTGCGGAGGCTCCGAAAGGGAGGTGGGGTCGGGCTGCGCTGCCGTGCCGGGGACCCCTGGCTGGGACGCTGCAAGGAGCCCCCCGGCAGGACTCGCCTGGAGCGGGCGTGACCGGGGCACGGGCGGCGCCGCGTCGTCCCATACATGCCTGCCTGTCTGTGGGTGGAAAAGCGGCCGCGAAGCACGTGGGTGGGAGCGGGACGGCGTCTGTGCCAGCACGGAGCCGTGAGCGGGGCGGGCAGCGGGTCCCCGCTTCTCCCTGAGCCCGGCTCTGCTCCGCTGCCTCCCCGGCTGCTCCTCCTCGCTGGAGCTGCCCGCGCTCCCCGGGATCCTTCAGCGCTGGTGCCGGGTGGCAAGGACGCAATTCCTGTGATGTTCTCACAAAGTTAAAATAATGAGACCTCTGGGGGTTGGGAGACAGTCTGGCAAATCCAGGGTTAGGGTCCTGTTAGTTTGAATGGGCTTAGTGGAGAAAATAGGCTAATGGTTTCTTAGCCAGAGGGAGGAGTCCGTCATCTACTAGTCTATTGTTCCCCGCTAAATGAGCTGTGGATTTATTTTTCAGCGTATAGCTCACCAATGCCTATTTTACCCTTGATGGCTATAACAGGCGTCTGTTTTAAAATCAATTTCTCTGTCAAAATCAGAAAGATATTGTATTTGAACGATCAATTTATTATTCGGACTTCATTTTTAGTAGCTGGAACCACTTCCTTTTAGTAGAAAGCCACACGCTTGCACTTGAATTTTAAGCAGACATTGTGAATAAAGGATTTGTGGAGAGAATGGTGGGCAGAGGGACAATACTTAATACTGAGTTACTCTCTAGATTTTAGATTTCCTGGATAACCAGATTTTTATAGCGTGATGTGCTTGATGAATAAATAATAGAATCCTTTCTGAACGAAGATTGCTTTGTGTGTTTCTGTGGTGCACACCGCATTCTTTATTATGGAGCCTTGGACATAAATCTGAAAAAGACATACTTGAATATTCTCTGGTAGTGTTAGCTCTATTTCTACCTAACATTAACTTAATTCCCACTTCATATATAGTTAAGAAATAAAAAAGAGATTCAGCAAATTAGAACGGTGTTTTCAAATCAGTAATCTTTAAAATATGTCTTTTAATATCTTTGGTTTTCATGCGGCCATTCTGTTGCTACACCTTTGTATCACTTCTTTGAACTCATGCTTGTCTGAAGTTAATGATGTTAAATTTTTCACCATGTAAGACTTGAAAGAAAATAAGCTTCAAAAATTAACAAATGCTCAAATTAAAGCTTTTTCCAATACATTCCTGTTTCTTTTATATAAAAAACCCTGTAAGTGTCTAGGATTTTTGACCTTTAAGACTGAGTGCTGAATTTCTGTTTTCTAAATGCAATAAAGTTTAATTTTTATAAATAATAGTGTTGGTTTGAGTATATTCAACATTATTCCAAAACAGATTAGTTATTGAGGGGATGCCAAGTCAACGTGGAAAGGGAGAGTACACATCTATTTTTTTTGGTTAGAATTTTGGGGCCATTTAAAATTACAATTCATATGATAACTATTAAAATAGGAATTAAAAATTCAATATGAAGAGTATTTTTGGTTTTTAAACTTTCCCTCCATTTATAGTGCAGAAATGTTGTTTTGGCAAGACATGCTACTTTAAAATTAAGTGAGGTCAGTGAATTTGATTTTAATTTTATGTAAAAATGATTCAGATGTATCTCTCTCTTAGAAGTAGTAAAGCAATCCAGAATAAAGAAGCTCAATATAATTCACCGTCCCATGACTTTCTTGGAATGAAGTCTCACAGAAAAACGTCTTGAATGAAACAAAAAACTATAGTACAGAAACACAAAGTGAACTGTAACGAATTGCTTTACAAATATGTTCAAGAAATATCAGAAAAGGATGGTCTTTCTAGGGCTTTCCTTTCAAGTTTTCAGTAAATTGCTACTTCCCCCCCCTTTTTTTTGCATAAAAAGCAAGCAAAAAGATCTTCTTATATTCTTGTAAAAGCAGTGACTTGTGATAAACCCCAATATTGTCATGGAAGACACCTGTCCTTTTCGAAATATTGCAGTTTCCTTTTCACATTAAGACTTTTTTTGTATTTCTCTGTTATTTAACTTGTTTTTGAAAGAACGTTTCTGAATGGATTCCTGTGAATTTATTATGGTGTAAGGTGACAAGCTTGTCTTTCAGAAGACCTCAAATAACTCTGAATATTGTGTATAAACCCATAACTGGGAAAAATTGTGTATACAAGTATGGAAGACACATCAGGTAATAGGGATAGGATTAAATATTGATGTCTCAAATGTGCAAAAATTGTATCTATGCAATTATTTCCAGAATTTATTTTGTTTCACTCTAAACATATAGTTATGAAAACCTCAATGAAAACCATATGGCACACTTAAGGCAAATATACAATATATAAAGTATTTTCTCTTTTAAGTTTGTAAAAAGATATAACAGTTACATTTTTCAAAAGAAATGAGAAGAAGGAATTACATATGTTAAAATTTGAGTTAGAACTGACTAGTACATCTTTATTATTCAAACTTAAGAGAATTAACCTTTAAAAGAAAAAAATTACTTAGCGAAGATTGTAAACTGGATTAGTTGAAAAACACTATGTGCTTGTAGTTTGTGATGTTAAGTATTGCTTATAACATTCCAATGCTTTCTCTGTCTCTTTGTGATCATCATTAACTTTGTACACAACTTATTTAGACCAGCGCTGTATTTCCTTCAAGGAATAGAGTAGCATTTCATTACACAGAAGAATGTATCAGAATCATTGACTAACGCATTTTTCTTAAAAAAAAATCAAGATTATTCCGGCATTTTGAAATGAGAAGGTAAGTGCTTTGAATTCATGTACACAAGAGCTATACAAAAACCAGAGTAGTCAAGAAGATAGCTAAAATTATCTGTGATTGGGGCTTTTTTGGCTGTTGTTTACTGTGTGGTCTTGTGCAAGTAATTTAATCCCTCTCTGACAATATTTTCCCATATGTAAAATAAAAATGGAAACAGGGTAATTACAGGTTCATGTTAAAGTGATTTTTTAGATGATAGAAAAAATGAAACTATGTAATAATAAAGAGTAGTAGTGAAATTGGGAAACAGATACTTCGACTCAAATAATTTTCCAGTCAATAATACAAAATATTCAATTTAATAAATAGAGCTGTTCTGGCTGTCTTCAAAAATTTCAGGTACCTCTATGTGCTTTGCACATAACTAGCATTGTGTGGTCTTTCTACACAGGTTAGTTGTTAAAAAAAAAAACAACCAAAAAACAAACCCTTAGCATTTTCAAAGGCCATTAGTCATATGTCAATTAAATCATCTTGCCATATCATCTTTCTATGTTCTATTTTTCACTACTGAATTTCCAGACTGGAAAAATTAGCGAACACCACCAGTCCTAATTCCACTAGTCGTGGAATTTCCCAGGATGTTGTATCCTTAGAATGAATCTTAATCTCTTAGACCCTTGCCTTCTTTTCCTTAGGTTTCCCAGACCATTATTATTTTATAATAAGTCTGCTGTAAATTTAATCTCAAATGTTGTTTTGGTCTAGGCTTCTTCACAAAAGCAACTTTTCATCTGTGTTTAAACATAAACAACCACATAAAGGTGAGGCAACATTAGGCTTTTACAATCCAGTAATCCTTGTGTTTGTTCCCTGTTGTGGTCTGTTTAAAAAGCTACTTTGGTAAGTGACCATTACAATTAGCTGCTGCCAAAAAAAATACTTGCTCTCTTTCCATTTCATGTATGGAACTAGGTCTAAGCAAATTGCATCCATTACTGCATTGCTTACATATGAAGATTGCTCTATGATTATTTTTCTTGAAGTGTCAATCTCATCCTTATGCCATTCAATAATAGTTAATAAACCAAAATAACACTCAAAATTGCATACAGTGTAATATTTCAGCTGCCTAGGGGCTTTATTCTCTATTAGTAGAAGAAAGGAGTTTCATGTATTAGTTTCTTGACTTTCTGAAGTCTGGGATATTGCATGCCACTGTAATCATTTAGATAGTTAAACCCTTGGGTTTTGGAGCTACATATAGAGCCTCTGGAAAAATAATGAAGTCTTTGCAAGTCTTGGGAAATATCTGTTTGGTTCTCCAATAAAATGTACACATCTTTCTGTCCTAAGCCCCATTCCTTCCTCCTGCTTGGTTTTGAAAGCTCCTCTTGATCTATTATGTCCTAGCTACTTCCATACAAACAAAGAAAAAGGGAGAAGAGTGTTTTCCATCTTATAGACCCATAAATCACATTCTCAGAATTTAGTAGCAGTTTCTAATTTAGAATTTTGTTGTTTACTTTTCTGGCAGCGTATTATTGCTTTGTTTACTTCTAAATAGTACTGTTAAGATAACTGGCATATGCTAGCCCTTATTCAAAGATACAAATAAATTCTACAACTTAGTAAACATTTTTTGGATAACTGTTCGTTATAATAGTCCATAAAGATAAATTAAATAAAAAACTTATGTTTTTAAATGTTTTAAATAAGTGACCATTAAGGGTGTTATTTTCATGTTGTGAAAGGCTTACATTTTCTGGTTGTTAGAGTTGTGTGACCTGAACCATATGAATAGTATTCATTTTCATGCTGTTTGAATTTGTAAAAATGTGAGCGTTTAAAATTCACATATTCAAATATATTTTAATATGAATGTTGCTGAGAATGAATGATTCAGATTTCTTAATTGAATGAGTATAGACCTCATAATTTAACAGGACAATCTTTTCATAATCAAACAGAATAACCAGGATTTAAACACTTTTTCTGAAAGATGTAGTCATGTGAAGTTCTACCTTAAAACTATTAATATAACTGTTTCATGTATTCCTATTTTTAAGTAGGCTTTAATAGCCTATTTAAATGGCAATATTGTTTGAGTATTAGTGAAGATGTCTGTTGAGCACACAAGCTCATGGTGTCAGCTCAGTGGTGCTCAGCTGATGCTCTAAACATGTGGAAACACCAGGTGCACAGCTGAGCAGTAATTTAGATGGAAATTTTATGTAAAACATTAAAAGAACCTTGGTAGGTTTCATAAAAAGTAATCTTAAATAGAGTTAAATAATTTTAGCTATGTGGTAACCTTCCTTTAGACAAGACTTGGAGCTAGCAGGAAAACCTGTGAGATTATATTGGTGTGTTAAAACTATAAATATGAGAGGAATCTGGGAATGAATAGGAAAGGAAGGCAAAACCATTTGACCACTGAATAGTTTGCCTTGATGGACAAGTTCCAAGGCTGAATGTTTTGCTACTGGAAGGCAAGAGTTTAATGAAGAATTGGTGTTAGACGAACACCACTCTGTGTCACTTGATAGGTTTATTGGAAAGTAGGTTGGTACTTGCCAATGTAAAGAATGTCAATGTTCCTTTGCCAGTATGAGGTATTCAGCAGATTTAGAAAAGATGAGCATTGAGTTTATTTTCATGAAGAAGAATACAGGTTATTTCTTAGAACAAGAATTCTTTTTTTGGTAATAGAGTGGATCACCACCATTTCATGATCAAATCCAAAGCTCTTCTGGTAATCTAAAGAAACTACATTTAGTAATGCAAGTGTAGACTGTGTATTTAAAGGTGACAGTAACATTTGCTAATAGGAAATAAAATGTGTAGGTAAGATTTTAAATTCTGTTTATATTTATTTTGAACACAATAATCCTGTTACCTGCATCTTCCTTGACACTTTAAGGCCTTAAGTTATGTATAGCAAGGGTTACAGGAGGGGAGCAAATTCTGTCATTTATCAATAGCTAGGATATGTCCCACTGTTGTTCATTCCCCAAATTATTTTCAGTGGTATCTGTCCTGTCTCCTGGGTCTTCCCAATGACTTAGGGAGTCCTGCTGTGAAGATGTCAAACTAACCCTTTAGCTTAGTAATGTGGCTGCTACTATGCATAAGTGCATGGCTACTTCCAGCTATTTTAAATAGGTCTGTATTACAGTGTTACATGATAGTATTTGTGCCATGGTTTCAAAGAATCTTCTAGTCTAGTAAAGAAAAATAACTGCACACTGACGATAAATAAGACAATCCACATGTTCCATTAATTTAGTAAATGCAAATAAATATGAAAGGGTCAAATAGAAAATAAAGACTTACAGAACTATAGAATAATGGAATAATGGAATGATTTAGGTTGGAAAGGGCCTCTGAAAGTCTCTTGGTCCAACCATTGCTCAAAGCAGATCTATTAACAGTTTGCCCAGCACTGTGTTCAGTTCAGTCTTGAACACTCCCACAAATAGGACAAATTGTTGTGAGATTTGACCACTTCATGGTAAAACACTTTTCCAATATCTAATCAGAATTTGCCATGATCTGGCTTGGATCCTTTGCTTCACGTAGTATTACTGTGCGCTTCCAAGAGACTCGCTCAGTCTTCTCTGTTTCCATTGTCTGATCAGGGAGATAGCATAGTTGTCTGGGTGCAGTCCTATAAATGGGCAATAGCAATTCCACAAGTCTGCTGGAAAGTCTAGTGCTGGTAATGTTGTTTTCACGTGCCATTTATTACATACACAATTCTAGGACTGATTCCTTAGGTAGATTCATTTGCATAGACTGTTCCCTCACTCTCTTTCTCCTTGTCTGGGACCTTTAGCCTCTATTCTCTCAAATTTCACAGAGACAGTTCAGCTGCAAGAATACTCAGGAGAAATAAAGACAGGAAAATACAACTTTGACTTTCTATCAAGTAGTTTGTTGAGGACTTTAGTATCTCTCAGAGATGTGAACATTCCCATTTTTGCCCCTGTTGCCGTGGTGAAGCTGATCTAAGGCCATACACAGCTCTGGACAGGAAAAATCAGCATGATGGGAATGGTTTTCTCCAGGGCATCTACCCATCCTTTTAGTTCCAGAAATTAACACACTGCAAAGCAAACCTCATTCAAAAGTCCCTAGTCCAATACTTGAACCTATGGTTCTGACTGCTGAGCTTGACTTTCTGTTCCTTCTACTATTCTAAGGTTTAAGTTATTATGTGATACAATGCCATGAAAATTGGAGACTGCAAACTGGATCTTGAAACCCCCAGTTTCTTTCTTTCTTTTTGCCATTGTCAGTATAACCTCTTCCAAAGATGTTTCAAAATTTAGCCTCCCTGGAAAATCATTGCTTCTGGACTGTACAGTGTAGAAAAACTGCTCATAAGCTCATCTCACACAGCAAGAAAAGTCTAGAGGGGAAAAAAAAGCAAAAATCTACTATCTTGGAGGACTTCAAAGTAACTAGAAAATTCAAAATATATGTAATAAGAGTTTAGCTTAATTTAGTTATTCCTCCCGGACCAAAGCCTTAAAGCATCATTCCCATAAAGAAGCAGAAGTGTAAACTGAGTGCTTGGTCATATATAAGGGGGGAATAATCAAAACCTCATAACATGTAAGAGTTATTTGGATGTATATTTGAACATATGCATGCAAAGACAACCAAAACACATTCAGTCATAGAGAAGTAAGTCCAACTGTTGAAATTTACAGTTAGAGGGGTTCAATTAATAACATAAGTTTATATTAAATGCAGAGCTTATGAGGCAAATGTATGTTTTCCACTCTTCTAGGATATGTCATAATAGAGGGATGAAAATTTCCTGTAGGAGTCTGGAACTGAGAAATTACTGGATGATCATCACTCAGTTATCACTACAGTTCATCGCTGGTATTTTAGCTTGTGATCACATTCCTTTGTTTACAGAAGATGACCATTAAAAGTAATGAGAGTCAGAGCAGCTGCTATTCAAACAACTTTTCCTGTTTTGGAAGGATAATTTGATGTTCATTTTTGTTTTCAATTATTAGCTCTAAACTGATAAGTTTAGATTAAACTCATAAACTTCCTCTATGCTTTTACTTATTTTTTCTCTCTACTTAGGAAATGAAATAGCACCAAGTATTTCAAGGCAAAAGTTAGGTTCTCAAGAAACAGTAAGGGACTTTTTATAGAAGTGAAAAGAGATGGTACCAGTGGGAATTATGGCAAAGTATGGAAGGAAGATAAACATTCTGTTGAACAGTTCTACTCGCTGTTATAATATAAAATAAAAAATATCAGGAATTTGAAGTGCTTTTTTTGCAGATGCACTTGTAGGTGTTCTCTCTCTGTGTCTCTCTCCTAAACACTTGAGATAACATTAAATAAAATATTAGTAATATCCTAGCTAATGTCCTATCATTATCATAGGATAATGATATAAAGAGCTGTAGGATGTACATTTTTGCTCCAGGAACTGATGTTCATTTAATTTCCCTCTGTCCACTTATAAACCTTAGATTATCAGCAACTCCATTTCTCTATGCACCAATGTTCTAGGAATTTTTTAGGCATAATCTGTGCTTGGTTGTGAGAATAAAAACAGTTTACAGTTGAGATAGGTATTTTGATACATCTACATTGTTTATAGGGTTTCCCATATGTGAGCAGAAGAATGCCTCTGGGCTACTTAACATTACAAAAATTTCACTAAAGATCTATCTTATTTTCATCAGTTAGCAAAGAATGCTGAATAACATAAACCACAAATTATTCAGGTGCTTACCTGAATTTTTTTTCCTTCATCGTGACTAACAAAAATGCGAAAGAACATTACAACTTTAGCTAGTGGTAACACTCTGATGACACTAAGAAGCAAAGATATTGGAGGAGAGAGATAGAAATTGATTTGAGGAAACAGAGCCCACCACTAGCTCTTCACTAATATTGTCTGGCAAGTCTCACCATTTTCTGGCCAGTATTCTCACTAACTTCCATCAGTGTCTCTCTGCACTGATTTGTTGACTCTGCTTAGGAAATAAATAAATTTATAGTCATGCTTAATGACTGTAACTAACAGTTACTAACAGTAACAGGAAAGATGTTCAGCTGGAAAATATATATTTTCCTAGCATAGCCAACAGAGCAGTTTAGGTGTATGGTGGGAGATTGTTCTGAGCAAAGTAGTTCTCCCACATTATACTCTACATGTCATTAGGAAGGAACAAATGAGCTAGCTTCCTGTGTTGATCTCCTGAAAACTGTCAGATTCCCTTGTATTAAGGAGGATTTTGTATGAGCAGTGTATTTTTCTTTTGGAAAGGTTATACAGTATCTCAAAGTTACTTTCTGTTGAAGACATAGTCAACCTTTTATGAAGTTTTAAAACTGGATGGCAAAAATATCTTTCATTATTATTATTATTGCCTTAGGATCATTAAGTTGGGAGAGATTTCATAGCTGGAAGAGAGCTCATAGCAGAATGAGCTATACCTATGGCAGATACTTTATTCTGTTTTTAATTTTTTTTCCCATATTTTTAGAGGTCTAATCTGATAGTTCCTGTCTTCTACACTCTTGCCATTTTAAATCCATACCTTTCATTACGTAACATGTCCAAAACTGTTCAAAGGCTTCAGGTGAGGAATGCTAGAAGTACAAAGAGCACAAGCATCACTTAAGTGTTCTGCAAGCCTCTGCATGCCTCTGAACATTTGTCCTAGTTTGATGACTGAATTTTTTTCCCACAGCATGGAAATAGTCTATCATAATTCACTTCTAATGCACAGTAACTTGAAATGCTTTTCAGCAAAACTGCTATCTAATTTTGAAGTTTTGTAGTTTCCCCAAGTTGTGTATTCTTGCAAATCTTAAAATGATACATAGGTTTCAAGTACTTCTTTGAGCTCATGAAGAATTAAAAATGATTATAATCAAACCAGCTCTATTTATGTAATGTAATGTAGTATAGGGTCTGTAGGAAGGCACATTAGATTGTTAAAACTTTTGATGTAGCATTTAGTGGTCTATAAACAGCTAGAAAGAAGGCTTGTGATTTGATAGTCCCATTGAAATAACAGGCAACTATGGATGCTATAGTAATAGCGTAATATAGTTAGTGTAATATAAATGTAGAGTAGTATAAAAATAAATCTTAGGGTTTGTTTCTTTGGGTTTTTAAATGAGAAATGAATACTCAAAGAAAACTAAGTAAGGAACTAACTTAAAGTGCCTCTGTTCTTGGGGTGAAATATACAGCAAATAATTAAATTATTCATAGTGAAATTCTTATGTCTATTAAATAATGCAGCAGCATAGCATAATCCACATGAATGGAAACAACTGACTAATCCTTACCTGGATCACACTCAGAGGCAAAATTATATCAGCAAACTTTCAAATGTAAAAGTTCTCTATACAGATGTCCAGAATGTACATTAAATCTTTTTAGACCTATTTAACTTTTAATGACTAAGTGTGTTTGAAAAATTAATGGCTGGATCCAGGAAGAATAGAAGAAAATTATCAGATATGGCAAATATTTTTTATATTGTTTTAGAGAATCTTGGTGACCAAAATGCAAATTAAATAGTTTATTATACTGCTATTTAAAGAACCCCTCTTTTGTTAAATTTATAGGTGCCCTTAGTAAGAATAAGTAAACTTGAGGTGTAGTTTGAAGCACAGGTCAGAGGAAAAAAACTTGGTTTGAAATGGTGGTAACAAAACTGAAAGAACAAGGAAATTAAACTGGTACAGAAATGGAGAAACGGGCAGATTGAAACACATGCATATTCTGTCCTCAAGCCATATAACAGTCAACATTTTTCACTGCATAAGTTGGATATTAGCTGAGAAATTACACTTAGATAGAGTAAATTTATTGCAAAATACAGAACTCAATCACTTCAATTCTTGCTTTATATACATTGCGTTATGTTTAAGGTTATGCATTAGTATCACGTACCAGAGACTGGAAAAGAAACACATCTGCTTCCAAGTCTACCTCTCCTTCCAAAAGCTATGTCTCATAAACTAATTCAGGTCTGAATATCAGTAAACTTTGTCCATTTAGACTTTGCAACAGGTAGGTGATAAGGCCAAGAGGTCCCAGAGCATTACTGTCTTTACAAGCTTATTTTTCAGGAAAAACTTCTTCTGTTAGAATGAAAAGATTTTTGGCTTAATATGAGCCTTAACATTTCAAAGCCAGATTTATTATTTGTTTGCACTTCTCACCATAAAAAGGAGAATCAAAAATGGTCCTAATATTTTTGGTTGTATAGTTTTATTCATATAAGAAACAATGCTTTTTGAAGATGCTGCTCTGTGACAGCAGGGATTACAGACATTAGCAATGTGATATGAGGGTCTGAACACGTTTGAAATGTAGTATATCAAATAACAATGCTAATAGCAATTTACCCCCATTCTTACTCTAGCTCAAATGTACTGAAGTGTGAATTTTTATTTAAGCTTTCCAAAATCTTGATTCTCCAGTTTTGCACTAGTTTACAGTTTAAAAAATATTTGAGATGGAAAAAAATCCCACAACTTTAAAATAATAATTGAATATTCGTAACAAATATGATCTTCTTGTTCTGAAGAGCTGAATATATTTTGAGCTTAGCAAGTGATTATTTAATTCCCCGTGAAATAGCTTGTTTGCAAAAGTAAGCTTAAAATGAATGGTGACTTCTAGAGTAGAACACCCTGGTTTCAGCAGAAAAATAAATAAAGATGCCTAGATATTCTGTGCTTTCTGCTGTTTTCCTAAGTGCAAAGAGTTCAACAGAACAGACATATGTCCTTCAGTATCTGATCCCCCATTCTATAGTTTCTTGTCTGTAAGAAAGGATATGTCCAGCTGAACAACTCTTACACCACATATTTGAAAACTCTGAAAGACTATCCAATATGTCTGTAAATATGTATTCTTCAGCGTGAAAAAATACGTTTAAAGACAGACTGAGGTACTGTTACTATTCTGTCTTCAATGTTCTTACCACGGTATACATGCAAAAGTGCATCTTTTGAGCAGAATTTAAACCATGCAAAACAGAGCTGATGGATATTGAATAATTTAGAAATGTTGAGTTCTGCTTTCCTATCTATTATTCTAGGTAATAATGGTGATTAACCAATTGTGTATTAAACATATACCAGTTTCCTGGCTTCTAAGAAATTAGTTTGTTCTAGGACTTACATAGTCAGTTTATTTCATTGATCATATTAACATTAAGGAGGTTACCAGAGAGAAAAAAACGTTACTTTCAAAATACTTAACTTCTCAGCTGGGTCTTTGAGCTTTAATTTCACTTGTGGTTATATAATCCTCAACATACTTAGTATCTCTTTTGGTCACTTATATATTATTAAATTTAGTTCACCTTAAGTTTAATTTTATGTTATGTATTTTACAGAAGGCAATTTCATATTTGTAATGCTGTTCTTAACTTTTAAAAAGTGTTTTCTGAAAACTATAGTTAAAATAACTGCTTTCTCAGTAATTCCTAAAATCCACATTGGTAAAATCCACTGCGGTGATTAAGTTATTTTGGTGGATTTGTAACGAAATGGATCGAATCCAGAGAATTTGTAGTATTGTGTTTTTATCATAGAATTATTTAAGTTGGAAAAACCCCTTAAGATTGTTGAGTCCGATCATTGACCCAGCACTGCCAAGTCCACCACTAAACCATGTCCCCAAGGGCAACATCTACGTGTCTTCTAAATACCTCCAGGGATGGTGACTCAGCTACTTCCCTGGGCAGCCTATTCCAATGCTTCACAACCCTTTTGATTAAGAAATATCTACTAATATCCAATTTATTTCCCCTTTTTCAATCTCTTGCTACCCAGAAGAAGAAACCAACCCCCACCTGGCTACAGCCTCCTTTCACACAGTTGAAGAGAGTGATAACGCCTCCCCTGAGCCTCATTTTCTGCAGACTAAACACCCCCAGTTCCCTCAGCTGCTCCTCACACGACTTGTGCTTCAGACCCTTCCCCAGCTCCACTGCCCTTCTCTGGACTCACTCCAGCCCCTCAGTGTCTTTCTTGAAGTGAGGGGCTCAGAACTACACACAGCACTTGAGGTGTGGCCTCACCAGTGCCAAGTACAGGGGGAAAATCCCTGCCCTGGTCATGCTGGCCACACTGTTGCTGATCCAGTCCAGGATGCCATTGGCCTTCTTAGCCACCTGGGCACACACTGGCTCATGTTCAGATGCTGTCACCAGCACCCCTAGGTCCTTTCCTGATGGTCAGTTTCCAGGCACTCCTTCCTCAGCCTGTGGAACTGCCTGGGGTTTCTGTGACCCAAGGGCAGGACCCAGCACTAGGCCTTGTACCTCACACCATTGGTCTCAGTCCATGATCCAGCCTGTACAGATGCCTCTGCAGAGCCTTTCTGCCTTCTGGCAGATCAACTGCCCAGCTGGGTGTCGTCTCCAAACTGACTGAGAGGACACTTGATTCCCTTGTTCAGATGATCAGTAAAACTTAAACAGGATTGGCCCTGACACTGACCCCTTGGAGCACCAGTGGTGACCAGCTGCCAACTGGATGTAAGTCCATTCACCACCACTCTGGGCCTGGCCATCCAGACAGTTTTTAACCCAGCCAAGAGAGCACCCATCTAAGCCATGAACAGTTAATTTTTGCAGAAGGATGCTGTGGGAAGTGGTGTCAAAGGCTTTGCTGTGGACTAGGCAGACAACATCCACAACCTCTCCCTCATCTACTAAGCAGGTCACCTTGTGATAGAAGATCAGGCTGGTCAAGCAGTATCTGCCTTTCCTAAACTCATGCTGCCTGGTCCTGATCCCCTTGATTGTCCTGTACTTGCTGTATGATGGCACTCAGGATGATCTGGTCTGTGACCTTCCCTCAACCAAGATCAGTCTGACAGGCCTGTAGTTCCCTGGATCCTCCTTCTGACCCTTCTTGTAGAGGAGCATCACATCTGCGAACTTTCAGTTGACTAGGACCTGCCTGGTTGAGCAGGATGGCTGGTAAGTGCTTGCATGTGGCCTGGTGAGCACTTCTGACAGCTCCCTCAGTACCCCTGAGTGGATCCCCTCTGGCCCCATAGACCTCTTTGTGTCAATGTGGTCTAGCAGGTGGCTGACCATATCCTCCTGGGTTATGGCAGTTTCATTCTGCTTTCTGTCTCCATCTTCCAGCTCACAGGGCTGGGTACCCCAGGAACCACATCTTACTAATAAAGACTGAGGTAAAGAAGGCATTAAGTGCCTCAGCCTTTTGCTCACCTTTTATGACTGTGTTTCCCTCTGCATCCAGTAAAGGCTGGAGGTTCTCTTTGGCCCGTTCTTGTTCATGCATTCATAAAAGCTTTTTTTTTGGTTTTTTTACAGCAGCAGCCAAATTAAGTGCTAGTTGGGCTTTGGCCTTTCTGATTTTCTCCTTGTACAGCCTCATGATATCAATGTAGTCCTCTTTGCCCGGCCCTTCTTCTGAAAGTCATAATCTCTGTTTCTCCCCCATATGTTTCAGAGTTCCAGCCAAAGAAACCAGGATAAACTGCATTGGATAGAACATATTTATCCTACTTAAATTCAGATTTAATCATGTTTATATATTCTAACTGTATAATTTATTTTCTGGATAGGGCAACTAGTATAATAAACATACAGTTGATGGAAACCATTTAAATTTGGGTTTTGAGTAATAAAAATGTTACATAGGTGGATGTTAAAATATGTAAGAATGTATTTTATGTCTTTTACATTATTAGGTGTTACATTTGAAACTAGCTCAAACTTTTCTCCATTTTCTTAGGAAAAATTCCTAATTTCTGGCACCTTATATATTGAATAAATTTAATTTTGCATGAATAGAATGTAGCTGGTTATTCAAAGTGATGCAAAGTATTCTTTTATTGAGACACAATATTAAATTTTAAAAGCCAGAAAATGTATATTACTTTCAAAACTGACTCAATAACCAAAAGTGGTTATTTATATCCTTTCTGTATGTTATTTCTGTTATTAGGCTATCATTGCCTTAGTTTTGGTAGTGTTGAAGCCTCAAATGGAATGATGAGTCATTCCAAAGATGAAACCCTCCTGTAATAAGTCAAAAGATTGTGGAATTTAGGTATATGGAAGAAGATTGCAGATGCAAGAAAATGAGACAGTACTTACATGAAACTTACCCTAAATCAGAATTCCAGGGCATCACAAAAAGATTTCCTTCCATAGATAAAACTTCTTGTCACTTAAAACTGTGGAGACAAGCATCTCAGCTGGATTGTCTTGGAATATTGGATCAGCACAAGAAATCAGTGCTTTAGTATTTACCTAAAGGAGTGTAGTTGAAAAATACCAATGGTTGTTGATACTGAAAAAGCATCACCTTCTGATTATGTTCATTCTCAGAAGGGAAGCATTTTTCCAAGTTTTTCCACAAGTACTGTGCCTGCACCGTACAGCTTTTGAATTATATGAACTTCAATTTCTGCTTCCACTGATTTTGTAAATGCTTCTGAGTTTTATTAATTTCTGTATGATCTGTAAGCACTTTTTCCTCTTGGGACAAGCAGCAGGGCATCTGAGTGGGAGGAAGGTGGTGGAGTTGGATAAAATCACCTTTTTTTCATTACTTAGAAGGAACTTAATGGATCTTTGGGAAAATATTAAAATTTAACACCAATGAAATTTATGTGTGCTGTAAGTGGTGCAGATGGTAATTTTAAGTGGATTTTTTTTCAAAATACTTTAATATTTTTGCTGTTTTGGATGTCAGCCCTTACTTTTGATATTGAAGGATTATTTTATATGAGATGCTAACAGTGGATGTTACCTGTGATCTGAATAGGCTCAAGATGTGGCAGGAGGTATGGTTTGCAATTAAATCTACAATCCCATGCTGAATTGTTTGTCTGGTCAGACATAAAAACTTTACGTCTTGTTGATGTAGAATATTGTCAATATTTTTTCTAATACCAAGGGAAAGCAGCCCCTCCAGTGGAGATTAATGGGTTAGTTTAGCAAATTACTCTCTAGTGGATATCTCCCTAGCTGTAAAAAAAGACCATTTTCAACTTGTTTGAAAATTTGACAAGTGTTAATTGTAAATTGTTATCCTGAGCTGATTTGGACATGGGAGTCATCACAAAGGAAGTAAGATGTAGATAAGCAGGGAATAACTGATGACCAACCTTAAAAGTGAAAGGAGCAACTTCTGTTTGATGTTATAGAAAGGGAAAAAAGACAGCAGGGGATTGCACCAAAGAAAGAGATCTTGAAGAAATTGATTAGGTAATTTTCTTTGCAGCAGCGTTCTACATGAAAAAAGTAGATATAAATTAATAAGACTGTGGAGATTAGCGCTATCTTTGCTATCTTTGAATAGGAAGAGTTACATCCTAAATTTAGAAAACAGGTTTTTCTTTTCAGTGTGCACCTATTGCCTGGCATAGAACAGTCCTGAACAAGTATCAGTTACAGAATGTATTCATATTCTTAGACATTATTGACTCTAACTCCTGGCCTTGTGCAGGACTCCCCAGAAATCACACCATGTGCCTGAGTGCATTGTCCAAACACTTCCTGCACTGTCAGGCTTGGTGCTGCTGTGACCACTTCTCTTGGGAACCTGTTCCGATGCCCAACCACCCTGTGGGTGAAGAAGCTTTTCCTAATATCTAACCCAAAGCTCCCCTGACACAACCAGGCCATTCCCTTGAATCCTGTCACGGGTCACCACAGGGAAAAGATCAGTGCCTGCCCCTCCTCTTCCCCTCACAAGGAGTGGTAGACTACAATGAGGTTTCTCCTAAGTCTCCTGTTCTCCAGGCTGAAGGAGTTGTGCATCATATCACTTTAGTTTGGGAATTCTATAGGTTCAAAATCATATGTATGTTACTCTAGTATTTGATGTCTTTCATTTCCTATATATTTTTCTAAATATTTTTTTTTAATGAGATATTTCAGTAGGAATGCTATAGTATGATTTTAGATAAATATGAAATGATACTTACACTGTTATTCGTTTTTAAGTGAAATGTGGAAAAAAGCCCTGAGGGATGTCTCCCAGCATGTCTGGATTGTGCCTACCAGAAACAGAGAAACGTAGCTCCAGATATTTTCATAATATGTTCAGTATTCCAGTGAAACTCTATGTTTATTTTGCCAGGAAGGTCTGTTGTTTCACCAGCATGTGGGTGATGATTGTCCTCAACTATCTCACTCAACTGTTTGAGACTGAGACTCCTACACTACTACATTTTATCACATTATGGCACATCCTCTTCCTATTTTGTCAAAACATCAATTTTAGATCTTTGCTAACATTAATATACTAGTAATAAGAGGAAGTTCATGAACTTGATTTATCAGGGATACCTTGAGAAATATAAGCTATTTGTACAACTGTTAAATCCTTTTGTTTCTTCTATGCTGCTTTTTATTTTTTTTCTTTTCATTCAGTGATATAAAAAATGTATTTCCCCATACTTCACTGGGGAAAGAACTGCAAGTAACTAATTTACAGTGAAGTGGGATTATAGACGTAGATTTTCTAGTATACTCTGCAGAGGCTCTAGCATGCAAAGTACTTCAATTATTCAACAAACCCTCACACAACTCCCATTTTGAAGATTCAAAAATTATTTGCAAAAAGATTTACAGCTAAAATGGAAGGACACACAAACTAAAATTTTAGTTATGTGTAGAAATGTAAAATTTCTTTTAGAGTTAACACAAAATAATTTCTAACTGAGGAGATGATAGTTGAGGAAAAATTGCATCTGCAAATAAGGTACCCCACATTTTCTATCAGGTTATGGTTGAAAACAAGTTGCTACTTTGGGATAGTGGCAAGATAAACTTTATATAGTAGCTCAATTCTCAGAAATTAGTTAATACAGTTTTATGGAATGGGTAAATAAAAGACATTTAGTCTTTGGATACCTGATGGTAATTCTGTATAGTACTGTTCATACAGTCTTTGTACTGCACATAAAACCCACTTCACCTTTAGAAATTTTGCGTTCATTCAAATGAAAAAATAAAGACAGTCAGAAATTAGGGCTGTTGTGCAAGTATTTATCTTTGAGATAATTTTCAATATAGTGAATCTTGAAATATATAATATTTGGGTAGATAAGCTAGACAGGATTTTTTTGAATATATTTTATTTATATGTTCTTAATTATATTTATGTGACTATATAATATTGATAAATGTACAGGTGTTATCTGAACACTCGTGTATGTGTGATTCTGGTGATTTATTGAAAGTAGATAAAAAGACCAGTAACAGAGCTTGTAAAATGAAGTTAAATGAAAGTAGATAACAAGACCAGCATCAGAGAGGTTGTAAATGTAAGTCAAATGTCTGTACAAACGGCTGTTTTATACTAATATTAAGAATAATTGCACTGCTTTCATTGTCTATGTCTGTATGAAGCAGGGACATTCTACTGTCTCTATGTATAGAACTTAATGAAAATTATAGACTCAGTAATACTCAATAGATTAAATAAAAGATATCTTAAGACTAAGCAATGTACATTAATTATGACTGTGACACCTTGATTAACATGGAGATCATACATGCACATGAGAAAATATGGTAGGAAGAAGCTGAAATAAAGTAAATCAGTAGCCACTTTATAGAGAGCTAGATTTAACAGACATAAAAGTTCTACACTTTCACTTAGATGGGAAGTCTAGCAAAACCAATTTTTTCCTTAGGGTTCAATCTCAAATTCCATATATATAATTTATTCTTGCAGTTGCTATATAAATAACAAATTTGATAAATACAGTTGTAAAATTAACTTCTTGTAAATTGGGGAAATATTGAGATTTTCTCTGTTCCCACTTTGATTATTTGAAATACAAAGTGATGAGCAAGAAAGAAGGAACTCTTTCTTGCTTTATTAATCTGCAGTGTAAATTCCTACAAGTAAACTGGAAACTGAAACTGGAAACAGAAATGTGGAACATGCATCAGTTCTGAACATGCATCAGTTTAAATTTCACCTTGGAGACTATAAAAGAGATCTACCCAGAGAATGGCTATCTTGTGAAGCTAACTATTATTCAATTATTATTTATTATTATATGTCAAGTTACCTATTAATCAATTTATATATGGCTCTACATAAAAGAAATGAAACTGTAAGTCCCAGTCCCATGTGAATATGTGTTGATAATTTGTTCCTCAGTGTTTTTCCCCCAGTTTCACAAGAGAGACAGAACTCCTTTAAAAATGCAGGTGAATGGACCGTTTTGCAATCTGTGAATGTGTTTTGTTTTCTGAGTTATACCTTGTTTTTTGGTAGTAAGCTCTGATCACTCTTCACTTCCTTGCTACTTAATGTAGAATTGACAGAAAACCCCACTGTAGCTGCATAATCTGAAGTCATCTTAATTAAAGGATAGAGTTTCTGAGATGATGAACAGTTTTAAAAGAGAGAGTTGCCCTTTTCCCAGATCTGGGTATATTATGATATCCAAATGTGTACTCCTTCTTTTCTTTTTTTTTTTTTTTTTTTAAATCACAGGATATGTTTTCCATAAAATTATGTGAACCAGTTATATGTTTGCACTGAAATTCACACTTATCCTGTTTTGCTGGTAGTTTTGCCAAATGATATGGTAATATATAACGTTAGGTGTTCTATTTAGTACAGGGAGAAGGTATGCTGCCTGAAGACTAAAGAGGAAGCACCTTACTTAGAAGAACATCATTCACTGCTTTGCTTTTTGTAAAATCACTTTACCTACTATATTATTAAAACAAAGCAAATTCTCCAAATCTGCTGTGAAAAACTTTATAGGTTTCCAAGTAGAGAGAAAGACAGTTATGGAGGCAGAGGTTTACTTTTCTAATTAGGTAGTTAGTTTAAGTTCTGCCTACCACCTTCTGTAAATTGAAAGACTAATGAAAGTCCCATGACTTACATGTTCATCTGGACATCCCATAGCAGGGTATAACAAAACTGTAAAATACTAAACTGTCAAGTGAGATACAGATTTGTTTTTTGCCCAGGTCTTTTATAGTTTTCATCAAAATATTACTTTGTCCGGTGCATCAGGTACCTTCAGGTAGGTGACAGGGAATTTCTAGAATTTAATATTAAGGGTCTATGCAGAGTGATGTTACAATGTATTTGTAATTGTAGGAGTCTATAGAACACTGAATTATAATATTCTTTTACTATAAACTCATATGTGCAGCTCTATAGAAGACAACCTATAGTATGACTCATATTTCCTTAAAGCACTAAAGGTCCTGTGTTTCCCTGGAGAGAAAAGAATAGTATTTTAAATACAGAGTTCTATCTGGTGGAAATGATAACACAAATTGTAATTTGTAGTTCAGGTTAAAAAATAATGCTTTTATTGTAGTGCAATTTAGAAATCTTAGTCCTTAGAAGCTGAGATACTTTAGAATGGGTAGCTAAAGTGATGTTGCACTATACAAAGGATTGAAGACTACTACCTTGCAAACCTGTGTCTATAATTTAATCTTTTTGAAGAAATGCTCATATGTGAGTTATTGCTTTACCAGTCTTCTGTGAGATATTCAGCATATCTTGATTGATACTTTTTGATATATTCAGCCCTTTTATTTATCTTTCCACATTTATATATTTAATATTATTTAAAAATGAGACAATAAATGTGGCTAACAAATTCTTCCCATTTTATTCTTCCTGTTCCTTGAGCTGTTTGACTTAGATCTGTATAACACTCTGATTTAGTAAATTTAGACTATTGAAAAATCAGCATAACACTGTGTAAGACCTAACTGAGAATGTGAATAATAATTTCTGGCAGAGCATCTCCAATGCAAGTATTTCTAGAAGGATGTTATATCATTTTATTATAGTCTACGCAGGGTTTGGAGATAAAAAAATAAAGCTTGGACAAATTATAAATGAGATTAAGAAAACAGTGAAGTCATAAATAAAGATGAAATATCAGCAGAATCCTACAGGGTGATCTAGAACAAAGTAAAATTAAAACCAGGTTCTAAAACGGTAAAATTCAAGGTCAGATATCAAGAAATCAAGACTTACAAGTACATAGAAGGGACTGGAAATCTTTGAGCAAGACAGAAAGACAGAAGTATAGTGAATAATACTTGTGAATCTACAGATTTTGTTCCACAGTGGCTATATAACATTTTAATATTTTCTTCACTTACAGCTGTAATATTTCAGCACTATAATAATGGTAATCTAGTTAAGCCTATACTGTAGTCGCTCACGATTGAAGAAAGATAATCAAGAAACATTATGAAGAACACAAATTTTAAAATTCAAAGTGTATGCTTGCATTCTCTTTTTGTTAGATTGAGGTAAAGATATTAAAGTGGATGAAACAGTGCAATTTACTAATTTTTGATGTATTTCTGATGAAATGTTTGTGGGTTTGGGGCAATACAGTTGCCTGAAAAAAGCTGTGGGTCATTATTATTTTTCTTTGTAGGATCAATTTTACTAATGTTTTTATTGTAATCCCTGGTGTTCAGCCTGTCATTTGTTTGACAGGAACCTGACAGAACAAATTGAAATGATAATTTGTCATTACTACACATAAGTAGAACCCTCACAGATATATTGTAGCAAAACCACCATCACATTTTCCCAGATTGTGTTTATTGCCATTTAAAACACTTTTATCGTATGAGGTCATGTTGTGCACTACAACATTTCATTTTTCATTCACAGTAATTATTCTTCTAGCTTACTGAAAAAGAAGTTTGGAATGCTTTTTATGGAAATGATTACTTGGATGTACTGCCAAATTTTAGATAACTTTTCACATTATTAAAAAGTATATGAGCTTCAGCTGCCAGGAATAAAGATATAATAATATTCCCTTCCATTAATTTTGTATGTTCCACTTTCTGTTATTCATTGCCTTTGTACCTTCCAATGATAATTTTGCCACAACAGTAGCTTACAGTCTGTGGATGGGGGCATATATGGGCAATAGGAATGCCTGCCTTCAGTATTAACATTTTAGTAGATGGCTGATCCACATTTATGTGAGCAAAGTATCTCATCCTTGAATTAAAGCTCACTCTATAATAGAAATGTTTTTTTGGTAGTTGTATATGTATGTATACGAACATCTAAACCTCTAAAATATTATTTTTGCATTCCTATGTACTCTTAATTTAAACTTAAATCAGACAGCTGGTGAAGATTATGGTCACAGTAGTGTAAGACAGATGGCAGATTTTTCATGAGAAATCTTGTCTGCTTTAAGCATCCAATTGAATTATTCGTTTTCAGCTCTATTCAGCATTGCAGGATTCCCTTGAGAACAATGGGAACATGGGCATAGTAATATTTTGCATATGCAAGCTGAATACCTTTTATCCTGAATAGTCTAGAAATATTTCTCATAGTTATTTTTTTTCATAACAAGCTATACGTGTGTAATCATGTGTGGAAACACCAGTTTTCTCAAGGAAACTGTTATTTAATGTCATGTACAAAACAAAATAAATGAAAGAATGCAGGAACTTGTTAAAATAGGTGTTTCATCATGAAAAAAAAAGAAATATCCCTATTTCCTTTCTAAAATGGATCAAATACTAGTCAATGACACAAATACAATTTGCAGTCATAAATACAAGCAGATCCAAGCCCAGTATTATATTATAGGAAACTGAGCAGCAAGACAGCATCTGTATCTTCTACCAGTAAACTGTTATTACCGTTTTCTGCCTTGAGCTTCTATGTTTAGAGATGTTTTAAGTAACAAGGTACATGGAGTTGTTTTCTCATTTGTGCAGACAACTCCAAGGAGAAATATGACTGTGGAGGTCTTTGTGTGATTTCCTTTCAAGCCAGCAATGTGCCTTTAGTTTAGCAGTCCTCCCATTAAAATAATAGTAGACAACAGAGATTACGCTTTCTATTGGCTCAGGAAGTATAAAAACAATAACAGTAGAACGCTATTACTTTAGAAAGTAATAATTGGCCCACAATGTAAATCGTTAGAATGGAATATATAACTAATAAACTATGCAATTAAATATAACTTCTGATCCATTCCTGAAGTTACAACTAGAGAAAACATATATTAAAGATGGTTCTCAGTAAAAGAGAATGCAATCTATCGTTTTCCTAGAATATTTGCAGCATAAAAAAATTACGCTTCTCTATGCCAGGATTTGATAATATTTAAGTATTTCTTCAAAATGTACCTGTGATTTTAAGATGTAAGTTCTTAATCAACATTTGCTAATACAACTGCTGTACTGTACATTTTTTACATCATAAGAATGTTTTTGTTAGGATAAGTATCTCAGTTCAAGATAACCAAACTGTTCTAAAACTGACTTGCAAAAATCGGATCTGTGATCTCCTGTCTGAAATGTCTGCAACAGCTGTATAGATATTCATGCTGATTCAAAGTATATGCAAATTTAGCAAGCAGTGCATCATTGTTAAAACTTTGTTTTCTAAGAAATAGAGATGAATACCAATATAATTCTAATGTGAGCCAATGATACAAATAGAAAATCTACAGTCCCGACTGCATACCTGATTAACACCACAGATGACCTTTTTCTAGGCTTGAAAAATAAGTTTAATGAACAGTAGAAGTAAGAGAGCCTTCTTAGCTATGGATTGGGGTCTTTCAGTTGATTGACTTTGCTGTCTAAAGCAGTATGTTCTCAAAGTAAATCTTTTAAATGAAGTTGCAACATCTATAAATATTCTATTCCATGTGTGTTCTTCAGATGCAAAGTTCACACTAAGCTTACTTAGTGAAGCTGTAAATGTAATTTTTCTCCCTTACATAGCTGCTTTGCAGAATTTAGAATCAATAAATAGTGTTGCTTTGACTTTTATGATCTTTACAGTTTTGTCTTTTAATTGGTCAATTTCTTCCAAAGTCTTTAAGAAAAAAACACACTTTCTCCTTAGGACATTAACATAATCAGACTAAACATAATGAGGTATGTTTTGTGGTGTGATATTTAATCTTTTAGCCTAAGACACTTTCTTTTCTAGCTAAAGATTTATTTCTGATAATGTTAATTGGAATGGTTTTATTTAAAGGATTTGTTTAAACTTCTATTAATGAAACCATTCTTCATTTCAGTATGCAAAGTTTAATTTATGGAAAATATTCCAAGAGAAAACCTAAAATCCTAAGTTTCCATAACTGTCAAAAAAAGAGTATAGAGTTATTTAGAAATATGTAGTTGTTTAAGGTTAATCCTGTATCCATGTTAAAAAAGTTTTCTTACAAATTTCAGTTTTCAGAGAGGGATACCTTTTTAATTACACCCATGGACCCTCTTGAACTCTTGTTGTTTTATGGCAGGTTTAATAAATCTGCCTTCCAGATACCTCCTTTACTCCAGATTAAATAGAATATACTAATTTCTGTATTTAATTTACTTGTAAATTAATTGGGATTCTGTGGAGGTTTTGGTGGGAATAATTGCAACTGACTCATCTTTCTCACCAGATTTACCATGCAAATGATGGGGTTGATTCAAAGGAAAAGGTAAAAGTACATGGCTTGAGGAGCAAGAAGACACAGTTTCAAACAGTGACCAGCTTAGTCTACCATGGAGTGACATTCTGAGCATATGAATTTTGGGTAATTTTTTCTGTATTTTGTATCAGTACTTTTTCTAGGGAAAAAAAAATGTCTGGAGATGACTTTAGCGGAAAAGAATCCAGGTTCCCACATTGTAGCAACTTAGAAATAAATTTGTTCTGAGTAGTCATAACAAATTATATTCTGCTGAAGAGGTGACATCTATAGATTACAAAACAGTTAAATTCTCTGGTAGTTAGGGTTTTTAAATTATTGTTTTAATGCAGCCATTGTGGCATTTGGTCATTGAACGTCTCTTCCTCCTATTATTTTTTCAATTCACATCTCCTCCTCCTTTTATTTTTTCAATTCTCTTTGCTTAGCCCTTATTTCAAATCTACAGCAAACACATATATTACACACTTTCAAATCCATTAGGTTGCCTGGATTTTTGTTGTTTGTTTTTGGGTGTTTTTTTTTGTTTGTTTGTTTGTTTTTTCATTTCTGTAAAAATGTTTATTATGTTATGTAAGAAATGACTAATAGATGCCCATATAAAAAATTAATTGCTTTCATAAGATCTTGTTGTTGCTTCCTATTCTGAGGGCTTGATGTGCTTGATGCATGAACAAATCTCTTCAAGTCTTTCAACTGCCTAACCACCTTGTGCACATGTGCATATATATCTACTTATAAAGCTTTGCTTGTAAAATTAATTTTGTAGTTTATATAATTTTAACTATGTGGATAACTGTGGTGAATCTAATGATGTGCCTAAATCACAAGTATCAGTGTAATTTGTTTGGCTTTGGTTTTGAAAACTAAGTGCTGTGGCTGGTTTGGAAATGTGGCATTGTAAGTGGCATAGTGGGGGACACTGTGTTCCACTGTGAGAACTGAAGAGAAAATCATATGCAGACTTTGAAGGGTAAGCAGTTATAACTTTGAGCAGTGTCCCAGAAAGAGGTTGTTATAAAAGCAAAAAGAACAAAGGGGTATGCAGGAACAGCCTTTGATTGCATTTTGTGGCAAAATATTTTTCATTTGAGCAAAATCTGCCTTTAACATTTTAATCATGATCTTTCACAAGTGCTAGTACTAATTAGAATGTTATTTGTTTTCTATGAGAAAAGCTCTCTTAATATTGTATTGAAACCCCCATTTTTTTGTGTATTATTAATGTACCTCACCACTGTTTCTTGTAACCTGTTTATGATGCTTTGTTGAAGGTTTCAAAGCACTTTTCTGAACCAACTTGAGCATTGTTAAGTATATTTAGTAAGAAACTTTTTCCCTGCCTCCAAAAACTACTGAGATTCCATTTTTATAGAATATATGCCATTGTAATTTGATGACAAAGAAATTCAACTAACATAAAAAATAGATAAATCAGGGTGACAACATGCAAATAAAAAAAAAAAACAACTTTTTTTTTTTTATAGTAAGTTTAAAGTTTGGAAATTTAAACACCAAACAGAAAAAGTATCAGTTTTGAATTTTGGTATTTAAATCACATCTGAAGCAATACATTTCTTAAAATGATAAAAGTTTGCAGACAGCTGTAGGTTATTTGCTTTTGTTTATTTGTGTAGGATTAGGTTAAATATAAGGTGAATGAAACAGTTCAGGTAACAGAAAGCTTTAAGGTACTTATGATGGTGGCGAAGAATATTGTTACTCTAGTGTGTGTAATTAAAGGGGAAAAAGAAAATTGGGAAATTGTTATTTTCGTTTTGTGGAATGGTAATTACATTTTCCTTGGGAAGAACTGGAAAGAAAGATTTCTGTGAATCCGTGATGGGTTCAGATGGTCAGCTGCTTTGATCATTACAGTGCCACTGAGCTAATTTAAAGAATATGGGCTTGTGGTCTTACTTATTCTTAATTTTCTTGAAGTAACTAATTAAGAACATGACCTACAGCTGAATGAATCAATGCCTTTTCGGGATAGGAAATGCACACTTATCCTGGGGAGATAGTGGTAACTGTGTGGTAATATTCTTTCCTTCTTTTTATTGCTCTGACTTTCTTTCTGCTCCTGTTTTCATAAAATGTATACAATTTAGGTAAGATTAAGGTGGGTTTTCAGAGTAAATCAGAACTTGTGAGGAGTCAAAATAATTATTTTCAACGCAGAGTAACTTTCTTTGATAATATGCTTGCAATTGTTTTTTCATATTTTCTATTTGACTAGTAATAATAAAGACACTAAATGTGACTGTGTTGAGGCAAACCCCAGTTCTCTTTCTAAGGAAGTGGGCCCCCTCTACTGTTAAACAGGAGTAAATGCTGCTGCATTTTTGTCTTAAGCTAGCGCAAACCCAAAGATGACAGAGGACAGTTGAGGAAAATGCAGTAATCAAGATCTCTGATTTTTAATGCAACATGCATATGTAAAGATGAGGCATGCTATTTTCATTTTATGCGTGTGGTCACAATCTGTGGAATTTCAGGAAATATGAAAGGCAGAATACAGGACTTTGACTTGTCAGATCTATATCTCCCATGTTTTGGCTACACAACTTCAGGCCACTCGTATTTATTTTATTTTATTTTATTTTATTTTATTTTATTTTATTTTATTTTATTTTATTTTATTTTATTTTATTTTATTTTATTTTATTTTATTTTATTTT
>VZRZ01001488.1:306445-341859 GCA_013398175.1 Climacteris rufus | reverse complement strand
GGTGGGGGTGAAACAAGGCTTTTTTTTACCACAAATGAATCCCTCAGTCCCCAGGAGCAAAGGCTTCGTTATCCGCATCAGCCCCTCAGCAGACCAAAGTCCCTCCTGTAGGAGTTCACTCCCTCCTGCTTTGTCGTGGGGTGGATCTCAGCTCCTTTGTGGACCCTCAGGGTGCAGGGAAACGCTGCATTGGTACAGTCCCTTACCACAGGCTGCGGAGATGTCTCTTTGATGTTTGAAGCACCTTCTCCCCATCCTTCTTCTTGGCTGACTGTGCTGGTGTCCATATCTGTCGTTTCTCCTACATGCTGTACTCCTTCTTCTCTGCCTATCGACATCTACTGGCATGCGCGTGCGTACTACTGTGACCCCTTCTTAAATATGTTGTCACAGAGGCGTTACCTTCTTCTCTAGTTGGCCCAGCTGTGGCTTGCAGCACGTCCTTCTTCAGGCCCTGGCTGGACAGCTGTGGAAGCTTTGGCAGCTTTTTACAGGAGCCATCTTTCTGCCCCCTACCATGCCCAAAAAGAACCAGAACCTGTCAAACTACCACAGAATGGAAGTGCTCTAGAATTTTAAGCAACAAGTGTCCCATTTATGGTGGTAAACATACTATACCCGACTTCATGTGTATTCTGTTTCTCTTCTGAAAATATGCTTCTAAATATATGTCTATCTGATTCTGATTTGGAAAGGTCTTTTAATGCCATTTTAGATACCATTGTTCTGTTAAGAGATTGAAAATGTACTTGGATCAAATACACAGAGTGAATACAACAGCCTAAAATATCCTTGCAATGTTTAGAGGTGCATATGTTTCCCATGCCTTTGTCTATTAAAGATTTTATCTATTGGTGGATGCCTGCCATTTCTGTGCTAAGTACAACCAATCCCCTTCTTAGTCACCTGTTGGCAGCTCTCAGTTGCCTATGGTCTCCTTAGCAGGCCATGCATGAAACTGCTGGGGAAACAATATAATAAACACTGCCCCTCACTTGACAAATCCTTATTTATCATCCCAGCTCTTTGCGAACTGAGCAATTAGCAGGTATTTAATTTTGCTGACACAAAACATTTTATTAAAATTTCTACCACCTAGTAATTTCTTCTTTTATCCTTTTTTTCCTCACTACTACACTTCTCAATTAATGCATTTACGTCTCTCTCCAAATAAGAATCATAGTGCCATCCAAGATTCTTATTTTCAACTTTATCTGGAACCATAATTCTCCTCAGTCACCCCATACTTCCAGTACTATGTTATTTGCTTCAGGAAATTAAACCATAGCATACCAGCCGTTTTTCACAACTGCCTCTGACCTTTTCTTCTTTTCTCTCCACTTCTGCACCACTCTCAGATGCTCTAGTACCTCAGCATGGTCTGGCCTTACAGCTGCCGCTGCTTTGAGCAGGAGAGTGGACTTGGTCAGCTGAGATCATTACCAACTTCTGTGATCCTGTGATACCGATCTGCTTGCTTTCAAAGAAGTTAACTCATCAGAGTGTTGTTTTTGGCTTACATTCCTATGTGTCTGGAATTCTCTACTTGGTCCCAAGTAAAATATTATTTTATGAAAAAAGATTCTGTTCTTTTCGAGTGAGTGTATTTATTCTGTAATATGAAAAACTATGTTCAAGGTAATTTAAAATAGACACACTCACATAATGTATTTTATATGTTCATTAGTAGTTATGATATTAAAGTAACTTCACCATACTCTGTGTTCAAAGTAGTTGTAACAAAGGAAATAGTTTTAAATTCTTGTCTCTTTTCTGTGAGATCAAATACTTGTTTAATCTTGCACAGTATTTTTTACAGAACCAATTAACTTACTCTTTCTCTGTCCTGCAGCTCAGAAAGTCTTTGTAATTAGCAGAAAAGTAAGCACTTTAAGCATGTATTTTTTAAAGTACATTTATCATAAGGTACCTATTTCATAGGAAAGTTTATGAGAAGTATAAGAACTGAACACTTGAATTTCATTTTTTAGTGGTCACTGGAAGAGAATAAAAACTATCTGTTCTAGATTATTTTAATGAATTTCTGTTATTTCTGTTATAATGAATATCTGGTTCTATGCTTTTGTCCTGAGATTTATGATGATTTATAATGATTTAGTTAAGTGTATAGCAGGCAGAATTATATCTGAACCTTGATATAACTTTTACTTATGAGCTGTGACTATGCAAAATCTGCAAAATTAGATTTAACTGTCAGTGCCTTTAAATAGGATAGACAACATGAACATGCTTAAAGCACTTCAGTATTAACTTTTGGAAATAAGGTATATATCAGCCCTCAAATATTCTTATTTCAAAAGAAGCAATAAATATCCTTTTTGATTGAATTTAAGAGACCATTTTCAGTGATTTCATTTCACTAGGGAAGAGCCCAGAAAATTAACTCATCGGAAGAAAAGCATTTAAAAATACTTTTTTTCATAATCTAGACTAAAACCCCCCTTCCACCCCCAAGTTTTCTAATTGTACCCTATACTTTCTTAATGTATGTGAAAAACACATACTCTGTTTTTTACTTGGGGAAGTATTTCAAAGTTTATTAATTATTGTGGTGATCTTTGTAGGAAAATGAGATATTTTTTTATTAAAACACAGTCCAGTAGGGCTGTTCTTTAATTAATCTTTATAGAAAAAAATACTGTACTTTGTTGTCTTTTCTTCAGTGTGTAGCTACACATATTAAACTGGAAATGCTAATTTTTCCTTATGGAAGAATTTTCTTTCAAGTCTTTATTCTTTCACTTGAGTAGACACCTCATGCTGCTGCCATTTTTCTGCTTTATCTTCTCCCAATTCCTGACTCCTAAGACAAGCATTTGTCGAACTCATAATGCTTATTTGATATTGCTGGAAGTTAGATCTCTGCTTTTTATTATGGTGAAGACTGTTCGTGTTTCTGGTCTATAATAAAATCAGTCCACAGGCTTTCATTTAACTTTATGAGCATGCTTGAGGGTTTTCATAGCATTTTTTTATCTTTTGAGGAGGAGGAGGAGGAGGAAGACAGGCAGGCATATGCCAAAAGAAGGTTTCTGGTACATGAAACAGCTATATTCAGAAATTTAACCTACTAGCACAGTCAGGAAAAACATTTTAGTTAGCTATTCATGCAAATAATGACTTAGTTCACTTTTCCTGTTAAAAGGGTTTATCCTGCTATTTTATATACATTATATATTAACCCTTTCAAAATGTAACAAATCCACTCAATACCTGTAATGCAAGGTGTCAAGCTAACGGCACTTATTGACTTAGTTCTAATATGTTTAAGAACAAGGGTAATAAAACTGCTGATGTGTGGACTAATGCTTTCCTCTTCCATAGTTACTTATGAAACACAGAACAGCTTAAAGTATGATCCTAGCCCCATTATAATAAATGTTAATTGTCTTAATAACATCATTGATTGTTGGTCTCCAATGGGTCAGTTTGACTAGTTTTAAAAGCCTCTGCATTTATCTGAAGACTATGCTTTGGAATAGACATCAGATGGCAGTATTTCACAGCATATAACTCTCATTATATAAATTATTATTGAAAGAAGTTATTGGAATTTTTATGCAATTGATAGTGTTTCTTAATAAACAGAGGGTAATATGTTTGGTTTTCACAGTTATAAACAGTTTAATATGTTACATTTTTATTTTGTCTACTTGTTGAAGACCAGTTCTGTGTGTACTACTCTTCCAATCAAAAAGGTGTGGAAACAGTTATTTTGTTATTTATGTGTTAGTTGTGATTTAAATACTTTTTTTTTCATCTGTGAATTAACATTTTATTTCCAGTTTTAATTTATTCTTAATGAAACATAGCTTAAAATTTTGGTTTTTGTTGTTTTAATAATATCTGGGCTTTATATTTGGTCAGTGTTAGTTTTTACGTAGTGATTACATTTTCTATAAAATTTTAGAAAAATACACCAAAATATAATGCACAGCGATTTCTGCATTCTGTGGTGCTGTTCAATAGCGAGTTAAATTTGCAAGTACACTGTTATCAAATTTCACATATGACGCAGTACAGTTAAAACTTGTCTACCTAATGGGGTTGGCACCTGATAGCAATGTCATTCTTAATGTAAGCTGACCTTTCCGTTGCTGTTCTGATTTACTCCTGTCAGCATCACGATGTTCTCTTTATAATCCTCATCAGGAATTGTGGCTTCGGTGCTAAGTGCAAAGGTGATTCCTCTCCATTGTGAGAGAAGGCTGCTTTTGCAGGATTTCTGAATTTGCTGCAAAACAGAAAGCAGTATTTGCCTTTCACACCTGGTCATGCAATTGTAGTTAAACATCCTTCATCTCACTGAAAGCCAAGACACTGTGTGTGCTTTAAAGGAGATTCTTATTCACAAAGGATAGCAGGATTCTGAGACAAGTATAAGAGGAACAATGTGTTGCAACAACGAACATTATATGCAGCCAATGTTCTGATATTAAAAAGATATCTCTGACAAATAGCTGATTCTTTGTTCCTGTAGGATGAACAGGAAGTATGGTTATAACTAGAAAGAATGTTGTTGTTGCTATAAAGCGAAACTTTAAGCAAATTTTCACCTACCTTCAGTTATTAGAGTTCGTCTGCTATTAGTGACTTATCAACACAGTCGAACAAGTTGAGAGGATCTTTGTCTTTCATAATATATTAAGTTAGTTTTTTATTAAAACTGAAAAAAAGTATAAGGCTCAGGTTGTTGATTGACAAAGGTGTTGCTGGATCATGAAGTTGCACCAATTATTTGCATAATTTCATGAAAATAAATATATGTTTAAAATGAAATTTAATAGCTATATGCATTGACCACATAAATGCAAGTAGTTTTGCCTTTTTGTCTTCTGGAAGTTCTCTTTCAATAGCTTTTGGTAGTTTATCTCCCCATCATCTAGGAATAGAAAAAGGCATTTCCTTAGTTCAAATAGTGGTTATAATATGATGAAAACACTAAAATAAGAACATCTTGTTAAACATATACTGGTAGGTGTTATAGTCTTATTTTATTTTATGTGCATATCTTAAATGTTTGGTTTGTTTTTCTGAAAAATATAAGGTAGCAAGTATTAGACTTTTCTAAATGTGTTTGAAAACTGGTTGTGATAAACTGACTTGAAGGCAGGGAGGAGAAGGCAGAAACTAAGCCCTTTTGCCCTATTTGTTGGATTTGCTAGTTCGCTTAAGAGGCAATAGTTCAGAATCTTGATTTTTTCATGGGGACAAAGATGAATGTTGTAGATTGTTGAAAAAACAGAAGCGGTTTTTAAGCAGTCCTCTTTCCTCTCCACCTCCCTGAAGGTTCAGGAATAAGCAACAGAAAGAATAACCAAACAAAAGGAGCACACATCTGATGTTTAAGCCCTCCTCCAGCACTTTTTATGTACATAACCAGAAGTCACTCAAGCAGCTGCAGCACATTAGTTACGATAGTTTAACAGGCAGCTTTACAGCTCTGATAAAGGTTGTGCTAAAGCAATTTCTTCCTCCCATGCTCACTTGCTGTGATAGCTCAGAAGTGATCTTTGGCAGCAGGGCTGTGAGAGGAGTGGTAATGTTTAATCGGTTTCTGTGGAGGAGTTAGCTTGCTTTTTCCTTTGTAGATCATAATCTGTAGAAAGACGTTAAGGGCAGGCAACACCATGTTGAAAACAGAATAGGCTGAACTGGTGCAGGGTCTCTGAACATTTCTTGCTAACTGATTTAGAAAGGAAACATTTTAAGCAGTTAAGCCAACATTCGATTGTATTAGACCTTAATAACAAAGTTATTTCGGAAACATGGCTCAGCAGACAAGTCCGGACAATTTGCCTGTTCCTGAAGTGGATAATACACATAGTCAAAATCCATGGCTAAATGAAGATCTTGTGAAGACCCTAAAGGAAAACCTGTTGCAACATGAAAAGTCCAGGACAACTCGAAAATCTTCACCTGCTTCTCCCCGTCTGTGTCCAGTTATTTCTCCTCGAAACTCTCCAAGGCTCTTGCGCAGAATGTTTTTAAATAGCAACATACCAAAACAGCGGCGTTTCACTGTGGCACATACCTGGTAAGCTGAGGGGGTTGACATAAAATATTAATTCTTTTAATGGAACGTTTATCTCCTTGATGTCAGTGCTTCTATTTCTTGGTTTGATCTCTGCATTAATCCCTCCGGTTGAAAGAGACAGTTCTAATTTGTGACTAGATTTAATTGTAGACCTGAAATTTAAAATAGTAATTTATATCAAGTAATAAAATATATATATTCTTGTGCTAAAACTACCAAATTTCCTCTTATTTCTTAGGTAATGGTTCCTTTCTTTCCCCTCCTTCCAAAACAGAGAAAGTACTTGTTTCGTTCTGTGCTGTTCAGGCCAGAGTGAGTTGGAAATTCTTCTTTAATGTATCTTTTGAAAATATTTTTTTTTAAATTGACTGTTTCTGACCCCTCCACTCCTAAATGGAATAGTATAAGTTAATTTATCTTTTAACAGTGCTCATATTAAGAAGGACGTGTTAAAGAAGAATGATGGGAATAGCTCTTTCTTGTCAAACAGTGATTTTTAGTAAAGCAGTTGCTAGAATAAATAGGAAAGATGGTAAGGCAACTCCTTGATAAATGATTCACTAGTACTACTTCTTTGATAACTCGATCATTTCTTAGACATGTTTGTAATCAAATCCATAAAGGACATTCATTTTTTTGCATCCATCTTCTGTAAAACAGCGGTCTTATATCATTATTTTTTCTATCATTCTTTAAAAAATGTTGCAGATGAGATTATTGTAAATCAATAACACATTCCTGTTTGCTTTAATGGTCCTGAGATACCAGTGTTTCTGATTTTTTTCTTGTGATATCTTCCCCCCTCCACTATTCAAGTAAAAATGTAATATAAAGAAAGGAGGGCAATGAAATATGTTCAAAGAAAATAAGTCATGCGTTCTAAGCAGCAAATGAATGTGTTTTTCAAGTTTATCTTCATTTGTGTGGAATTAGATCTACACTATAGCTATGTGATTGGTATGTGCATTGCACATAGTATTCAAGTGTGCTTAAATCTTTACTATGTATGTATTTATGTAGTTAAAGTACTCCTTTCATAAAATAATGCTTTTGCCCTTGAAAAGGATAAGAAAAAGCATGTGTCTTTATAATTCAAGAATATTTTTTGAAACCAATGCACCTGTTCAGATATTGCATTTGTAAAACAGAAAACTGAATGAAATTAGGATGTTTCATGTTTCTTTAACAATTATGCGTAAATCCCAAAAATATTAAGTGTCTCTAACTACTGTTCTTTGTTAAATAATTTATAAAACATTCTATAAATTAGAATGTGCAGCATGACAAAGTAATTCAGGTAGACTTGGTTTACAATGTAAGATGAAAATAAGAATTGCTGAAAGTTTAGAGAGGGAAATTATCATATGTGATTATGCATGTTTAGGCTGTCCAATATGACAGAGAAAGGAAGTGGATAAGATAGGAAGTGAACAAACATGTTTGAGAAACATGAAAGGACAAAGGCTTACATAGTATTAAAAAGTGGAATTTTGTTTAAATGTACTTCCTCAAACGAGCTTTAGAAAATTTTGAGTTTAGCTAGAGTGCCTTTTTCACTGTGATGAGGAGTTTAGGGGTTTTCCCAAATATGTAAACTATTAGACCTGAAAAATACTGATGAACACTCCATAGTTATGATTTATAAGATGGGCTTATCATAGCAATTACGTTTTTTTCCAGTAACTAGAGAAGTAGAGAGTCAAGCAGCAAGTTACAATGAATTACCTGAGAACCTGCAAAGAATAGTATTACTGAAGTGACAAAGCAATAATATATGTGATCAGATTTACAGGCATATGAAGGGCTTACAAAATCCATTTGTTGCCAAAGCCCATCAAGTCTGTAGTTACTGATAACCTCACTTGGTTATTTATTCAGGAAACTGAGATGCTATGTGATGGACCTGTGGTTTCTATACACTTTGGCTACATAGGCAGTATGGTACTTTTAATTCCGTATGCATATAATCCACTTTGGATAGCTCATGGGAAAACAGTGCATTTGGAAATGGAGTAGTTTTACTAACTTTACTCCAAAATCTTATACTATGCAGGATCCATTCAGGGTTTCGTTTGGCCCACTGTAGTAACGACTTTCAAAAACAAAGTGCTTTGTTTTTGTTGTAATTCTAATGTAATGTCTTTTGTAATTTAAGAATAGTTGTTGGATTAATGTATACATCTTTATTGTTTAGTACATTTTTCATACAGGCATAAAAAATTTTAATAATAAATTTTAATTGAACCCACTGGTAAGATGAAAAGCCATTCTGACTTTGCAAAATGACACTGGTTCTAAAAATTTATTATTTTCTTATGTCTTTCTGGTGGTTAGAAGATTATGTATATAGGTAGCATAAGAAATAAATGTACAACACTAAATATACTGCTGTGTGTTGCAGTGATGCCAAACAGCCACCACAGATCTGGTGTACCAAAAAATCCTAATTTAGATTGTACCTAGTTCCCTGATTTCAAGATTCTGAAACAGCATTTGGATACAGTCAAGAAATGAGTGGGAGATCATTAATTGTTCTGGCAACCTGTTTCTCACCTTTTTTTATCATTAAGTCCATAGCTCTCCCTGTATAATAGCTTGGGTTGTAGAACTTTAGACACCAAAATGCATTTTCTCTATCATATGAGTATTATCCTTTCACATTAATAATTGCTTTATCAGTTTTAGTCATTCTACTAGTCCTTCTCTACTTCCTTTTCTTCTTTATCCTTCTCCAGATGTAACCTGGATTCATTAAAGCACTTGAAAGATAAACTGGTACTTTTAGGATTTTAGAGAGGAAAAAGTATGGCAGAGTTGAAATAGAAGGGTTTAGGTGACTGAGGTGCATAAGGTCTTCATTTTTGTTGGAGAAATTTCTGAATATCTTACAGCTTCAGAGAGTGTTAGTCCTAAAACTGAAATGAAAACTAGTTATCTTGAACTTTTAGTCTGCATTCCTCTCAGTCTGTAAACAATATCCATCTGCACTCTGTAGGCAAAAAACACAGCAACTGAAAAACACCAAGTGTTTGAAAGTTTTGTGGCCAGGATTTCAAACAAACTCTACACAAACCCAAATTCCATTTCCTCTGAAATCTGCCTTATATTATACTACTGTAGAAGTATTCATAATGCTTTAAAATCTCACCAGTATAGTGACACAGCAGCCCATATTTCAGCTGGACATAGACAAGATAAGTCCTCTGGTATATGCTTGATAGAATCGGTTTCTGGATTGTCTTGGATTGCTCTTCATAAGCCTTTTCTAATGTGAGGATTACCCTGGTGCCTTTTGACAGGAGAGATCTCGAGGCTGGGATTTGTGAGGAGAGAGGGCTTTCAGATCAGGGAAAGAGACAGTCAGTTCCCAGCTGTGTGGATAGCCAGTGTGTGTGATCTCTCACACACACACTGTCCAAAGATCTCTGGAAGGATGTTTAGATACTCTAAATCATACACTTTTAGTTAACACATGTGAGAAGTCAGTTTTCCTTCATTTTCCCTGAAAAATTCCATTCTGTAAAGGGAAGAAAAGCAAGAAACATAAATATTTGGAGCATGATAGTAAGGTCAGTGGAACATAACCACTAAATTGTATCTGTTTCAATGGAAGGATGAAGTCATGTCACACATGTGCTTGATTTTTATGGGCTTTGTTTGCTGCCTTAGTACTTCTCAGTGAACACAAAATGATCAAGCAGTTGTTTTTTCCGTGTTGTAGATAGTTTTGGACAGTGTATTTGCTGCCTTTGTGATTTATGTGTGTGTGTGTGTGTTCATATACAACAAGTAGTGATATATGCCTCTTTTTAAACTTTTATAAAGGGGGTTTGTTATTCACAGGTCCATTATGAATATTTCCCTTTGACATCTATTCCCTCTCCAGCTCCTGTGAAGTTCATTTCGTACTTCCTGATATTCAGGGGTTTTATATTTGTGCTCTTTAGACATTTTTTCTAAAACATGGACCCCCAAAATTAAGCATTTAATACAATTACTGAATGTAAAAATAGAAGTATGTGCTCAGTCATATGGAGTGCTTTCATTGGAATTTAGCCAGTCTTTGTCCCCACCCACAGGAAATACATTGACTTCGGCATTCAGATATGAAAATGATAGATGCCTTAGAAATAGTTTAGATATGGGCAAGGTGTGCCATTTTAAGTTTCAGGAATGTAACTGACATAAGTGTACCCATAAAGTCAGGTTTGTCTTTATTTTTATTGCACAATATCTTTTCATGCACTTTTACTGCTAATTACAAAAACCAACAAAACCTCAAGTGTTAGCTATAGGTTGATTGCAGAAGAGCAACATATTTAACTGGATGTGATTCTACACTGCCTGGTTCAGTGCATTTCAACTATGAAACTAGAATGAAGCTGTATATATCAATGTACTTTTTATCACTACTCTTTTCTTCCAATTTGCAGTATAAATTTTCCTAAAAGATTTTTAATAGCTATATTTTTCTCTTTTTCACTACTCAGTGCTTTTCAGGGAACTAAAGTAATTATATGTTGGTGTATGAAAATAATTTCACAAGGAAGATCCATCGAAGCAGATAACTATCCAAGATAGTAGGTGAATAACTACTTCAGAAAGCCAAATGTATCCTGGACTGCATCCAAAACAGCATAGTCATCAGGTTAAAGGAGATTCTACTCCGTGCTGGTGAGACCCCACCTGGGGTATTTAATCCAGTTCTGGGGTTCCCAGCAGAGGAATGACATGGACCTGCTGCAGCAAGAAAGTGATCAGAAGGATGGAACACCTCTACTGTGAGGAAAGGTTTGGAGAGTTGGGGTTGTTCAACCTGTAGATGAGGCTTCATATAAAGTTTAAGAAATGGAGATTGCTTGAGTAAGATGATGTTTGCCATCAAGTTAATGATGTTACATCAAGTTACATCAAGTAAGATGTGGTTTAACAAGGGCAAGTGCTGGATTCTGCACCTGGGACAGGGCGATGCTGGTTGTGTGTACAGACTGGGGAATGAGAGGATGGAGAGCAGCACTGTGAAAAGGGACCTGAGGGTCCTGGTTGAACATGAACAGCAGTGCCCTGGCAGCCAGGAGGGCCAACCGTGTCCTGGGGGGCATCAGGCACAGCATGGCCAGCTGGGCAAGGGAGGGGATTGTCCTGCTCTGCTCTGCACTGGGGCAGCCTCCCCTTGAGCTGTGGGAGTAGTTTTGGGTGCCATAATAAAAGAAGGCATTAAGTCGTTAGAGAGCATCCAAAGGAGGGTGATGAGAATGGTGAAGGCCCTGGAGGGGAAGTCATGTGAAGGGTGGCTCAGGTCACTTGATTTGTTGAACCTGGAGAATAAGAGACTGAGGGGAGACCTCATTGCAGTTACGACTTCCCTATGAGGGGAAATGGAGGGGCAGGTACTGATCTCTTCATTCTTGTGATCAGTGACAGGACTCAAGGAAATGGCATGAAGCTGACTCAGGAGAGATTTAGGTTGGATGTCAGGAAAAGATTCTTCACCCAGAGGATGGTTGAGCACTAGAATAGGCTCCCCAGGGAAGTGGTCACAGCACCAAGCCTGACAGAATTAAAAACGTGTTTGGATAACACTCTAAAGCATGTGGTGTGACACTTGGTCATAAGGCCAGGTCCTGATGGGTCTCTTCAAGCTCAGCATATTCTATGATTCTATGAAGATAAAGTACACATTTGCCTATGTAACCTTACTTGTGCCTATGCAATTAAAAAAATCCCTGAGTTTCTTCTACTACTTCCTTGTTTTTCTCATATAAACTTTATTTACACTTTCTAAATCAGATGACCAATTACAGCATAAAGTTTTAGTCAAGGTAAAACACCTGACATATTAGAATGGACTCTATTCCATTGTTTTTCAGACTTTTAAGAATGCGTTATCATACTCGTTTTCTAGAACAATATGTGAACCTCTTCACATAAAATGTGAAGATATTCATTACAGATGCATAAATCATTCCCAGGAAACAATTTAATTCACAATTTTTTCACAGAAGCATACCACACTGTGTAAGATAGGCCAATTCACATAACCACTCTTGAAATTCTGTTACGTAAGGAGGTGCATGCTTGTGTGGATACATAGGTTAGTGGGCAGAGAAAAGGAATAAAGAACAGGATGCTCTCTGATGTTTTACAAAATGATCTGCAGAAAGCTTAGGATGCTACACGGTGGTGTTACCTACTGACAAATTAATTTACTACAGAGAAATAATACAGCTTCTCCACAGCTGAGACCTGAAGAGAGAGAGATGAGGACAAAGTTGATCTTCCCATAAAGATGGAACAGGCAAAGATGCATTTTCTCAAATGAGAGTTATGTTAGAGAGAGCTCCTTGTATCAGATGGGAAATCCAAAACCACTTCAGAAAGGTCAGTGAGCAATCAAAGACTAAATTCTAAGTTTTTATTGTACAAACTGAGCAAGCAAGAGCAGAGTGAAAGATAAAAAGTTATAGATTTGACTGGCTAGATTTGGTAGTACAGGAATTGTCACTTATAACAATACCTATTACATCTTTCCTTTTATTCCAAAATAAAATGTATCTCAACCATTTTGATTGAGCCTTTCTTTCTTGTGGATGTCCTACTTGCCTTATAAATTGGGTGTTTCTTCATAAGTTTTAGTTACTAAAGCCTGGACTGTGCTAGTTTCTCACCTGTGGTCTTTAATGGCATGTCTTACGTTAGATAGAATTTAGGAGAAATTCTAAAAAAAATAGCAGAAGTGAGACAGGGTTCCTGGAATTTTACTTCTGTTTCGTAGCTACCTCAAAACCTAAAACTGCTTTGCAAGAGTACTATTGCACCCAAAAATTTTTGTTATGTCTTATTCTAATTCTATCACAAGCAATTACATGTGACTGTAAAGGTTTTAATTATTGTACTGTTTGAATGTGATATATTACCTGTTTCCAAAAGTTTTTTGAAAATGTACACAAGGTGTCAGTGGGTTTTGCTACATGTTTTTTTAGCTTACTATGTAATATCTTGCAAATCCTGCTGGATTTAAGCAGTCTTCCACTCTGCTTCTTACTGGATTACTCTGCCTGCATATTGCAAACCTGCTATCTCTACTTTCACTTTGCGTGAGTAAATTACGATTTTATTTGTGGTTTCCTAAAACAGGCTATTTGTTCTTGACCCATCCTGTGCAATCCTGTCTGGTTTTTTTCCAGATTGACACCTTTTCAAAGTTTTATGAAAGCTGGAATTTGTATTGCATGTTAGCTGATCCCTCTGTCTTGAGTATCAAGAGTCCTCTGTACGTTGACCTTAAAGATTTCATAGGTTCCATATACATAACCGTAATGTTTCCAATGTCTTATAAAAGATACATAAGTTTATTTCCCTTTTTGTTTTCTTATAGTACTTCCTATCTCTTATTAGATGGAAATAGATATTCTCACAATTTTTTAGCACAGTCTAGCAACTAGCTAGCTTTTCCTTTCATACATTCTTGAAGAGCTTCATCTTCTTTGGGAATACTCCCTTTTTCCCCTCTTGTGACATTACTTCTTTATCTCATGACCTTTTTGGGGTTTTATTCTTCTATTTCATTTAATACTGCACATATTTTTTTTCCACTGGTCATCCAGAAGAACACTGAGCTTAAAACTTGCAGGAGTTCATACCAACAATAGATAAATTAACATTTAAGTGAGAAAGAGGATTGGGAGAGGGGACTTAGCATCTCAGTCTGTCAAGCTACCAGTCTTTTAAAAAGCAATTATTGAGTGGAACCAGCAAGTCTTACTATGCCAATGGGCACAGTACTGTCAGACTTCTATTTTATTCAGAAAAGCAGTGAAACATTTGCAGAAGGCTCATTTCTGCCCTGATCTGGCAGAAAAGTCCAGTCTTAGAACTGGTTTCTAGCTGGGTGAAGTTCCTTAGGCTGTATATGCAGTACCATTGTCGTCCTTCTGTTGTGGTGGTAAGCAGTGCCAGACCTGTCCTTTCATTCATTCACAACTAATGTTTGATCTTGGTCACTAGAGATGCTTGGTAATATTGTCAGCTGTTCTCACTGTAGAGTTTTGAGGAATAATCTTGTAAAACCTCTGCTGCTATCCTGTGTAATCCTAATGCCTCAAAATTCAGCAAGCTCTCTTATCTTCTTTCTCCATCGTCAGACAGGGCATGATAGTACATGGTTAATATTTCATATTAGCAGAAAATTTTTCTTTTGGCAGTTGTATATTCCCCTCTTAGTAAATGCTCAATATCTCCTATCTCTTATTTTCAACAGTTTACTTTTTCTAAACCTCTGTGTCCAGTTATTTAAAAAAAAAATATACAGAATTAGGAAAGCAAAAAGTAAAAGTTTACATGCGCAGGTTGAAATGTAAGACAAGAAGGATATGCTCTGTTTCAGCTGTTGTTTTTTTATAAGGAAACACTTGTGGTCATGTTATAATACTTTAATTATAACTTGTTTTCTTCTTAGGTTGAATTTTTCATAGCAATCAGGTCTCTTCTGTGTCCTTCAGTGTACCAAATTTATCAACACTCATTAAATATTTTTATTATAACAGAGAGAAGTCATCAGCTAGAATCTCACTGTGACAAATATATAACAGGTGTGTCAAGTTATTGTAGACTAGTAGTCACAGACTTTTATTGTTCAGATAAAGTTGGACTACTTTAAGGTGTCATAAGGTATAAAAATGAATGGCATACAATTGTATTTATGGGCCAGACTAGCTTGATATCCAGGAACTTTCATAGTGTTCCTTAATGAACTCATTTATCTGTGGGATAATCTCTTGAGAGCATTAGCTTGCTAATTAAAAAACCCAACTAAACAATTGTGAATGAATTAATTGAACACGTGAACTATGGATTTTGTGTATATGTGTGGGTTTTTTGTGGTTTGTGCTTTATTGGGCTTCTGTGATAAATATGTATGTGCTGAACCTGACAATCTCCAGAATAAGACTGTGCTAGATAATGAATCTCCACAAAGTGTTTTAAGAGCATATGTTGATATATTAATTTTCCCTCCCCAAAATAGAATAAGGCAGCTAATAACTTTTATTCAAAATAAATTTTGTCATTTTATTAATCTTCATCTGAAAAGATACATATTTCCATGTTAAGTAAGTAGGCATATCTGATGTGCATTTTAATTTTTTAAGAGTCTTCCATTTCTATTCAAATAAATAATTGATTTATTTGGCCCTTAAATATAATTTGACCCTTTAAATATAATTTTATGTTCCACAAGACACATACAATCACAGATAGCATATATTATTTTCTTTTGGGGATGGGCCGGCTTACTGAAAGATGAATCAGACAAGAAGTTGGCTACTCTGTTTCCAGTCTTATTATGCAACTGTAAGAACCTTTAAAATCTGCTGTAGGTTCATAGTCATAAGCAATAAAATCTAAATTATTTAAAAATATTTGCCTCTTGGACCTCCTCGTTATTATGCACATTCACATGATAGAGATTAAATTCTCCAAAGGTGTTAATTACAGTCATAGCATGTGGTACATTACAGAATTAAAATGGAGAATAATGACTTGTGTAAATGCATGCTGTCATGGGAAATAGAATAGACCACATAATTAAATGTGGAAATCCAGTAAGATCACTAAAAATATTCATTAAAATGCCTAAAAAATGACTGTACAATGAACTATATTCCCGCAGTATTAAAAAAAAAAAAAAAAACCAACTCAGAAGAAGCATTTGAACCTTCTAAACAACTGTATGTATCACTCATTTCAAAAGAATTCAACAATGTTTTAGAGAGCTAAGTTAGCTATGCCAGCTACAAGGTGCTTATTTTAAGAATCTTTGTATACTTAAATATTTCTTACTTTTTGTGGCTGATAGTTGCTCTCTGCAGACGTCCACGTGGTTCTCTTGTGAGTACGTTACAGACAGCATCATGCACTTTACTTGTAAGAGAGAAGTAACAATATGCTTTATTGATATAACAAATTTCAGGGGTAGGTGTGGCTGTGTTTTAAGAAGACTTGATGGCAAGGTACACTTGACTATTTACTGCTCAGAGGACAAAGTCAGACAAAGCTGTCAGGGAGGCCCTTCCATTGAGTTCCAGACAGGATCCTCTTGCTTTCTAAACTTCTCAGAGAGGAGTTTAGTTGCAGCTGGATCCAGTCATAGTCCCAGCCTTGAACAATGGTCTCTGTCTGAAGGATTACATGTACACAGTTAATCCTTTGTATTGCTTACCTGAGACTTTAAAGTTTAGCATGCAGTTAATCACTTACAGAGAATGTGGTCCTGCAAGGAATCGCTCACCCTCGAGGTGTACGCTTGACAGACATTCCTGCTCAGGAGGAGATCCGGGCGTTCAGCCCAGTGCTGTGCAGGACAGCCCACAGGCCCTGGGCTGCCACGGTTTATGGGTGAGGTGGCTGGCTTACAGTCACAGCTGCAGAGCAGCAAGATGTGTGCGACACTGGTCCAGACAACCCTTGGCTGCCAAGTTTAATCCATCCCCTGAACTCCAGAGGAAGCTGGATGCAGCCACCAGCTGGGGCTGGTGCTGGGGGGAGCATGCTGCTGCAGGATTTGCTGTATTTGTCTACAGTGGCTGTACGAGGTATGTGTGTCAGAGAAGGAGTCGTTGCAGCCAGAGTCACACAGCAGTTGGTGTTATCTGGTGGCACTAGTATAACATAACAGCTGTGACAATATCAAACTTCTGGCCTTTCATCAACAATAGCTTGCCAAGAGAAACCATACAAGTTGTGGGGAGGAAAATGGACTATAAGAAAAATTAAAGCCCATCATGTGATTATTGTAAGCAGTTTAACAAGTAACGCTGACACTGAACCACATTGAGTTTAAGATTGGACTGAATCTTTCAGTATGTAAAAGTCATGTAAACAGGAAAAAGCAGATTTCAGGATAGAGCTTGTGAGGAATTTTCTAATAAAATATTGCAAAATACCAGCTTATTGTAACCGATTTTTTTAAATTGAAGTACTTCAGAATTTCCCATCTCCTTGACCTCCAAGTAATTGCTGAGAGTGAATAATGTCCTGTTTAAACATCTCATCTTTTAGTAAATTCACTGTATACTCAATGGCCATATCTGCAAATTATTCTCTAATTTATATATTTTTTTTACATTATCAGAATTTCTTTCTGACCTGTTTTGTGAGTTTTGGTCCAGTCTGGAACCCTTCCCTTGGAACATTGTCATAAGCACTCCTGTCTCTTCATAATGGTGTTTTGATACCCTTAATTCAAACTGAGATGGGAATGGTCAATATTTTGTCAAGCATTCTACCAGAACCTCAATATCCAATTTTTTATTACATGGAAGTTCTTCTGTAAGGAAAAAAAAAAAAATTCCTGGTAATAATATGTTCACCTGGTTTTGTTCAGACAATTAATCAAACTTTTCTATGACCTGTGCAAGAATCTCTCAATCTGGCTTGTAAACCAATAACCACTGAATGAATGTACTTCCTAAGAATACACATTGTCAGTATTTCTGTTAAGAAAATATATATCACAAAAAATTAAAAGTGTGTCTTCACAGTTATAAATCTAGGAAATCTTTACCAAGACTGTTTTTGGATGTAGTGATTCTAACGCCCTTTTTCTCCTTAGTACAAATGATAGGCCATTGCATTATCCTCCTCTTCATGTAACAGTTGTCGGGTTTTTTAATTATAAGTCTTCTCAGAGAATGGCTTAGTCACTGCTCCTTTCAGAAGTTATATTACAAGGTAGAATTTGGACTCTGTGCTGATGAATTTAAAGTACATGCCTTATGAATCTTTGGGAAAGGATCACTAAAATTAATTTTTTAAAATCAATTCTATTTCAAACTATGAAGCAAAAATAGTTTAACCTTAATGTCCAATGAATTTTTAAGGGGTGTGATTATTTAATCATAAATTAATAATTTGCAAATTAAACTAGGTTCTGTATAGACAACGTCAAAAAGGATTTTCACAACCCCTTCGGACTGTGGAGCATCTGCTGCAAATCTTGTTGATATGCTGAGTGGGAATAGCTCCATTTCTGGTGTGAGGCTATTTTTTCACATGAGGCAGAGGGAATAAAAATAAAATTGCAGCTGATTCCAAGGAAGAAAGCCTCTGTCTTTCATTCTCCATATATTCTCATCTATATAGTTCTCCAGACTATATGCTACATTTAATTAAAAAGCTGATTTAGACATACCTTACACAATGAAAAATGTTTTATATGTCGTGTCTTTGCTACAAGCTGCTGCTTGTGTGTTCAAAGTGCAAAGATCATCACCAATCAAAAACAAACAAAAGAAAGTTATTAATGTTTAAAAGATTATATAAAATGTTATCAATTATTTGAATGCACACAATGCAACATCTTTGTTAAAATACATAGAGAAGCCATGGGCAGATAAAACCATGAAGTGACGGTGGTCTGTAAAAGTTGTTTGGTAATTTTTTCATGTAATCTTGTACTATGAACTGAAGTTGTCAATAGTTGTTGTTTCCATCCACACCCTTTCTGTAACAGAAAGTTATGCTTTAGTTGTCATAGAGGGAGTTATAAAGAAAGCAGAAAAGAATGACTTTGAAAGGGAAATCACCTCATACTATAAAGGCAGTCCTTTCTTTACAATCAATAGGGTGTCATACGTTAGCTTATGCGAGAACGTAAGTTTAGAAAACTTGGAAAGGTTGGAAAGTTCACAAAGCCTACATCAGAAAAGAATAGGCTTTTTCAGAATTTAGTGTATATAATGTAAAAGAAATACATCAATAGAAAGACGATATAGTTACTAATGGATGCAGTCTTCATGTGTAAAACAAACTAGCTACATAAAATGTAATTTAATCCTCTTAAGGATGCTTAAGCCTTGGACTAGGCTTTGCACTTTATATAGATTCTGCAAAGGTAACTAATGTGGAATAACTTTTGCATACCTAATCCATCCATATAATAATTCCATAGAGAAGCTTACTATGTAGTCCGCTTAAATATATTTTATTTTGCAGACAATAAGATTGCTTCATGAGCAACAGTAGCCTTAGATAAGGAATTTAAGATGAACAACTGGAAGTCTCAGACTATCTGGTTTTAGGACATTTGAACACAGATGAAGTAGCCTGGGTGAGAGTAAGAGACAAAACTCAACCACGTAGCAGTAAAGTCTTGTCAGCACTGTTGAGATTTGAGGCATAGGAGGGGCTGGAGGCAAACAAGAATTGTAATGGTTGGGTGTATATGAAAGTAATTTGTTTGAAAGCCACTAAAATTGTCTGACTCACTTTTTGACTTGTTGAAGACTGATGATGCCTCAGTATGTTGACAGACAGGTTACAATGCAGGCCACATACAGTATTATCTGTGACCATCTCCTTTCAGATTACTTTAATTCTTACAAAGTTGTTAGACACAGTTGTTATTTGCATATTATAATCCAGTCTAATGACTGAGAAGTGATGACTTTCTGTAGCATCTTTTCTGTGTGCTATTTGTCACCTTTGGCAAACTAATTTCTCAGTAGTTCTCTAGAAAACTTAATTGCTTTCATACTCATCCTGACATAGTTACATGATTGCATGTAGCATGAAGGAATTTGATATTGAAATTATTTTACCTTGTCAGGAGCTTTGTTGCCCCTGAAATAGTGGTATTTGAATATCATTACATTTTCATGCAATGACTAATAAAAATAATCAGTATCATGTTTAGATGAAAATGTGATGTGGCTCAAAATTAAATTAAATTGTTTAAGAAAGAAAATTACTACCACAAAAAAAATTTCTGGATAATAATTTTCAACTTGTAACTACATAGAGAAAAGTCCAGGTTTTCTATAAAATGACTAATACAACATTGCTTATACTGGTCCCTTATGACTCATTTCTATTGGTAAAATCTTTGGGTGAGGATTAGGAAGCATTTCGGTAAAACCTATTTATCCTCCATTAATTTATTTGAATAGAGTACTAAATCTTAACACCTAATTCATTAATTGTCAATTGCTTAAATTATTTTGAGGACGAAACAAATTCAAGTCATGTGACCAACACAGTAAGGAGATGAACTTTGTGAAACTCTAAATCAGGGCATGTTGTGAAGTACAGTTTTGGGAAATATTTTCTTGATTTAATGAATAAACTGGGGACAAAATTTAAAACTGTAGGAAAAGTGGTAGTTTCTCTTTTAAGTCTGTGTATATGATATTGTAGTGATATCAGTATGAGGTCACAATGGAAAACAAAAGATAAACTGCAGTTATGGATCTGTTTTCCTCTGTTGAAATAAAAACATTATTTCTGTGTGATTGTTGTGTGAAACAATCATATAACTCTAGAGAAGGAGCTTCTCAGCTGAAAGAGAAGGCAAAGTAACAAAATATAAAAATCCAAATCCCAATTAAAATAATAACAGGGAAAAACGTGTTATGGTTTTTCAGTCTTGTGAGCAAATTCATTAGAGGAACACATGACTTTGTGGGTATGTTGTAAGACTGAGTCAAAATATCCTGGGATTTTAAGCCAAACTGCACCATCAGTTCCTATTCATGGGAGTCAACAGAGTTGCTTATAATCTATTGTCCTAATTTCTACACACTTGACATAAAACGTTATAATATTTATCTCAGGAATATTTTGGAATATATTTCTTGGAAAAAATATTGAGAAGTATGAAATGATATCACTGCCTACAGATTAAAAAAATGTTCCGTTTTCATCCTTTGAATATTAAATACTCATTTATAATTTCTTGTGATGTCAACATTCCAGGCATTGCAAGAATCTAAGAAAACATTGTCTTTGTTTTGAACTTTTTAACTATAGCAGAAACGAAACCAATACAAGCTTTAGGGGCTCTTGAAATGCAATTGTAAGAATGCTTACTGACCTGTCACAAAAATCTGAAACATTATTGTATTTGAGCATGATAGATACAGCTGAACTCATTTATCTTGGTTTTCATCAGACTTAGCAGTTTGTATGTGCCACAATATACCTTGACTATGCAGTTCAAAGCTTGTTTGTGTCTGATTTACAGAAAGAGCAGTCAATGCAAAAGTTTACCTGCTTTGAAAAAGGTGTAGATATCCTCTGTTGTGAAGGAAAGGTCAAACGTGTTTACAAAGTAGTGGTTCTTTCTTAAATACAATGTGTATGTTCCCCGTTTTATGCAGTTTCCAATGTCTTAAAAAACTGAGGAGCAACCCCTCAGTTTGAGGCCCTTTTGCCTCATTTTCTATTTGAAAAATACATTTGTTCTGATCACCCAAAGTATTACTGCTCTGATAGAAAACATGGTTGTGATCACTGTTAAAGAACATCTCTATCATTATGCATGCTGTACACAAAGGGCAAATTATGTCTGCTTGGACAAAGAATTCTGGCATTTTTAACATTTGAGAGTCTGTCTTACAATCTTAATAACCTTTCCTGTAAGCATTTTCTGAGTGCAGGTTGGGTTTTGATTGATTGGTTTTTTTTGGTGATTTGTTTTGGGTATTTTTTGGTTAATTTTTTAATGAAAAAATAATTACATCCTTTTATGGTGTCTTCACTACTTTTCTGTAGGCTTTACTGTACTGTATCTGCCTTCCATGTTTAAGGAGGGATACAGAGAGATGAATTAATTTTCTGATGTTGGAATGCTGGAGCCACAGAATTCCTGACTGAGTACATTAGACATCAATCAATATATTCAAGATGGGTTAACAGGCAACAGTGCATGACTTACACTTTTTTTTTTTTTATTATTTGTGGGTTTGTATTTTCCAGGTGTTCAGCTGGTTGTTGAGAAAGCAAGTTTAAATACTTCATTTTTAAAACATAATTTCTCCTACTTAAAGGTAATCTAAGCCATTTGGGATCAAAAAAAGGTGGATCTTTTCCAGCAAAGTCTTCTTGGCTGATCTTGGCATAGTTCTATAATGGTTACTTATCAGTGACTTAACTAGAAGAGCTATGGTAACTTTTTGAAGGGTAAAACTCTTTTTTTAATGTTTTGCATTTATAAAGGTGTTTTATTTTGTCTGCTAAACTGAAGGTCTGAAAACAAAAAAATCACCTTCAGGAAACAGACATGCAAAGTAAATACTAAAGAATTAAAATGTGGAAATTGAAAGTCCAAATATCTGTTTATATTCTCTGGGGGTATAATTAATTTTAATTTTACATTCTGCTTCTTGTTTATATGTATTTCCATGCTCTCAACTGTGGAACCATTTCTTTGCATTATAATACCTCTTGTGCAATGTAAAGGTTATAACCTTCCTGAGGCCTTCATGTGTACTACTGCTACACCTGTAGGCCTAAAAGGCCCCTGAATTTTTCAAAGCATTCACTGAAATTGTGTAAAGAAATTATTCTTTTTATGCAGCTCTGAAAACAACAGCAACTGGGGAAGAAGGTAAAAGAAAAGCTTCTTATTCTAATAGTAATTATACTGACATTAGAAGAGCAAAATATTTTTCTTCCAGGGCAAACTAGGACTATTTGTACACTACCAAAACTGTTATTAATTAAAAAATTCAAGCTGGAGCAATGCAAATATTACAGTCCTGTGAACTACAGAGATTGTTCCAGAGGTGAAGAAATTGAAGAAAAAGAACAAAATAAAATTCTGTTTTAAAAGAAAAATAATTTAAACATAACAAACTTGAATTAGCTATTGGAACGTGAATGTAGTTCAAATTCTCTTTGCTCTTGCACTCTGTGGAAAAAAAATAAGAGAAAATAGAAAATGTATGTAATACTGACCATTTTCTTCCTGTGGAAAATGTGAAGGGAAGGGTGGGTAAAATAGTATGATAGCTGTGCTACAAGAAATCACGTTAGATTAATTTTTGCCAAGACTATTATTTTGTAAATAAGCTTTTTCCAAAACCTAAGACCAACAGAAATGTAATCATTCTTTTTAAATGTAGATTACATTTCTTTATGTTTTAAATAAATACCCAAATGCTTGAACAATTATTGCTGCCAATGCAAGAAGACAAGCATGTATTTAAAAAAAAAAGAATAAAAAGTCAAATCAGGAATGAAATACAAGGGAAAACACAACAGTTAAATACACAAAAGGAGAGACTGAAAGCAAAAGTCATCCTTTTACATCTTGAAATGTAATCAAAGGAAATTGTCTTGAGTTTGTTGAAGTGAATCTTAACCTGAGAGTATTTTTGTCTATATTAAATTTGCATGAGTATATTTTAAAGCTTTGACTATTTTTTTTCTTTGTTTATCATAATAATCCAGCATTTACAAACTGGTCAAACAGTTATAAAAACAACTTAGTTTGGAAACCAAAATCTATCTATTGTTGTTTAGGACCATTTTAATTATCTAATGTAGAAGTTTTCTTTTATTTGTGTGGGAAAATAAATGTATAGAATTAACAGAAACATGGCAAAATGATTGATTTCCTTGATTATTCTCAGCAACTGAACAGAGCATAAACACTGGAGCTGTGAGACTTTATTGTTCTTTGCACTGCACTGCTTTTGGTAGGTGGGGGTTGTGGATGCCAGGGAAAGACCAGGTCTGAACATGCAGGGTAAGGGTGTGGGTGATATGTTGTCACAAGCAGTCTGTTGACTGTTGAATTTGCTCAGGTTAGAGATCACTTTGCAGTGAAGTGTTGCTGCCCTGAGGGTGGATACCTTGTACCTGACTCTGACCGAAGTGTTCTCTCACAGCTGAGTTCAGAATTACACCTGTTTGAGGAGTAAATGGTCTCATGTAACCACTGTTATCTTATAACTCATATATTTATAATATATCTATATTTATATGATATATCTATTTAAGGAGAGGCAGTAGAAGCTCTGCTTGTTTACTTTTAACAGCATTTTATATATTAATACATTCAAGTACTTATGTAGTGTATGTCACTTCCGAAAGACACATTTCAGATATGTGGTGACTGAAAACCGTTGCAATGCTTAGGAGTAAATATTATACTATTTTAAATAGCAACTTAGGTAAACTTTCAGAAGAGCTGCAACAGCAGAGATCTGTTAAAGATTTTAAAATTCTGGTTTTCCAGTGATGGAACTTCAAAAGTGAATAGGAACACTTCAGAAAGTAATAAAATTAGTAAGGTTAGTTTAAACTGATCTCTAATTAAATTATTATTTTAAAAATAAATTTATTTATAAAAATATTTTAGATTTATTTTATTACTTCTTTTTGTTGTAATTTTCACTAAATAAATTAAGTCCAACTTAGGATGAGTATTCCTGTTGCTGTTCAATGTAATTAAAGTAAGCACCTTTAAATTAAATCTTCTATGAAATAGCTGATGCTCGAGCTACTAAATGCCCTCTGTCAGAATTCTACCTCCTCTCCATTTTCTAATCCATCTCAAATGAGGAGCATGTTTCAGAACTGGCAAAGTTATGTGCCTATCATAGAACCATGGCTTGGGTTGGAAGGGACTCTAAAGATCTTCAATTCCAATCCCCCTGCCTTGGGCAGGGACACCTTCCATTAGACCACCTTACTCAAAAGCCCCATCTGACTTGGCCTTGAAAACTTGCAGGAATGGGACAGCCACAGCTTCCCTGGGTGACATGTTCCAGTTCCTCACCACCTTCACAATGAAGATTTCTTCATAAACACTGGAGTTGTGAGACTAACCTAATCTAAACCTACTCTCTTTCAGTTTGAAGCCATTCCCCTTGTCCTGTCACTACATGCTGTTGTAAAAAGTCTCTCTCCATCTCTCTTGTAGGCTGCCTTCAGGTACTGGAAGGATGCAATTAGGTTACTCCTAGGCCTTCTCTTTTCCAGGATGAACAAACCCAATTCTGTCAGCCTTTCCTTATAGGAGAGGTGATCCATCCCTCTGACCATCCTTGTGGCCCTTCTCTGGACTGTAGTTTGATTTTAATATCATTTCAGTAATAGATGTTTACTTAGGGACTTTCTCCAAGGAGTAGCTACACTAATTATATGGACAGACACTATTTCTGAAAAAAGGTGTCTTCCACACAGGGCTAAAAGGAGAAGAGAGAAAAAAAAAAAGGAGAAAAATGAGAAGAATTGGAATACATGAGGTGGAAGAAGCAAATGCTTATATTTAAACTGCATGGTAATTATGAGTCCAAGAACCTTTTGGAACAAAGACCAGCATGCTGCATAGCCATTACTTTCCTGTGTTGCCTGGAAACTGAAGTGAAATATCCCTGTTCATTTGCAGCTTGCCCTAGCTCTCCCTTGCTGTAGTGTTTGATACCTCTGAACAGAATATGTACTGAGCAGAACACAACATTGGTAAACCCATTAACTATGTGGGGTTTTTTAAAGTGTGATTAGCTCTACTACATTTCAGTATAATACTCCAGGAAAAATAAGCAGTAAACTTTCAGGTGGAGGTAAAATAGGGCTATTTCAGTTCTGTTAATCAGCAGTGTGTTTTCAATGAAAAATAGAACTAACTCCAACATTCATAATATCAATATCCTCTCTGAAAAAAATGATCAGTTTCTTGCTTGGTGGACTTTGGCATGTTATGCCAGTTGCTAAAGTAAGAAGTAACAGTCTTAGGCTGTTAAATTTCAATATCCATAATTTAAAATATTTTTTGAAATAGAATTAATAGTCTCAATAACAGACAAGTGAATCCTATACAGTGTAGTTAAAATTAGCTATTTTTTGTGGCAAGAATTTCCCCTAAAAAAAAAAAAAAGGAAAGAAAAAAATGAATACATTTGCGGTGTGAAGAATAAACCCAAACTTACTGTTATTGATCGAGTTACTTCCAAAGACTAGATCTTTCTGCTTAAACACCCATAGAATACAAGCTAACGTTGTCTGATAATGTACAGTTACTTAGTAAAGTTTTATTTTTGTGGTCAAAGACTCTTTGAAATATTTGTCTGGACAAAAGGAGTAATTTTCCACAAATGTTATTTTTCAGTTCTGCAAGGTCTGTGGTAAACACAGGCGTGGTGTAAGGCATTCAAGATCCCTGTATACTTCTCTAAATAGCCAAAAATTAACTGCATTATGCTTTATACTTGATCAAGACTAATTCTGAGTATTACAGGGCAATTATTAGCATTTCTATAGTTGTGTAAATTCTGTCATACTTTGGAATCAGGTGTACTGTGCAACACCTAAAACGTTCAGTTCATCAGAGCTTGTTTCATGTTTTGTGGTTTTGCACAGGTAGATAATAAGCTTTTTCTAGCTCACTGCAGAATTCCTTTTGAAAAGAACTCAGTATTTGTATGTGTAACATCTGATACATAACCTGGTAAACGTTTGAGAGATAAGAAGAGTGTTCAAAAAAGTCAAAGCAACAGCAGAAAAACAAACCAGGTTCTTTTTCTATCACAGTTCAGTAAAAAATAACTTAGGCTATGTTTTGCAATAGAACTTTTGTTTGCAAGTGATGAATTTGGTGCTTGCTTTAAGCAGAGACCAATGACTATTCAAAAAAAAAAGTAAAATTAGCAAATTTATGGTCCAGATGTTATTCACTCAATATTTCAAAAATAATCCAAAAACAAAATTGTAAAACTATTACTTCCATCTGTCAGTGAGATCAGTGTTTTTGCCTAAAGATCAGATGGTGGCAAACATGATGCTGGATTTTTAATAGAGTTTTTTTTTTTTTTTTAAGAGAGAAGGAGGATTTGTTTTTGAAGCATCCAGAGAATTTTTAGCAAGCATGTACTAATTCTGTACTAAACAAACTCCAGAAGGTTTTAGAATTAAAATAAACCTTTTAGTGCAATGGACTTTTATAGAAGAAAAACATGCTTCAGAACTAGTTAGAGGGTGTTGTTGGTTTAGATTTTATTTTTTTTTGGGGGGTGAGGAGCGGTAGATGTTGGGGTTTATGCTTTTATTCCTTTGGGGTTTCATTTGCGTTTTTTTAATGTATAGTTATTGGGGTTTGGTTTTTTTTTTTTTTTTTAAATGAGTTAGCAAACATGGGTAAAGGTGATCCAATTCTTTTTATAAATGTGGATTTAAAAATAGCTTTTTATATTGCACCTTTTAAGAGCTTCTAGGGTCAAGGCTGACATGCAGTACTGCTTCCCTGTGAAGAAATGTGCTGAAGAAAGTTCATTGGCAATAAATACAGATGAATACAAGAGGGAAAAACAACTTCAGCTCTGGATAGCTAACAATGGATCTTAAATAACAGTCCTGAGGACTGGGTTCTGACAATCATTGTGGGTAGTTGTCTGAAAAGAAATACTTGGTTCTAAGGAGATACTTAGATTGTTAGGAAGTATTAGAAAAGAAACAGTGTAAACAGCAAAGATTGATCAGATAGACCAAGGTGCTTGAGTATGGAAAAGACCTTGGGCTTAGGAGAAAATTTGTATAGCTGTGAGATACTGAGGAAATCTGAATAAGGGAAAGTCACTTGCTATTTCTCATGTAAGAACCAGGTCACTTAGTACTGATCAGCCAGCAGGTTTCAAATGAATTATTATTTCACAGAATGCATAATAAGGTTGTTTATGTGGATGTCAAAGTACATGAGTTCACAATACGTTTAGGCAAAACACAAGGATAAAAGCCTATTGAGAGCTATTCAACACCATAATGATGGGTATTCAACCAAAACTTCAGCTTTCTATATTCTGACAGAAAATATGGAGATAAATGCCAACTCTATTTTGAAGTTGTATTTTTACACTTTCCATGACCACCTGTTAGTGGTCTCTGTCAGAGAGTAAAAAACTCAGCTAGGTCAACTTAGATTCCAACCCAGGAAGGTTGTGTCTATGTGTGTGTGTGACTAGAGAGTTGTTTGTATGCCTGTATCCAACCAGTGCAACCTGGAGTGTTCCCAAACAGAAGAGATATTTTGAGACCTGAAATTATTCACCAATACTTAAGAGTGGAAACTGACTGTATCAGAGGCTAGAAATCCTTCCTTTCCTTTTAATACTTTCCAGTAATTAATAACAGTCCCTGTGAAGACTTCACTTGCTCACCTGAATTGGCTGTCATTTTCATATATCCTGAATACTGTTTACCAGCATTCAGGCATCACATGCTAGATGGTACTGCATCAAATTCTGTTGAATTGATATAATTGCTCATCCCATGGGAACACTGGCTAATTCATCTAGGATTTTCCACTTCCTTTCAGTGGAAGCAATATCATTGCTTAGCATTCTTTGTTGCTTTTAACAACACTGACCAAACTGAGATGAGAAAAAGGAAAACAAAAGGTGCCTGTAGTAACTCAGATAATCAGTAGCAAAGAACTCGAACAACTTGGTGATTTTTGCTTTAAATACTTAGCTCTTTGGTAATGTGGTTCATCTGATTTGTCACTTTTACTCGGATTGATTTATATTGTAAAAGGGTATATATGTTTCTCGGTGTTCAAGACCAAGAACTTAGTGCAGGTCTGAAGTAGAGCTGGTTGGGACTATACAAAACTAGTAGGCCTTGCTAGTAAAGACTTGGGAATTTCTTAGTCTTGTTTTATTGCTCAAAAAAGCATTTTTTTAATATTGCAGAAAATTAATGAAAACACCATGCTGTCCATCTCACCTAGGTTGATTTGTCTTGTCATTAAATAATTACAGAGCAGAGTTTTTCAAGATTTTTAGAATATGGCCATATTATGTTGCCTTTGTTGTCTGTTGTTATTCGATAGAATCAGAGTAAGAATCTTTGAGAAGGATCTGGGTCAGATGTGGACCATGCTGTCTTTCTTTCTTGTGGAATAATGTAAAATCCAGTTCTGTTTTCCCTCATCAGAAGTGTGTAAGTCAAAGAAGAGGTTTCTTTATTCTAAGGATCAGCGAACAGGCAGTGGCCTTCTGTCAAGTAAAAATAATTTCCCAGGAATTTCAGAGAGTCTTTAGCTTTATTGAAGATGAGTGGAGGTTTTCTGTGATCACTCTTTATTTGTGTATTATATTCATTTTATTGAAAAGCTATCACATGTTTTCCTACTTTGGAGGACATTTTGGGATAGTGTTATAATACAATTTTTAGTCTACTGCATAAATAGCATAAAATGTGGTTAAAATTTTGCTTTACAGCTGGCTTCACTGACTTTCTACCTGCTCTCCTCTGGAAAGATTTCAGATGGTTTTGTGTGTACATATAGTTATATATACCCTTTATTAAATGATACAGTTTTATTGGTTATGTTTCTCATTTTCTGCTATTTTTATGCATATTTGGCATTTTTTAATAACAAATTAACACTCTTCACCTGACAGTCTATATCTGGACTAGATTATGGACTAAATATATAAAGTAGGAAAATTAAACCAGATTGAAATATATCTAACTGAGTTATAGATTCACAGATCTGCATCTTTATACATATATAAAAAGCTTATGTTCACTGCAAGTCAATTTTAGGATAAAGCATGATAAAAGCAATAGCTGATGCATACTCCCTTTAATCTATATTCATTATGTCAGTTAGGATATTCTGGATTGAGAGATCCTGAAAAATTTATTGGCAACTCAGAATGTCTGAATTAACAATTGATTCAAAATTAACAATTGATGAGCTGTTATGACTTCAGCTCATGTTAAAGTGGAGTAAATCACTGTGTAAATTTATAGTATGTTCCCTGTTTTCCATATGTTTGTCATTGATGCCTCACGTTCCAGTACTGTAATGTCTCATTTAAGCATAATTAAACAATACAAAGCTATATAACAGTATTTAGCCACAAACCCAGCCTCTGTGATGCCATTGTTGTGCTTTGTGCAGCCTTTTGGAAGTTGGTCTATGTTTACTGTTTCTTGGTCCTACTCTGCTGCTGCTTCCCTGGCTCCCTCTGCCAGGGCTGCTTGCACAGACCCTCTACACTGATTTTAGGGAGAAGAATGTGATAGGGATTAGCCTCACTCTCTCCTTATTACTCTGCTGAGAAATGCATTTGAATAGCGTAGATTTGCAGTCTTTTTGTAAGTTTGCCAAGCCCTAAGTAAGAAAAGAGCAAAAATGGGAAATTCTAGTGAGAACTGAAGGAAGACAAGATTTACAGTGATTCCCATTGCACTTCACATAGCAGACCTGAAGTCTTCCTGAATTACATTACATCACTCATTAAGAATGTGTTTGCAGCAGTGAAGCAGAAGGGAAAAGAAAAGAGTGGTTTGAGGGGGAGGCTGTTTTTTTCTTTAAAAAAATATATATAGAAGTATGATGCTTGGTAAAAGACCTTTGTTAGACAAGCCTAGTTATTGTGTGTTTTAAAAATCATCACTTGCCCTGAGTGCAGAGCCTTGGTTAATGTGAGAACTGACTCTTCTCTCACTAAGGAAAAAAAGCTATATTGCATTGTTTCTTATCTATTGCATGGCAAAAATGAACATGTGAGCAAACAGCACAGAGCAATAAACTTGTAAAAACTTGTTATCCCAGGAAGACTTGTCTGTGTTTCGGGAGCTTTTTAGTTACTATGCTGCCTCTACTTTCCTAGCCTGAGCCCTAGCATAACTAGAACTTTAATTTATAAATTCTGGCTTGCCATATACTTTGAAATAGAACACCCTAGAACTTAGTCTAGAGTTCTGTGATTGAGAATGGAAGCTTATGGAAAAGCTCAGTTTGTCACTTGGACTAGCAATGCAAATGGTTTGCAGTATGAAGGTTCTCAAACTTATCAGGAAAGAAGCTACAACAGGCACATGAAAGATGAGTTTCAAGGGGTTCATGTCACTGTTACGAATATAGGTATATTTCTGCTAATTATTTTGGGGCTGTAAAAGACAAGATTAGTGACTTTAGAGATGTTTAAAAGAGTTCATCCATAAAGGATGTTAGGTTGGGGAATGTTTGGGTTTGGCTGGTGGTAGTAATACAATAAAAGTAATAGAGTGCAGTGTTACAAACAGCATAAGACAATGATTTGGTAAAATTGATAAGAGAGAGAAAAACTAATCCATTGCTTTTTGACAATTAGAATTAAGTAGGTAAGCATGACAAACTCCTCCTTTTTGGATAGAGCCCAATTGCCTGTGAAGTCCTACCTCCTCAAAGCTGATTTACCTATGAAGCTATGTCATGAGGCTTCCTATGAGCACTGCTGCAAAAGGAGAAAAAATACTATATAGAGGTAATTTCAGATTTTCTGAGCAGCAATATTCCAGCAGTATGTTAGAAAAAGTGAGTCATGAAACAATGTCGATAATAATAACAATTTTTAAAGGAAGTTTAATTGAGACTTGGATTACTTTGCATAAGGTAATTAGTGCCTATTATTTGCAGAACAAAGACTTGAAACAAATCCATTATTGCATATATATTTTAGTCCATTATTGTCATTAAAGTAGTCATTCTGCTGTAATATTGGATGAAAGATAATGTGCCTTGTTAATGTACAATATTCACTGAACAACATGTTGTCTTGAATATACTTTAAAAAAATTTCATACGGAAGTGCTAAAACTGAAATAAGGCAATTTCCTGTTGGTCTAGGCAGTAATTTAGGGCAGAATCAGAGGCAGAACATTTGTATGTAGTAAATATACCAGAAGGTATGGAGCTACACTGCGAGCTTTCTTCTTCCTACCATCTCTTGTTCTTTTGATGTTATAGGACGTGTGTTTTGATCAACATAACTGCCTGTAAGATTTATAAGTAGAGTACTTTTTAAAAACCTTTCAAACTTGTAAGTGCAGATTTTTTCTAATGAAAATCTCCTTGCAATTTTGTATATGACAGTTGGAAGTGAGTAAGAGAATAACACTTTCTGTATGTAACAGACAGATAATATTTGCTTTTGCCCGAGAATGGAAATAACTGTCATTAGTAAGCAAAGTAATGAAAGCAATTGATTTGCCCTTGTCAAATTTGAGACTGTTTTTCAGCTCTTATACAAATACCAGAAGGGTCACAGTGCTACTTTCGAAATGCCAAAAGGACCACAGAGAAATTATATTCTAGGAAAAAAAAAGATTGAAGAAGATGTATCAAGTATACAATGAGTGGTAAAAGTAGTCTACATATATGACAGTAAAAATAATAGGTTTTTTTTAATGTGATTTAAAGAAAACATACATGATTTATAATCATTTCACATGGCACCTTTTAAAATAAGCAAATAATGTTTTTGAGTCACTTATTGAAAATTAGTATTAAAATACCTGTCAAAAAGAAAAACTCTTTGATAAGCATATGAAATTTTGTAATAAAAGCACTTAAAAGGATATAATAATTTATTAATATATATTTGCACAAGAAAGGTTAATTATTCTCAATTAAATGTAAATTAGACTTATTGGTTCAGTATATTTTTATACACACTCACAGAATTGTTGAGGCTGCAAGGGACCTCTGAAGGTCATCTGGTCCAATCTTCCCCTCAAGCAGGGCCACCTCGAGAGGTAGCCCAAAAGAGGGCTCCTGAGAATGTCCAAGGATGGTCTCTCCATAACCACTCTGGTCAACTCGTGCCTGTGCTCACCCTCACAGCAAAAAGGAAATGTTTCCTAATATTCAAAGAGAACCCCTTGTGTTTCAGTACCCCTTGCCTCCGGTCCTCTTGCTCAGCACCACGAGGAGAAGCCTGGCTCCATCTTCTTTTTAACATGCCTGCAGATATTTGTATAGATTCGTATGATAGCCCAGACCCTTCTCTTTTCTTCTCTAGGCTTAACAGTTCTACCAGTCTTTCTTCATATGAGAGATGCTCCAAACTCTTGATCATGTTAGTGGTCCTTTGCTGAACAGTTTTCATGAGCTACATATCTCTCTTGTACTGGACACAGTACTCCACATGTGATCTCATCAGTGCTGAGCAGAGGGGAAGGACCACATCTCTCAATCTGATGGCAACTTTCTTCTCAGTGTAACCCAGAGGCCATGAACCTTCTTTGCCATAAGGGCACAGTGCTGGCTCACATTCAACTTTGTGTTCTCCAGGACTCCCCGGGCCTTTTAAGGACAACTACTTTCCAACAGGATGGCCCCCAGCAGGTATTGCTCTGTTCCTTGTGGAACTGCATGAGGTTCCTGTCAGCCCATTTCTCGAGGCTTTTGGGTCCCTTTAGCTGGAAGCATGAACCTCTGGGCATATAAAGCTATTGGCAAATTTCCTGAGGCTATGCTCCTCCCCATTATCCATAATATTAATGAAGATATTAAGCAAAGTTGGATCCAGAGTGGATGCCTAGGATACACGATGAGATGCTGGCCTCAGCTAGGCTTCATGCCACTGATCGCCACCCTATGGATCCAGCTATTCTGCCAGTTTGCAGTCCCCTTCACTGTCTACTCATCCAGCCCATGCCTCATTAGATTCCTTCTGAAGAACATTGTCAAAAGCCTTCCAGAAGTGGAGGCAGACAATATCTTGCTATTAGACTTTTTAGAGGAGTAATCCTCTCCTGCTCATGTGACTTTGCACACTGCAGTGTGATTATTATTTTTCATTTTGTGGTGAATGTCATAATAAATAATAAAGTTTTAATTCTGTTGTATTGGGGTTCTTTTTCTCCTTTTTAAAACTCAGTAATTATTTTGCTCATGAAAAGTTCATCAGTAGGACTCTCTGTGGGCTCTCAGAAATGCCCATCTATTCTGCTCCTCTGTTCAAATTAATGTATCATCTGTGATAGAATACAAAGTGGTTAATTTCTGTTGCTTTTAAGAATACAAAATTATAGATGCTGTTGCCTGTAGTTCCAGCAGAAGAAAAAATAGCAACAGATTGTTTTAGAATGCTAAAAGCTTTGAATGCATATTATCAGACTGAATGTATGAGACTTATGCTTACATAGAACAGAAAAATACAATCCTGTTTTTGTATTAAAAAATTCAGCAATTATTCCCTTATAATTTGCTTTGGGTAGTTGCATTCTTAGTTGCATACACTGAGAGGTAAAGGGACAGTGAGAGACAACATCCTGGACATGAGATCCTAATGTCTAAAAGAGGACATTTAATGCAGGTGTGACAGCAGGATAATGCCTGTGGGTAGGACATACTTTCTCAGGTCCTATTTGTTTTACTGCAAATTTAGTAGTTAGGCAGCCAGCCTCAGGCTAGTTGGAAGGCCTTATTTTATAAATAAGGAGGAAAATAAATTATTACTCTATGAGGCCCTTGATAAATTAAACTGAGGGGAAATAACTTCTGGAATGTATAATTTTCCATCTGAATATTTGCATTATTTTTATGGCATATTCTCCAGTTCTTATAATTCATAAGAAAGCAAGCAGTGTAAGTTTAATGATATAGAATTTAAATAGATTAAACTCACAATTCTTTTTTTGTTGTGTAATATCTCATACATTGCACAGTTAGGTTGTCAGTTTATTGCCAGACTTTCACAATTATATCTTTTGATGTTGTAAAGCTTGGTATACTTTGCAAAGATCTGTTTTTCTTTTATTTAAGCATTAATTATGATGTTTCAAAGTGAAAAAACCCAACAACCAACCTTGCACAAGTTGATACAGAAAATATGTTCTTATTCCTTTTGGTTAATTTTGTTATCATTTCTGTCATCCTAATACAATTAAATAAAGGAGCAAATGTAGTTTGCAAAGAATTTTGAAGAGCTTTTAATGCCATGAAATTAGTATGAATCATTGGCTAAAATAGTTTAATTTCTGGTAATCCTTGTAGAGTCCTAAGGTTCCCATTCAATTTTTGGATTATACTTGATGTTTCTTCCTAAGAGGAAGAATGCAAACATTCTCAGCTTTTTGAGAAATTAGAAAATTTAATATTTATGTTTAAGGGGAAAAAAATTAAGGAACACACAAAGACCTCAGTTAATTGAGTAACAACCAAGAACACAACACCTGGGCTCATAGAAAAAGAAGATAATATTCTTATGTTTTCCATCCTATCAGCTACAAAGAAAGTTTATTTATAGCTTAGAATTATTATTAATTTTAAATACTTAAACAACTCAATACTGTAACATACAGTGGAACAAATAGTCTACCTCAAAAATTCATATTTAAGGGTATTTTATAAAATTAACACTGTCTTGTAAACCCACATCACTTCTTAGGGGTATTTACTGCACTGTTCTGCAGAATGACACAAAAGTGGAATGAGAGATAACCTGTGGCTTGGAAGTGAATTTTCTTGGCATACTTTTGTAGGTAAAATGGCCACTTCCCTATTGACACACACTATTAAGCTAATCAGTTGTTTTAAGTTGAACTCATAAATCAACTAAACCCAACAAGAAATCCTGGAACTGCACAGTATTAAAATTATCATTGTTTTATACTTACATTAATAGTGGTAAGATTACAGTGCTACTAAGCATATGAATACTGGCAGCATATGAATAGTGATTTCAGTATCATGTAGACTTCTGTGCAGAGCTGGGGGCTCCAATTTTTTTCTTGACATACTTGAAAACTGAGATGAAGAAGAAATTATTCTTTGTGTTTCTTTTCTCCCCCCCCC
>VZRZ01001488.1:243823-306413 GCA_013398175.1 Climacteris rufus | reverse complement strand
CCCCCCCCAGTTGTTTTAAAATTGTAACATTACTTTTGTTTTCTGTGGGTATATTCAGTAATCTGTATTAAGCATTTCATATAATTTACCTTTGAACTGTTAGACTTCCATGATATAGGTAGAAGTTTCCACAGCAATAGGCATCAGGCACACTATCTGTGTGGTAAGACTTCTATACATTATGTTGGAAAATGTTGAAGAAGATAAGATTCATTTTATGAGGAATTCTTAAATGCTATGGATTTTTTTAATCTGTTAGACCAAGTCATGATCTGTGTAACCTCTGTTTTTTTCTTTTTATTAGCTTGATGTGAGTTATTTTCAAAAACTGGTGTGATGATTAGAATAAAAAGACTGTGTGAAGCAGGACTGTCTACTGTTTTGGATTAATTTAAGATATAAATATCTGCTGTTCACAGTTTTAGTTTGGGATAACATCTTTGTTATCACTTTTTTCTGATGGCTTTCTAGCTGTTGTTCTAGCTGTATATCATGACTGGGATGAGGAAAGTAAAAAAGACAAAGAGTAGACACATATCTTTCCAGCTTTGTTATGCACATCATGCACAGATGGGCATGTTTGCTGGAACCACAGAATTCCTAGGTTGGCAAAAGTGGAGCATTTGTGTTATAGATAATAAAAAGAAAAAAGGAAAGCCAATTACTATTGTAACCAGGTTGCTGGGCACAGCATTACAACACCTAGTGCATCAGCTTCCCTGCTATTTCATAAATATATGATATAGCTCAGTCTGATCTAGGTCCTGACACCGTATTTTGCTGTGCAGAAGTAGCTCACAACAAACAAAACGCAGTGTGAAACATCTTCCACTTGCTGGTGTCAGAACTTTTGTATAAAATCTCATTCTTATCTCTGGTTTGGACAGAAACTGAAATCTTTCTGTACCTAACAAATGCTCAGACGTCTTTGTTGCTGTGTAATACTGATTTTATTCTGCCTGCAGAGACAAAGGAATTGAAACATTTATGTGCAACAACACAAAATAATTAAGAACGTATCTACCAGACTATGGATCAAACCTATGCAGAAATAGTGGTATTTTGTCAAAGGATTGACTTGGTGTTTGTTTTTGTGGGGGGTTTTTTGTTTTTGTTTTTGAGACTTCTAGTTTATGGTTTTGGTATTTCGGTTTGGTTTTTGTTGTTTTTGTTGTTTTTGTTTTTTTTTTTCATTATGCTTGTGTATACACCAGTTTAGAGACTGTTTTACACAACTGGATCTGTTCTATAACCTTCATCTAAGCTCAGGGAAGAAATTCACAGCTTAGATATTCGTACAAATCAAGAAATTCCTCCTGTTTTTTTGTTCTTGGGTTTTTTCCCCTCGTTTCTGCAAGAACTGCAAACAAGAGAATATCTCCCAATTTATTGGTTTGAGTTTAAAGAGGTTAATCATGTTTATTCTGTCTCCATTATATGTCACATGGCTGTGGTTTTGAGGACTAAAGTATTATTTCAATTTGATTATTGAAATATTTTTTGCAAAGTTGATCAAGTACATTTTGAGCTATTTTTGGGGGGCGTTTACTCTGTCAAAGGTAGGCAACACATGGGATTGAAAAGCTGGATCTATGAATAAATGAGGTTATTTAGTGCTAAATATTTATAACATTGGAACAATTTTTTGAGCTATTAGAAAGAGTTAGAATTTCAGAGTAGCATTATCTGAAACTAAAACATAAAGCTGCATAAGAAATTATCAACCCTCAATCTTTTTAATAACCTGCTTAGGAATATGCTAACTCTTCTTACAGCTGTATTTATTGACTTGTTTAATTTTGTGGTTAAGACCTTTTTCAGCATAGTTTTCTCTTGCAACTGATTCTGAAAATTTGAATTTAGAATAGGTAGCAGAACTTTGCAAGGCTTTTTAGATGCTAAAAGTGGTGATTTTCCAAAATTAAGAGGAAAAATAAAACTAATATGAGACTGTTTTCAAAGTATCTGTGGCTGTTTGTGACCAATGATGTGTAAGTTGCAGATTTAGGAATACGCTTTGGCTGGAACCTTTTGCCAGTATAAAATCTGTGGATACAATACTGTGATCCACTGACATTTTTAGGACGCTAAAATGTACTTGTGCCTCTGCATAGATATTTAATGTCTCTTTCTGTTTATTTTGCTTTTTAGGTAAGTACCATTCATGAAGAAGTACATAGTTTGGTGAGTGTTTGCATTGTGCCCTTCTGTGAATTCACATGTCCAGTGAGTACACACAAAATCTTTTAATGTCTTGAGATTTTTAACTGATCAGAAATTATTGTCATGTGTAATTAATTCTTTCTGCTGTATTCTCTGAATTTTGCATGAGATCTGTATGAACACGTCAACAAGTGTGGTCTTGTCCTCTGCTCTGACACTGCAAACTTAGGCAATATTCACGACAATCGTTTGGAACTTTTCTGTGTTTAGAACTCAAGTAAGAAAAACTAGAAGTGATTTAACTGCAGTGTTTTTAACTAGCAGTGATATTGGCCCTTTACTCTCATTTTACTGCGAATCTGAAGTCAGGTGAGTTACCTTGAATGCTGCCATTAAAAAAAAAAAAAGTTGCAGACCTGCATCAAGATATATAGCAAGATATCAGTAAATATGCTATGAGTTTCTATAGGCTTTCCTCCAAAGTTCTTGAAGTTTATATGCAAAGATTTTTAAGGAACAAAACTATGACAGAGTACAAACCATTTTCCCAATGGTCATGTTATGTTCAGGAAAAAGAAATATATATTCAGGATTTGCACAAATTGATATTCTGAGTTCTAGTGATGTGATTCAGCAAACTATAGCAAGGGCTATTTTTAAAGAAAATTGTAAGCATTTAAAGAAAAAAATATAATATTTAAGGCTACTAGTGTCTAATTTGCATGGCTAAGTTATACATTTGAATTAAGAGATGCTATAAACCATTTCATCTTGGGGTGGTTGGAAATTGCTAAATATATGTAGTTTTATAATTTATATGAGTATTTGTGATCTAGTGCAATGATATTATGAAATAACTCATGACCCAAATGATACACAAAAATCTTGTATAATGATGAAATTTCTGTAGTCTTCATGACTTATAGCACCAGCAGACATGAATGAAAGCTGAAACATTAAGTATGCCACAAAGCAGGAGTCTTTTTGTATTTCAGTAATTCTGATAAATCATTGCTGGACTGTATGTAGGCATATATGAGCTGCTTAAAAATTCACGCAAAACAATACTGTGTAGTCAGAGGTTATATTTTTGCTTCATAGAGTGTAAATATTAGGGACTCTTCTACTAACAAGTTGTTAGTCCCAGAGATGGCATATGGTAGAACAGTCATTAACTAGTGATTTCTACATTGCAACTTTAGACATCCTCAGTGTTGGTCAGGACTTTGCTCAGATGCATTATAATCTTTCAAAGACCTCTTAGGCTGTAACTTAGCTGGCAGATAGGGTATAACAGGAAGGTTACTGCAGCTTCAAGCAGTCAGTACTGATAAACCAGTACTTACATTACCTGTACTTGAGATTATTTCTACTTATGCCCCAATGACCACAGTGCACTGTGTACACAGATCTGGTACCTACCTCTGGTTTCGCTTTGTTTACATTCTGTTTGTACTACAGGACTTCTCTGCTATGCAAAGCAAAATGTTAAAAGTGGACTGCTTCAGAGTGCACTCCCAAGCCAAACTAAAACACAAATTTAGATGCAACCTTGAACTGTGGGCATTCTGTCTAATTGCTGATTTTCCTAACCTGTTTTACAGAAAGAGAACTTATTTACATCCCTTAAAGATCAGGACCATAACAGGGTCATACTGAAGAAAAACTCTGAAATGAGTGAAAAATTGTGCTTATTTCAGAAATTTAAAATTTAGTCAAATATATATAAAATGGGTTATTTATAACTGCTGTCACCCAAACAACCATATAGACCAGTTAACTAAATAAGTAATTTCATCTTTTGCAGCTACAGTTACAGATTTTACACTCTATTTCTAATGTGGCAAACCAGATGGAGTTTATAGTATAATTTGTTGTAAATACCCCTACTTTAATAAAACTCATTTCTTATTAGGCAAACTGGAGTTGTTTTTACTAATATATTATTTTATCATCATCATAAACTTCAGCTAAGTTCGTGGTTCAGATTTTCCATTGTCGTTAAAACCAATACTTTTTGTATCTAAATTGTGCAATCTATTTTATTAATAATTTATTATTTTATGAATAATTAAATGGTTGTTCAGGCAGGAAAAAAACAGAACAGCTGGAGAAGTCCTTAAACTAGAATCTTTATTTTGACAACCATGATTTATAGTAATAATTTACTGATGTAGTTGTTTTGATTGCTTTTTCTAAAGTTCTCTGGGCTGCTCTTAGAATCAGCATGGGATTAAAATGAAATGAGATGTGTTTACCAATTCCTTTAATCCCTGCAGAGATGCTCTGTTTAAAGCTTGGTTCAGACTTAAAAGGCAAAACATCTTTGCCCACTTCTTTTAATGGGAACAAGCATGCATATAAATAAATTTTGTATTTCACAATGCCTGTCTTTGGGAATTTCCAACAGTCTTCCTTACATACGTAACAGGACAGAGCATATCTAACCTCAGCACAAAATTTGAATTCATTTTTATTTGTGTTATTCTTCAGAAACACTTGCAAATATGTCTAAACTTCTTAATTCTCCAATGGAATTTATATATATACATATGTGAGCTGTTGGGATAAAAAGTTGTGTTGCAGGAATATGCTCCAGTATTTTCCTGAACTAAAAACTAAAATGGGCTGGTATAGTATGTGCAGTCTTTCTCTAATGAGGAAATAGACAATTAAATTACGGTGTCCTTACTGAAACAGTCTTCTAGGTCAGTTTTAAAGTTTATCAGGAAAAAAAGTAGAACCATAATAGGATCTATAGGACACCTCAGATAATGTATGTAATGTGAAAGTAAGAATTATATGTTTCTATAACAAATTTCCCATGAAGGACAGCTAGAAAGGAGTCTGCAAGGGTACAATGGAGCCACCTACATTATAATGATGTGATGTTCAGTGCCTTGTTTTGCATCACACAATTAATAGGACATAAAAATCAATTGCCTAATAGTAAAAATGTTGTACATACACAATGCTATGTTGTCAAGATAGTAAAGTAAAAGCTGAAAAAGACACACAGTATACAAAGCATGATATGAAGAACTGACATGCAGAAATGTGAGTACAAATTTTATGTCCCAGAAATTCATTAATTGTCTTGGACACTATGAGGGAAATTATGCCTCAATTGTTTAGAAAAAATTACAGAGACTAATGTTGCCTGAACTCATATATTTCAATCTATACTTGCAGTCCTACCAGGAAGTTTTATCTTATTCTTTATGTTGTGGGCAGAATACAAAATTCTTAACTTTCTTGGTGTAACATCCATACTGGGGGCAAGAGGGAAGAATATAAATAGTAAAATAATTTTTACAAAAGAGTCTGTTAAGTGCAAGTTATAGTTTACTGTTTTCTGAACATGTCAGTGTGTAAGAACGTAAAGTATGGGGGACATTTAGTTTTGCAAATTAAAATGTTGTGCGTTTAAATGCAGTTGGGTACAGATTCAAGCAAGCAAGACAATTAAGTCTTGTCTGGTTTATCATTTGTGCTGATTTTTAACACAAAAAGTGGTTAATCTTGAAGCTGCAGGGAGTATATTGCTGCCAAAAGTGTAGAGGTGAATGTGTATTCATTCAGTCCTGTATAGGGAAGACAGAGTTGTTATTTTCGGTCTTGTCACTAGATGTCATTGTTTTCCATTGTCGGTAGAGGTTTGAAAATTGTCCAGTATTTCAGTATGTATAATTAGATAACACCGGTTATAAAGAACAGAGGTTTGTTCTTTAAAGAAAGGGAGTTGTCTTGCATAATTTGTTTTGGTGATTTGCTGCCTCTTTGTGTTAAGTTCTGTGCACAGGCTGCAGGCATGAAGGCTACTCATTCTCTAGACACTTCACACTGAATAGATGAAGCTCTGGGGGACCAGACTGTCTACCAGAGAATAGCTAAAGATGAATGGGAAGGGGAGAACCCGAGAGAGAAAATGTCAGGGAGACCACAGCATCAAGAGAGCATGACAAAAATTCTGAGTAAAGCAGAGTGGGATGTGTGACCAGACAAGCACAATAGAAGAAAGAAAGGCTTTTCCCAGGAACCTGGCTGGGAACACATTTTTGGTAGATGCTTAGGAGATTTGTTTTTTGGATTGAGGGTGAACTCTAAGGGAAGAAGCCATTCTGTGATCTGGGTCAGCCTTGTTGATGAAAAGTTATCTTTATTGATTAAAAGTCATTCAGGTGTATTTGACTTGTCTGTCTCAAAGATAAATGCAGACAGAGTCTCTCAAAACTGCTTGAGGTGATCTCATCACCACGCTGTGCTATCTGACATCAGGATGTACAAAGGACACCTACTTCAGATATCCCTAACTCATTGTAAGAGCTAAGCTTTTCAGTTTTCTGTTTTCCTTTTCTTGTTTTCATGTGCATTCTAAGTGAATGTCTTAGACTTTTTGTCTTAGAGTTTGTCAATAAAAGGTAGTAGTTACAGGTTAATATTGTTTTATTGCTTAATGTATGCTAAATTAATTAGGAAAGAAGTTGGTTCTGAAGGACAGATATTATTTGCCCAACATTACTATAAAAAAGGGAATTATTGCAATTTTCACCATCACAGTTCATGTCAAAATAGTTATTAGGTATTTATATCATATTCTTTCCTTAATAAGGACAATTTCATCACTTATATAAGCAAATTCTTAGAACTTTTAAATCTCCTTTTCACTTTTTTATATGAGACCCAGTATATTAATTCCTATTCTTTTACTAGAGAAATGTCTCATGAAGATATTGAGAAATCAGGTAGCAAATGAATATGTCCATAAGTTATGTACAAATTTTTAATCTTAAGATCTTACATTTACAACAACTACTGCAGAGATTTTATATACTATAACATTAGTTTTATCTTCTAACTTCTATAGAAAAACCCTGTGACTTTCAAAATCATTTTATAGCAAGCAGATGCAATGTAGATCTCAGAAAACTATTTTGTTAGGAATATTAACAAAAATATCATAAGTAGTTCCAATGAAAAAATTGCTTCCTTAAAGTGTCTATAGGGCATCTTTTATGAATGGACTTCAAGACAAATGTGAGCAACAGGTTATTGTGCTGATTACTTTTGATTTGTTAGATAGCAGCATTTCCAATATTTTGCACTCACGTTTTCTAATTATTTGGAGAAATCCATCTATGTAGGATGCACTGCATGTTTACAAATATTATTTTTGTACTTTTTAAAAATAGATGTAATATAAAAATACGTTTTCATTTCTAAAATTTTTCTTGTCTTGGATATAAATCTTGTCACTCATTTTAACATATGTACAGTATGTTCTATAATATAGAAATCCATATTTGTTTTAGTTTCTGTACTTATTATTTGTTACTATGTAGACTATGAGTTTTTAGGGCCTTTTAAATTCAAGATTAAAGGAATATCAAGTCTATCATGGTGAAAACAACTTGAGGTAGAATTTTTCTTCTCATATTGAAGTGAATTTTCTTAGTGAAATTGATTTGTATCATTGAAAATTTAAAAATTCAGATTTGTTACTTACCCTCAAGCTCTAGGTGAATTTCTTAGTGTGATTAATTTCGATGACAGGTTGAACAGAAAAAAACGTGTGACTTCTTAATGCTGGATGGCATGGCCCAGGTCCTGACTTTGACCTGAACCTGAAGTTAATTCTCTCTGTAGTGTCAAAGAGAACTGCTAACATCTATGTAATCAGTTATTCACTGTACTACAGATGCTGGTAAGAAACTCACAGTTCCTCACCTCTCTTATTTGCCTTCTGTTAATTGTCCTTATTACTGAGCCCAAGAGTGTTTGAAACACTCTTTGGAATTAGCTTTTTATAGTTGTGGGTTATAGGCCACCATCAATAATCTCTGGTAGTTGCCATTAACATCTTTCAAGCCTATCAGTAATAAGAAAGTGGGTTTGGAACATAGCCATAGCTTTTATTTTGTTTTCTCAAATTGCTGCCTTGGTTTTTGAGTGTCCTTCTTTTTAGTGTCCTTGATAAAACCTTCACGTGTTGATGTCTTGAACTGAATTCCATTCCAGCATGTATCATACCTCCTTGGAGTGCTTGCTATAAATAAGAAATCTGGAACTCTGCAGACTCAGAAATTAAGTCAAAACTACCACTTTGTTGTCATAATAATGAGGAATATATCAGCATGGTTATATTCAGGCTGGCCTTGGAAGTTTGTCATGTATCTGACATAGTTTAGCTAATTATAAGCTATAGTGATTTAAGCCATGAAAGCCCATGGCACTGTACAAACAAAAAAGAAGTTAAATTTTTAGGGATTATAAGCATGGAAATGGATCCTTGGGAACCTTTTTAACTCAATAATTTTCTTGTTAGAATCTGAACTTCCAAAGGATATATCTTTCAAAACAATTATATTTTGATAGCTGGAGATTAAATAGCCATGTTTGTTCTCAATACCTATATTTATTGAAATTAAAATTAGGCTGTGTGTCTGTATTTTTATAAGACAGGCATTTAGTTACCTCTTACAGAAAAAAAGCTATGGACATATCTAGTGCTGGCCTCTCCTGCATTTACCTTAAAAGACAATTCCAAACCCTCACATATTTCTGTTAGCAAATCCTTCCCACAACCATGCTGTGATCTTGAGTGCCCTGTTTGCATAATGACAGTCAAACACACAAGTGTTTGGAGAGAATGAATCTTCTGTGTTTTGGAAATGAATGGGGTACAGAGATCTTGAGTTTTGCACATCTCTGTGCATATCTGACCTCAGTAGCAGGGAAGGTCCAAGAGCAGCTCATCTTGAGTGCCATCACGTGGCATGTGCAGGACAACCAGGGGACCAGGCTCAGCCTGCAGGGGTTTGTGAAAGGCAGATCCTGCTTGACTAACCTCCTTCTGTAACAGAGTGACCTACTCAGTGGATGAGGGAAAGGCTGATGTTATATCCCTGGACTTTACTAAAGCCTTTGACACTCCCCCAAAACTCACCGGGAGAAACCAGCTGTTCCTGGCTTGGTCAGGTGCACTGTTCTCTGGCTAGAAACCTATCTGGGTGGCTGGGCTGAGAGAATGGAGGGGAATGGAGTTACATCCAGCTGCAGTCAGTCACCAGTGCTGTTCCCAAGGGCTCAATATCAGGGCCAGCCCTGTTTGAGGTTTTTATTGATCATCTGGACAAGAGGATTTGGAAAACCTCAGTGAGTTTGCAGGCAAAACCGAGTTGGGCAGGAGTGTTCATCTGTTGGAGGACAAGAAGGCTCTGCAAAAGGATCTGGACAGGCTGGATTGATGGGATGAGGCCAATGGTGTGAAGTTCAACAAGGCCAAGTGCTGGGTCCTGCCCTTGGGTCACAACAGCCCCAGGCAGTGCAACAGGCTGTATTGGGTTGGCGTAGCCAAGTTTCTCTAGTGGGGTGGAGGGAGTGGAGGGAGTCTACAGGGGTGGCTTCTGTGAGAAGCTTCCCCCATGTCTGTCAGAGCCAGTGCCAGTTGACTCCAACATGAACCCACCACTGGCCAAGGCCAAACAAATCCGAGATGGTAATAGCAATGCTGTGATAACATATATAAGAAGAAAAAAAAGCCATTACACAGTTGTAATTGCTCTCAGAGAAGAGAGGAGTGAGGACATGTGAGACGTACAACTCTGCAGACACCAAGGTCTGTGGAGAAAGAAGGGGAGGAAGTGGTGCAGGTGCCAGAGCTGAGATTCCCCTGCAGACTGTGGTGCACCCCATAGTGAGGCAGCTGTGCCCCTGCAGCCCATGGAGGACCATGGGGATGCAGAGATCCACCTGCAGCCCATAGAGGAGACCCACGTTGGAGCAGGTGGATACTCATGAAGAACTATAGCCTGGGAGAAGGGCTCATGCTGGAGAATATAATGGAGAACTGTCTCTTTTAGGAGAAACCCCACACTGGAGTAGGGCAAGGACTTGACTCCCTGAGCAGCAGCAGAAATTACCTGGGATGAACTGACAGTAACCCCCACTCCCCATCTCCCTGTGCTCCTGGAGAGAAGGAGGTAGAGCCTAGGAAGTAGGATAGGGTGGGGAGAATTTCTAAGGTTTATTTTAGTTTTCATTTTCCTGATCTGATTTTGAGTGTTAATAAATTCAATTAATATCCACAAGCTGAGATTGTTTTGCCTTTGACGGTAATTGGTGAGTGATATCTCTGCATCCTGTTCTCAACTCATGGGCCTTTTGTTATATTTTCTCATGCCTGTCCAGTTCCAGAGGGGAGTGCTGGGTTGGTACCTGGCATCCAGCCATGGTCAACCCAACATATGAACTTAGAGTGTCTGGAAAGCTGCCCAGTGGAAAAGGACCTGGGGATGGTGGCCAACACTGGACTGAACATGAGCCAGTGTGTGCCCAGGTGGCCAAGAAGGCCAATGGCATCCTGGCCTGGATCAGCAATAGTGTGGCTGGTAGGACCAGGGCAGGGATGGTCACCCCTGCACTCAGCACTGGTGAGGCCACACCTCGAGTGCTGTGTCCAGTTGTGGCCCCTCACTGCAAGAAAGACATTGAGGGGCTGGAGGGAGGTCAGAGAAGGNGACCAGGGCAGGGATGGTCACCCCTGCACTCAGCACTGGTGAGGCCACACCTCGAGTGCTGTGTCCAGTTGTGGCCCCTCACTGCAAGAAAGACATTGAGGGGCTGGAGTGAGTTCAGAGAAGGGAAGTGGAGCTGGGGAAGAGTCTGGAGCACAGGTCCTGTGAGGAGTAGCTGAGGGAGCTGGGGGTGTTCAGCCTGGAGAAAAGGAGGCTCAGGGGAGACTGTATCACTCGCTGCAACTGCCTGAAAGGAGGCTTTGGCCAGGTGGGGATCGGCCTCTTCTCTCATGTAACAAGAGATAGGACAACAAGAGATGGCCTCAAGTTGTGCCAGGGGAGGCTTAAATTGGATATTAGGAAAAAATTCTTCATTGAAATGTGGTCAGACATTGGACCAGGCTGCCCAAGGAAGTGGTGAAATAATTATCCCTGGAAGTGTTCAAAAACATGTGGATGTGGCATTTGGGGACATGGTTTAGCGGTGGACTTGGCAGTGCTGGGTTAACCGTCAGACATGATGATCTTAAGAGTCTTTTCCAATCTAAATGATCCTGTGATCCTATGATTCTCAGTAATCTAGTACTGGATTCATCAGTCAGCTCACTCAAGTAAGTTGACAAGCAGTAATGTACCGTTTGGTGGTGAGACATATTAATATCAAAGATCTCTTGGATTTTTCAGTTTGAGGACCAGCTGAAACAGGTGTCATGCTGAGAGCTAGTCCTACTGAAATAAGGTAGTAGTAGACATTGTCAGGGACATAAAATGCAGCAAAGGATTTTCTACAGCTTTCTTCCTAAAGAAACTGTCATTAACCAGTCAACCTTATTTTCCAAAAGACTTTGTATGAAATATAGTGTTGTACACAGTGTACTGTTGGTGGGCATATTCAATACTGTACTGCCTTGCAAACAGTATGCTACAGTATTGCAAATAGTGTGCTTGCCTACTAATGATGCCTAATATCCTAAGCAATGAGGAGAGAAAAACAAGTTTTTCTAGAAAGGAGGAAAAAGAAAATGAGAACAATATGCATCTCTAAGGGAGAGGTAATAGAAAATAATTTGGGCTTTCACTGGACAAAAGTAGGGCCGTAAATACCCACATCTGAGAAAATGAGAATTGCCTTTTGGGGAGAGAATAGCTTTTACTATTTCCTTTGTATTTCTGGAACAAACCCAAACTTTCTAAATTTATAAATATGTGACAGTGAACAGCTATTCCCTCATGCTTTCCAATATGAAAGTAGTTGAAAATGTATTTAATTGTGATATAGGCAGACAAGGTACAAGTTCTTGCTCTGCATGTGCCAGCATTGAGATCAGTGTGCATTTCCCACAACACTGTTTACTCTTTAACAGTGGACAACTAGGGTTCCCTGGAATGGCAACCTAAGCCTGCAGACTGATTTAGCACTTCCTAAGTCTGTTAGCCTTTCATCATCTGCAGGGCAACAGGTCCAATTTTCATTTTATAGAGAATGAGGTCAAAGCAAAATACAATCTTTTATCTTCTTTAATGCTTAACATGCTTTGTCTTTGTCCCCTTGCTTCTTCTCACACCACCTTAGGATGGATTATAATTTCAAGGATTTAGAATTGACAAAATCAGAACACCGTAAGTATTAAAATGAGGAAAAAACTGCAATTGGTGTCCTGCTCTTTCTTCCCACTCTCCAGCTGAAAACTCTATGAATTTTCTATAGCACATTTTTTATAAAACCTGTTGTGCAACAGTTTTATTTTTTGTTGCTTTTTTTTTTTTTTTTTGCTTCTGAATTAGCCACAGTGTTATATGAGGAGTTACAAACAACATAAGTTTCTCATGCCTCCAATATTTGCAAAACACCAACCCCCAAGATTTCTTAAAATTCAGCAGTGTGAAATCTCTCTGGATAGAGAGGTTCCTCTTTCTGGTGAATAATGCTCAGTGGTAGCCTAATTATACTGCTTGAGATAACATTTTCCTTCTGCTGACTGTCTTCCTCAGAAAAGTTTGGCAGCCTACCAAAACAAGTATACATGCAAACTTTGTAGAAATCAAGGCTTGCCCCATCAACAAGGCAACAGCAGCTGATTTTGTGGGCACATCTGGAGGCTGATGGGTGAGTGTCACAGCACTTATAACATTGGCAACTCACGATCTGACCAAGCTACATCAAGCTACAAGTTTCACCAGGGTATTAATATTTAACACTTCCTGAGAAGTGCTCGCACGTAACCCCCAGGTCCAGAGGGTGGCCACAGTAGAGACAACAGCTGTCTCCAACAGAATGGTATCACCTCTATATGCCATAGGTATTAATTAGCAATATGGGAATATAGGAATATCACAAAACTTCAGCTTTATGCCTGACAGGTGACTTTCATTCTTGCTCTCTGTCTAGATGTATAATGATACAGCATTTAATTATTTAATGTTACTTATTTTTTCTTTGGAACCTGTTTTGCTGGCACACAGGACAGCATAGTCAAGGTTCATTGAAGAATGGCGCCAGCTAAAACAGTTTTACAGCAAAAAGCAGCAGAAAGTAAAAGCAGAAAAACATTACTGACACAAATGAGACGAAGACCTTTTAATCTACAACACTAAAGCAATAATGAATTTATGTAATGTGCTCTGGGCAAGTTTCTCTTGAGTTTGTTTTTCTTAAGCTAGTACCATAAAAGGCTGTGGTCAAAATCCTTTTGTTTTATATTTAATTTTCTTAATAGTTGTACTTTTTCCATTTTGTGTAGCCTCCTTATTATTATCTTAACAATTCAAATTTAGCCACTTTTTCATTACTTTTGGTCTATTTTACTCTCTACTTGCCCCAGAAGTTTAAGAATGTGTTAATATTTCTACATGTTGAAGAACAGCAGGAAATGTATTTATTTCTCTTCAAACAGGAAACTATACATACCTCTTTCTCTGTAAATCCAGAATTAAGTTTCTTTATTGACAGTATCAATGATAACATTACAGAAATTAATGTATTTTGTAACTGTTTCTTCTATTATGGCGTCAAACAAAGATGAGCAATTGCCACAGACATAAAAAAAATAGAATCTCTGAATCAAAAATATTAAAATACAGTACTTCAAATAATATGATTTAATATCAGTGTACCTGGTGATACAAGATAATGAAAAAAGTACTTTGCTAACATACAATATTTTACATCTGGGGTATCCGTTTATGAAAAATATGAAGCAGTGTCAGCAAAATGAATAAAATGTGGTGAAATCTGTAAGTGTAACTGGAAATGCATTTTCAGCCCCAAGCAACTGAAATATCTATTAAATATATGTAGCACTATGCAGCCACCACAGTATGAGTATTTTTGGAAGCTGCATACCTTAGGATATAAAATGAGAGTCTTGTAGACAGTCCAAGAAATCAACTATTTCATGCCAGAAAATGTTAGTTCATGAAAAAACTTCCTGTTTCCCCTCTTTCTTTACATTGTAAGAGATGTCAGATGGATAGATTCATTCACAGAATTTTTACAACATGTGTCCCAGGTGTAGTTTTGGATTAAAATATGTTGCCTTGGAGACGTTTGCTTCAGAAAACAGTATTAATATTTTCACCAGGCATTTGAAGTAAGTTTGTCTTGTCCCCAAGTTTAGAACCAAAGCAGGCTTATTTATGAAGCAATGTACAAAGAATCATTTTTAAAAGAATGCCACTCCATAAACTTGATGTAACACTAATAGCCTTGTTCAAGCTTTGGCAACATGTTATTGAAATCCTGGTAGACTGATACAATGCCAAAAAAACCCTACAGCTGCAAGAAACACTATTGCAGATTATAGTAGTCTTTCCGTGTCACAGGAAGTAAAAATGAAAAAAAAACCAAACCAAACCAAACCAAACCAAACCAAACCAAACCAAACCAAACCAAACCCAAGCCAAGCCAAGCCAAGCCAAGCCAAGCCAAGCCAAGCCAAGCCAAGCCAAACCAAGCCAAGCCAAGCCAAACCAAACCAAAAAACCCCACCACACTAACAAAAAAATGAACCAGAATATTTAGAAAGAGTAGTTTCATTGCTATTCCATCCATTGTCAAATCTTGCAGAAGGTTAAAATGTTATCCTAATTCCTGACCAAGCACTTAAAACCAGTATGCTGAAAAGTTAAACTAGCTGCAAGAAGCAGTGGCTTCTTCTTCACAGCTGAAGGAAAAAACAAAAAGGGTAATTAAAAATGTTTCTTTTTTCAGATAGCTTTTGTCAATAATGAAATAGAAAATCTGATTAGATTTGTTGCTTTGCCAGCTATGACTTTCATTCTCCTTCTCCTAATCATTTTAAGAAAATTTAGAAAAAAATAAACCAAACCCAAACACAGAGTTCTCCAAACACCCTCAAGGCTGAATCTCAGTTACGAAGTCTGGAAGGATACAAAGAAACCTCTTGCTATAGTCTCATTTATTTGCACACCAGTTGAAATCCATTTCTTTAAATATCTATAGCATAGTAATTATTTTCTATAAATAACAACTCGAATAAATGGCAAACACTCAAAAGTGCTGAGTTCTGAATTGTAATAGAATTTTAGTTTCCAGTGAAAAGCAGCTTTCCAGAAATTTGGAATAAAACATGCTGTCATCAAATTTAAAAATTGTGTCATTTAATATTTTCACATCATAAAAATAGCTTTAAAAATAGATTAAATGTCTACTGGACTTTGCAGTTGCTTTAAATATACATAGGTATGGTGTATCTTGATTAGTAAAAATATTTGTGAACTTTAAAGGAGATTGACATTTCTTTAGGTAAAGGAAAAATGCAAATAAAAACAGCAATATAAAACAGTTATTGAAATATTGAAACAACTGAAATTATTTCCATTTGATAATTTAAATGATAATAAACTTTTGAGATTTAAATATTTATTTAAATCCCTTCAACAAAATTAAGGGAGTTAGTCTGCTCTGTCTGTGTTTGAAGGACTTTCATCCTAAGTTATCAAGACCTTCTGCCTAATATTCTGAGTGTGTTTTAGATCCAGACCTAAGACCATTTCAGAGCTGTCTGGTCAGACTGTCTACACAGAATGAAGTTTATAAAGACTGAAGAAACCTTCCATCTATCCTGCAAAATGCATCAGTAACTGGGTGTGATGTTTAACCCACGAATTAAATGATGCAGAGTGGCCCATGATGCTCAGGACTCTACAGTGTGCTGTCTTTGCATAGCATTTGGCTCTGAATTCCCTCTGGATCCCATACGATACTGTTATGATAGCAAGATAATAATTAATTTTTTTATGTGTTCAGTTGGAAATGTTTGAAATAATAAATAACACAGGGTGTAATGCAACCCACTGACCTGTTGCTTTTACACTGTGTGGCTTGGGATTTTGCATGAAGGCCTTTAGTGGTGTTTGGGGCTAAAAAATCTAGATAGCAGTGGAAGATTGTGTAGGTCAAAGGAAACCAAACTTGATGCAGTCTTGTCCATATCAACTGCTGGAAGTCATCCTCAGGATGAACTGCTTCAGGACCCTATCCTGCTTTTATCTTGGAGAGAGCTAGGTGGACCAGTCTGGAAAAGAGCCAAGGAGAGACTGTGGCTTCAGAGCCTGGCAGCTGATGGGCTATCTGTTTTTGCAGTGTGAACATAGCCCGTGCTGAGCCTGGCAGTGTTGCAGGTGACAATGCTGTTGGTAGCTAAGGAAGTTTCTCTCTTCCTCCCATATGTGTATTGATCAAAAGTGACTGAGTGTGGGGGGTATAGTCTGTGAAGCTAGACAAACTCACAGTTTGAATCTTTGGACCTGAGGTTATTTGGTGACCACAGCAAGAAGATTGTCCAGTTCTTGATGCCATGACTTAAAGAAGTGAAACCCACAGATGTTTCAAAGAATGACTTGGAAGTATGGAGAATATTTTTATGCCATCTACAAAACTGCTATAGGACAGGACTTATCAAAGGACTAAATAGGAACTGTTTTATTTTTAAAGCTAGTAAAGTACTACTTGAATATTTTTATTGATAAACTCTTATAACAGAGATGCATCTTGTTCTTGAGAAGCTTTTTTTTTTAAATTGTTGTTGTTGATAGAATTTATTACCCAAATGGAACAGCATACACTACAAATTACCTGAGCCAAAGATTTGAGCAGACACTGTTGGACAAAACCACACTCTGCCCATGAAGATATTATTGGGTAATTTTAAAAATACTTCGTGGATATTAACTGTGGAAAGACTACCTGAGGATACACAAAATTACTTAGTGTTTATACACTTTCTAAACTGGCAGGAAAAACTGTGACAATCTTCTATCATGGTATAAAGTTAGAAAGATATAGAAAGATATTTTAAAATTAATCCAATTTAATTGGATTAATTTTAATTAATCCCACAAAACAAAACAACCCTTCAAAAAAAAACCCAAAACCAAACCGAACAAAAAAACCCCCAAACAAACAAAAAACCCACAAAAAACAAACAATAACAACAACAACAAAAAGCAAGCAACTGAAAAGTTTAAACTACATTTTACTGTGATAGGTGAAAAAATTAATGAGCTGGACTTTGTTGACATTTATTTATTTTTATCAGCTTTTACCTATAGTGTGCTCTCCCAGTTTTTAAATGGAAGAACTGTACTAGTTTATGTATCCAACCGACAGTTCCAGGGGGCAGTAATAATAACATTAAGAAGAGATTTTTTTTTTGTATTTCCAGCTCTTCCATTCTTTTTTGTAACAATTTTTTTTTTCTTTTTATTTTTTGTACCAAATATAAGATCTCTTTCTCATGAAAGACTGGACAAGGTGATCTTCTGAGATCCATTCCAACCTGGGCTGTTTTATGTCTCCATGATTCTAAATGGCATTGCAATGATTTTGTAGCTCACCAGTACCTGAAAGGCAATTATTAATTCAGATATATGGGCTTGCAGAAATGCTGACAGTCTGACCTTCAGCTCACTATAAATGTTGATCAGTGAAGCATTGCATTGCTTGTCTCTCTACACTGAAAACAAACCACACAAACACAAAACCTAGACAAAACAAACAAAATGCAACAGCAAACCAGAACTGACTGATCTTCCTAAGAATTTATTTAATTTTTTTCAAAAGAAAGACAAAATGTTATTATTTAAGAGCTTTCTTTTCAATATGCTTGTGAGCTACTTACCAGACAGTCCAGGCATAGTTTTGAACATGATTGTGCTGTACAATTTTCAGCTGTTTCTGCATGTGTGGGTGCCTATAAATTGCCTGGAGACCTGAAAGTTACAAAACTTTTAGTGAATGGATACAGATGCATTATGTACTTCGAATTAAGTAGAAAATGCTTAATCTGTACCCTCCAGATCTCACCTTGAGATTTCTACAGAAATGTTACTCACTTGCGAAATAGTTATCATATGAACACACATAAAACTCAAAGAGAGTCTATTTTCTAGAACTTTTGAGAGTAAATGAAAATATAGGAGGGAATGTTGGTTTTATATGAGAAACTAACAATTTTGTCCTCAAAATCTGTAATTATATTTTCTTTGCATTCATGTCTGAATTAAATTGAATTGTGTGAAATAATAGCCTTTTATGAACATCAAAAAAAATTACAGAATCCTATAGAAAAAGTATATTTCCTAGAAAAATGAATGTACTTATAGAGTCTTCATCACCCTACTGAGGTGTATGCTTATCTAAGATGCACTTGAACAAGAACTTATCCTTAAGCCTTCCTTAAGAACATGCCTCAAGTTTTACAAGATTTGTTCACATCTTCAGACTTTCTAAAAATCTTATGTATCGATATATTTTATAATCAATACTTGCACGATGATGATTTTAGATGTGACTGTGAATACCATCTGGTTTTAATACTGCTGCAAACTTCATATCTAAAGCATCAGTGTTTAAGGCATACTGGATCTTATGGCAGCTGCTTTTTCATTGCTATGAAAAAGAGGGCCTGTCTAAATACTTCACCTGGGTCAATGTAATAGGATTCCACAACCAATGTATAAAATATCACAATAAATTTAGAGCAGAGGAAGAAGTTTGTTTCCATAAAACTTCCTTGTCCAAACTCATAGAAATTTTATCAATGAAGTCTTCAACCTGAAATTAATTTGAAATATGTAGTATTAACTGCATGGGTAATACAAAACACTACTTGTCATAGGATCTTGTACATGCATGTGAGATCCCAGTTCCATGACTACTTTTCGAAAATAAAGAATTGCTCTTCTGTTCGGTCTTCAGATCTGTTAAGAAATGCATTAAGAACAGATGGTTTAAAAGTATTTTCAATAATTTTTTTTTCACATGGATATGTTGCTTATTGTATATTAAGGCTTTAGTTAATGAAATGCTACTTAAGCACTGATTCCTAAAATGTTCAAAACTATTTGTCCAGTTTCTCATATAAGTTAGAATCTTTAAAAAATTCATGAAAGGTCATGAAATTCTTTTCTAGGAGGCTTGCCATGCTTTAAAAATAGCACATTCTGCTGGTTAATTGCAATAGGCCATCAAACTCATATAAGTATCGGGGAATTTATTATTGAACAGTACTACATGCATTGTTGGTGTATTATTTTAACTGAATTAGTTATATTTGGCAGAGTTAGCCTTACATCTTTAAGACACTTTATAAAGAATCATTAATCTTTGCGAAATGATGTAGGAGATCTAACTGAGACTGAAAATGTGCTCTCTGGGAGTGATTTCATTATGTGGGACAGATAGGTACAATACATTACTAAAGTAAAAAAAAAAATTGAAACTTTTTGTCATACTTTTTAACAGAACTGATGCATAATTTTTTATGAAAACCGTAATAATGGTTTCTTATATAATAAGAATAAGTATATTAGTATACTAATAAGTATAATAATTTCTTACATGTAGAAGACATCTGTGTACTGATGGAATATTAGCATGGAGAAATGTATAAAGACTGAATGAAAAGCACTGTAAATTAAGGATTCAGAAGATAGCCATAAGCATATGAAACATCCTAGAATAGAATGTGTAAGAATATTTCAAGCAGTGGAAGCATTGCGAAATGATGCTTCAATGAACTTCAATTTCTGCCTTTTACCTTCTAATAAATTTATGTAAAATTGTCTGAAACATGCTTTTTTGTCAACATAAGTTGCACTAGTGGCTGCAAGTAAAAATTTTGAACATCCTTAATTAATTATAGAAAACCTACATGCCAAGATTTCATGTCACTTGATTTACCATCAGAAGTTCCCTTTGGGTCTATTACAGTGCACCAACTCTCAGTTTAGAACTTTTCTCCTTCAATTAATAAACATAACTTTGCTTCTTGACAGCTGGGAAATATGTGAATTTTATGCTATAAGTCTAAGACGCAAGTGCATGACTATTTATTTTAAATAGTTATTGATACAACAGTAGTTGTAAAATAAATTGGAAAATTTCCTGTGAACTTTATTGCTTGTTTATGTATGGATGTTTTCAGGTTTTCAGAAGTTTTCAAATTTTTGTTTCATATAAGAAATAATATAAAACTAAGTTCAGTTGTGAGCTCTCTAAAGGACAAAAAGAAGAGATACCTACTGCTCAAATAACGGAACTGAGTTTCTTGTCCGTTTCTGATTATTGCTGTCTTAGGAATAAACTGAGAGGAGGAGCAGGTGATCTTGGCTTTCGTTAGCATTCCCTTTCATATAGATGTTATAGTTTCTGCCCAGATGAAATCTGACAGCCACTTCATTCTTGAAGTAGCAAGTGGCAGTTTTTTATTGGCTATGATTTCTGCACTAAATTAATATGGCATGTTCCAATGAAAAACAAATAAAACAAAATCTGGGTTTCAGTGTTACTAGCATAGTCAATTAGCATGATCTTTCAACTGCTGAGCTTTCCAAATTCCTATTCATTCAGTGGAGCTGCTGTGTGTCCACCCTTTAGGGGACAATTTTGGATGTTCAAATCTTAATTCAGGTAAATCTGTTATTTTCCTAGTTTTAAAAAACATTGGTTTGGCCTTGAAACCAATTTGTTTTAGAAATAAAGTATTGCATCATGGCCTTTCAAGTGATCAAACAACAGCCAGAAAAAGATCCCTTAATTTGTCAATTAGTTTATATTTTACTTTTACTATTTAAACATTGATTTAAATGAGTGTTTAGAACAGTTTTTGCCAAGCTTTTTGCAACTCAACATCACTTGAGAAAACTGGACATTTTCTTACAAGTAGTAAACTTGTGATCATAATAACAAAGATCTATAAAATAATATAAAAGATTTGTTTGATTCCTGTCAAGTGCAAGACATGAAATTCATGCATTCTTTTCTCCACATAATATTTTCTAGAATGTGATGGTCTTCTGGATGAACTGTCAGTGAGGTATATTAATAAATAGCAGAAAATAGTAAAGCAACAATTTTTTATTTATTTCAGTATTGGAACAGACTTAAAGTTAGTACCTGACAGAATATTGTGAGAAGCTATAAGATAGTCAGATACTGGCATCAGGCTTTATTTGCAATGATATATTGCATTTTGATAACATGTTTATTTGGTTGATAACCTAAAGCGGTGTATTTTGAAGAAGTCATTCAGTAACTTTTCGGTTTTAGCTTAGTATTGCAATAGGAAGCTACGAGTCACAGATATGCTTTTGTCTTATATGCTGTGTTCTAAAGATCACTTCAACAATGAGTTATCTGCCTAATTCACACAATAAATGCCTTGGACAGCGACTAGTGTTTTATTATTTTAACATGCAAATCATGAGGGCAGTAAGAATTTATGTGTATCACTTTACTATCATTTTGTAGAGAGTAGTGAGATGGTGCTGTCCCCAGTTACCTATATTAGCTGAGGGAGACTATTTGAGAATCTAAACATATCCAGACTGCTATCCTACTTTAAGGACAATGTAATTTACTCAGAAAAATCACTGTGTGGCCTATGATTACTAAGAAACATCTCTTCTGTTTATACACAAAAGCTTTCAAGCTATATAGAGAAAAAACCAGAGTCTTAGAACACTCCAGAAAATACATGTTATGGGGATCACTTTTTCAGGAAAAATTATTTGGGATTTATTCAGATGGGTATTTTGTTCCATTTAATTACCAAAAATTATCTGCACAATTTTGAAAATAGGAAACATCAGCAAAACAGGTTTTGAAAGCATGCTCTCTTTCTCCTCTGTTTTAGTGAATTTATCCCATATTCAACTTCATTAGAGAATTTCATATGAAGGCACACATAAGTAAGAGCTTTTAAAACTTATTTTTAGAGGAACTGTGGCTACTTATCAGCTTACTAGGAAATAATATTCTGATAACTTTAATTAAAAGGAAGCCTGGAAAATGTACACTTAGGAAAAGATAAATTTAAAATGTATCTGTTTTCTTTTCTTCTAATAGCTTAGATTTTGTTTACATTGTATTTGACATTTATTAGTGAGACATTGTTTTAATATATGTGCTTTTGGATAAATAGCAAAAGCAGTTTGGTTACTATGGCCCAAACACAGTATGACAACTAAGTGTTTATGTTTCAAGCAGTCCTACCTTGGCCTTCCATAATGCTAAAAAGTTTCCTTGTTTCTCATGGGTTATGTTGGTAAAATACTATAAAACCAATTTATATCATGACAGCTTGCCAAATTTCCCAAGTGTTCATAGCTAGTGACCACAGGACTTGACTTTAGAGACCTGATCTTCTGACTGGACCTCTAGATGTCTGCCTTAGTACCAGTGATATGTTCTTATTTTCAGACACTAAATGCATGGAAAAAGATCTAATTTGTTTGGTTTAAATGTCAAAGAGGTGTATTATGTTTGCAGTAATAATTTACTTCTCAATTTCCCTGACTAGATCTAAAATTTGTCGTGCAAATGTAGGATATACTGCAATGCATTGCTATCACTCTTCAGGGATAATGGACAACTAGGCCTAGACTCAACTGATCCTGCAAAGATATCAAATATATGTCTAATTTTAAGTGTATGGGTACCACTGCATTTCACCAGCTCATCTGACTGAAATAATTTGCCAAGTGGAGGGATTTCTCTACAGAATATTTTGGTAGACTGACAAGTCTGTAGTAGAGCTGTCCAAAGCACCTGAAGTTGTTGCCTGTCTCAGAGATACTCAATTTAGGAGTCTTTTCTTCAAAAACATTGAGAGCATATAGGAAAAAGAACTTGTTTTTTCATATTTTGTGTGCTTCCTAAAAGCTCCAGTTTCTAAACATTATACTTTTAACAGGCTGAGGTATGTTGTGGGGAAAGACTTCAATTTTTCACATGTATATTTAAGGAAATAATTGGCAGGGCTTCTCAGAACTTCCCAGTTTGTTCACAGTGACACTGTTAGAAGTTAACACCATGGATGGCATTGAGTTATTCAGCATTTTTAGTGATGTAAATGCAGTAGGATTTGGACTTCAAACTTTAGAAAAAGTTGCTATAATCTCATGCAAATTTGTACTTCAATCTGCAAATCAGAGAGGTTTGCTACTTAGATTGTCACATGTTTGCTCTTTATTGTACTCCTTTAAATAATAAATTAAGAAGAAACTAAGAATGGCTTTGTATACAGGGAATATTGGCCTGTATTTGTCTTATAAATCTCATTAAGTACTTTATAATCAGCTTATTATTCTGCTTCTGTTAAGAATGTGTTAGTCCACTGCTCTATGTAATGAATAATAATTTCCCTCTGTTTTCTACTTAGTTTAGGACTGTAAACAGTTTGAGATAAAGATGTTGTCTTATGTTTCTTAGTAACTATAAGTGTCTGTGGTTCCAGGTAGCTATAAAATACTACTGTACTATTCAGTACTTGTCCATAGCTACGCCCCAGCTACATATGCACAAAAAATAGATTTTTAATCCAGCAGTATATATTAGAGCAACATCTGTATACTATTCCTGGAACATGGAGAATCTCTTAATACAATAAAAAGTTTTTGGGTTTTTTTCCCTGTCATCTGCAGCTGGGAAACAGAACTGTTATCTGAATTAGCTTTCCTTTGCATACTCAGAAATTCAATTATGTGTTTTCCTTAAATTTTGAGAAAACAGAGAAGCTTAGGGTTAATTCTTAAGCACCTTTGACTTAAGAAGTTGACACTGGCTGCAATGTCTTTTCAACTATGTGTTTTAGTTCTTGTACTCTTATTCTAGTTACAAATATATGTATCTTTGTCAGAACACAAGTTGTCAATGCTAGAAATTGCTAGAAATTGGCCTAGAATATATGATTATATGTCGCAGTAACAACACGAAGGAAGAAGGATACAAGGAACACCTGTCAGCAGCAAGGAGGAAAAGGGGGCGAGCGAGAAGTTACTGCATTTAGAAGTTACTGTCCATTGGACGAATGAGTTTGTCCTCCCTCAATCACAGTGGTCAAAGGAAATGTCCATCAAACTTCTGTGCCCAGGAGAAAGGAATGTAAACAATAAGATACCGTTACAATAACATAGCTATGTTTACATAGAAGAATGTGAGACACTAGCTACAAAAGAATGATAACATCCAGAACTGCAAAAGTCGGGGCAACAATTATACATTCACGTTTTGTCCACATCTGACAAAAAGGAAAGAGAAGTACTTGTGTACAAAAGGTACATGATTATTCCTGTCTAAAGTATAATTCATAAGTACATGTGTGTAAAGTTAGGAGGACAGTATCACATGTTTGTGCATGAAACGTGTTCTGGAGACTACTAGGGGTTCATGAACTGGTTCTAAAGACATGTGAAAGGCAATTAGAAAATAACGAAATGTCAGCTTGCAGAAATTAGCTCTATTTGATCTTCACATCCATTGATGGGGGAGAGGAATTACAGTTTAGTGAATTAAAAATAATACTATACATGGAAAGGAAGGTGTTCCACAGAGGCAAAAAAATGTGTTGGGTGAATATTTCCTGGAATCAGTACCAGGAATTATGATATTATGAGAAATTTAAAACTCCTCAAGATCCAGATGAAAAAAAAAAAAACCAAAAAACAAACAAACAAAAAAAAAACCCCAGTAAAATATGGTAAGGGCTGAATAGGCTGACAAGACCAATGTAATCAATTTCTTTATCAAAAATTCAATGAACCAACAGAAAACAGAAGGTGCATAGTGTTAATAAGGACAATTATTTTAAGTTTCAAGACAGGCATGATAGGTAGTAGGAACACAGGTATTTAAAGCTACATTGCTACAATTTGTCTGGAAGCAAATCTCAGGCAATAATGCTCTTAAGTTAAGGGGACTGGATGATCTTTGTCCAAGAACTTTGAAAGAACTGGCACAGAAAATCTCACTCTCGTAGTAGGGATTTTTAATAAGATTATGAAATCAGGAACAGAATAATATTGGACATGTTACTTGTATTTTAAGAGATCAGAAGTGATCTAGACAGGTCCACTACCTTTTTCATTTAAGGAAAAAAAAAAAAGTTTTGAACCAGAGTTACTAGTCATCAAGACAAATATAAACTTAGATAAAATTGTTACGTATTTACTAAATTAATTTGCTCTCTGCAATCTTCTTTTCCAGACAAAATGGAAAGTGGACTCATATAGGTGATCTTGCTTAGAATGTTACTTGGGCAATTGCTATTTAAAATGGAAAACAGGAGTATGACTAAAGAATTTTGAGGCAGATTAGGATGTAGTAAGAGAAGACAAAAAAGAACTGTAAGAAGGTATTATTTCCTAAGTAAAATGCTACTAGAGTTCCAATATTTCCCGTGGTATTTTTATTCATGAAGTGCACTAGTGACACTTTACTATGACCCAGTGTTAGGAAATTATCACTGTGCAGAGGAATCAGATTACAGGATCTTGCAGTAGTTCAGTAGGAGGGAATATAAAGTTTATGTTTGATGTTCTGAAACTTTTTGAAACTATGAAAGAAAATAGAAAGTCTATTGATGACAATGAGGTAGGCTGACCACAACTGACAGACAAGTTCAGTGACTCAACACTACTTACATTACTTGCATAATTGCTAACCTTTTTATGACATAATCGCAGTGTTGAAAGGATTTGATTTTGCAAGTCCTGGAGGTTTTGACGTAATATATTTATTAATGACTAAGTTACAAACAGGCAGAAATTCTCCACTCATAAATAAAAGCAACAAAATCAAAGAAAAATCAGAGCAAATAAAAAAGATTTTCATTCATTAGTGTGTGTTACCTCTCAAATATGTGACTTCATATTCTGATCTCAAAAAAAATTATAGTAATTTGGGTCGGTTTTGGTTTTTTTCTTGTCAGAAAAGTTGTATCAAAGGTTCAAAATTGACAGGAAGCTGGAGTATCTAGATTATTTATTATGAAAATAACATATTGTGAAATTCATTAAGGTATCTGAAGAATATTTAGGTATCCTCAAATAGAAAATACTAATTTTCCTTTCTTAAAAGGAAAAAAAATTGAAGTATGTCTATTTCCATCTCAAAAGGAACAAGAAATATTTTTGATGAATAAACAGCTCCAGACAAAACAGAAATCTGCTCATTAATGATTCTAGTGGGCCATCTACAAGAGTTTAAGACATTTTTTTGAGATTCTTAAGGAGATTATTTAAATGCCTAAACCATATAATAAATCATAAATTTAAATTGACTTGATTGAACTGTGTATTTGACAACATCAGAAAAGCGTAATTGATAGAAAAATAAGATATATTTTTAGAAATTACATTTCAGGAAAAAATATCTCAAAGCATTGTTCTGTATTTTACATGTGCTCCATTCTACTGCTTTTCTTTCCCCATCCTAGAAAAGAAACTACCTAGATAGGAACTTGCCAAAAAAAGTATTTCTAAGTAAGATGCCACAAGAATTGCCAAGAGAAGTCCTTTTTGTCCATTTCTTTTTGTAAATCATATCTGAATTGTTCACTTCAGGAAGTTATACTTTCTTTTACAAAATATACTTGTGTTCAGAATAACATATGATACTTGGCAATATGGGAAGAAGCCGTGTTTCCTAAGCTATTGTGCAACTCAGTAGTGAATGTAATGCAAACATTACCAGATATGGTAAAAAAAAAAAAAAAAACCAAAGAAAAAGTATGACCAATTAAAATTTCATCCTACCTTGTCATTTAAGATTCAAGTACTGTGAAGTGTGTCCTCTTTGAAATAGAGTTGACCAGAATTCATGCACAATAATCTCCCTATTATAGAATAAATAGGTCATGACTATTTGCTGGAAATGTATTTTAATCTGACTTCAGTTTGCTACCACTGTATAAATAAAAAACTGTCATCATTTTCTCATTGTTACCCTTTTACAGTTGTGAAAACATACAATTTGTTTTCTTATATAACTTCTGCCAACCTGTCTTTGAGAATTTTAGTCATACTTAATATTTTTACTGAGGTAAAATTTTAGAATTTGTGGTTACTGGAAGTCACTTCCTGTTTCACAGCAGACATATGTCCAAACTGCAAACATGTTGCCAGGCCCATATTCCATAACAGTAACATGACTCCTGACAGAGAGCTCAAGCTCTGCTTCTGGCCAGAAATAAGGTAGCTAGGACATAGGAGGCAAAATAACTTGATAAATACAAACCTAAACTATCACTCATTTTAATATGTTAAGTCTGTGTTCTGTAAAGAAACTACAATAGCTGGTTTTCTTCTTGCTTTTCTTAAGGCAAAGAAGATTCATTGGTCAGTTAGTGGGTAGGGAGAAGGGTACTATGGGAAAAGAAAGAACAATAATCTGCAGTTCTTATTTACGGTTCTTTTGCATAGATGTAAAGTTTCTCTTCATATTTGTGGAATGATCTTCAAGGCATCTGAACCCTGTCTTATGCAATGGGGAAGATACGAGTCTTTGAGCAAAACCAGTGGTGCCTAATCCAGGGAGGTATGTTGCTATAAAGGACAGTCATTTTTCTTTAGGTATTACCAATCAGTAGTATCCAGGACAGCAAGATTATTTAACTTCAAATGAGATCAAAAGGCAGTTTAATCTCCCTGAGATGCCCTAGTATTCTCTTCAACACCTCTCCTATGCCGGTTTAAATCTATGCAGCCTTAAGGATCTTTTCACATCAATTATAAGACATAAATGGCACAACAAAAGTATAACAACAATGTATACTGATGTTTAATAAGTGAGATGAGGAACAATAATTATTGTTTGAATACCCAAGAAGATTTTACATTTTAAAAAGAGATTACCTGAAAAAAATCTCTTGCTGTAATTGAAGGGAAAAGAGAGAGAGACAGAACAAGCTAAGAATTTAATAGAAGACACATAAAATATTAATTTTTCAAAGTTTTTGACCTGAAGATTCTTTGGACTTCAAAAAGGGTTGGGGCTTGGATGGAGAATGTTCTGCTCAAATTACATTTATAGTTCAGCACATCATTTTCAGAACAAAAATATACTTGATAACTAAGCTCTTTTTGTTCTTAAGGGATAGCCGCAAGCTGTTAGCAACATTACCTAATTCACGATTGTTGTTCAAAAGTGAACTATATGGTTTTTGAAGTTTTCTCTTTTAGTAGTTATTTCAATGAGATAATTATGAGTCTAAGCTTTCCATCCCTCAGGGTATGTTATGTGGTGTGGGTTATATCCCCACTGCATAGCACTCATTTAGACCTCTCTGGGTACAGGAAACTAATTTTCTGTCATTTTTCAGTTCAAAGTGTCTGAAATCATGTGAGGCTCTGTCACAGCCCACTGGGATGGTGTTTCTATAGCATGGCACCAAATGCATGTGGCTTGTCTTATGATTCCTCATGAAAATATCTGAGGGTGGAAGGTCTGTAGGGAGGTAACAAGACTGTATAGGAAGAATGGAGACAAACTACTTTTATCTGGACTGCTTGTAGCAAGGGCTTCTAAAATGGCATGGTTTTCTTTCTAAAGGTCTAGTTTCCTTACTGCAGAAGGAGGTCCAACAGAGAGCTACTTTCCTTGCAGGATAGATGGCAGAGGGAGCACACAAGACAAAAGCCTGTTTCTTGTCTTGACATACACGTGTATGTCACTTGTTTGTGAGCAAAGAAGTCTAAAATGTGATAAGGAACTAACTGGGTTTATCTGCTCACTCTGCTGAGGCACTGAATTTTGCCTTTACTTCCTGTGCTGTTATTACTGAAGATAACTTGTGTTATCTAAAAGTTGTGTGACTAAAGACCTATAATTTGGATGATTTCCTTCAACTCTGTGTGGTGGGATACATTACTTACCCTTTCATTAACCATGTTGATTTTTTAATCTGTGTGTTTTTTATGGAGAATTTATAATGGTGGCATCAAACACCCAAAATATAGAAATTAATCCCAAATATGGAGAATTGTCACATGCATATCTTATATTTCCATAAGATTGCAGATGGATACACATTAGGACTTACGTGACTGCTAATTTTTTTTCAGTTCTTTCCTTCTATTTTTGGAAATCTCTTTACTTTTTTCTTTCTTAATAATAAATCAAAAAATGCTATTTTTATTTTTTTAGTATTTTTTTTAGATAAGAATTTTTATTTTAGCCTTCTTCCCAAAGCTGCAAATTACCTGTCTGTACTGGTAATTTATGTTGGCAACATGTTTCTTGCATGCACTAGAGTTGATCTCAAGAAACTCCCCTTCAGTGGTACCATATTTCAGGCTCCACCACCATTCATTTCTTGGAGAGCATTTTAAAACTTTTTATGTGATTAACAAGTTTGATAATTTTTTTTATTGATACTCATCCAGAATCTACTGGTTTAAGTCACCAGCTCATCATCAAATCTGCCATTTGTCATTATTACTATTTAACAATTACACTGATGAAATTCTGTATATGTGCATTAGGAGCTGCCTTTTCAGCATTGTTTCCAGCATTAGCTTTACCTTTCCAGACACGTTTTGCCCTGTGTGCTATTGTATTTTAAGCAAAATATTTTATCAAATTACTTTTGTTTGCCCCGTTTTTTTGTAAAAATCAAAAGATGTAATAAGTTAAACTGATCTCTTTGGAAAATCTGCACTCAATCTAAGCATACAAATGTTCGTTCTATATACCTCTGGTGCAGTTTTCTTCTCATGACCTGTATGGCTGTATTATATATATTCATTGGGGATTTTTGAGTTTTATATTAAAAATCTAACACTGGTAGAACAAAAGTTCTTGTGTCTCTTAGTACTATCATTTAGAAAGGTCTGCAGTGATAGGACAAGGGATACAAGGCTTTAAAATAAAAGAGAGTTAATTCAGAATAGGTGTAAGAAAGAAACTTTTTACAATGAGAGAGCTGGTAGATGACCCATCCCTGGAAACATTCGAGGTCAGGTTAGACAGGGCTCTGAAAAACCTCATCTAGTTGCAGATGTCCCTGGTCATTGCAGGGGGTTAGGACTAAATGACCTTTAAATGTCCCTTCCAACCCAAACATTCTATATGGGATAATGGCCAGAAATGTCACAAGGTAAACTTTTCCTCTGGTGTCTACTAGTGCATTTGCATCTATGAGAAGAGCAAAGAAAATACTCTAGAGGACTTCAGTTCAAGAGACACAGACCTTAGTTAATTTTTAAGCGAATTTTCTGGTATGACTAGTAATTGAAAAGCTGAGTGCTGTCCAAGGAAGACTGTGTGGAAATGGAGATGCAAATAATCCTCTCTTTGGTTCTCCTTCCCCAAAAGAACAGAAAATAAAGGTGTTTGCAATTTTGCAGTGTTAATAGGCTGATTATAAACAAGGCTTATAGGACGTGTTCTTCACTCCTCCCTCTTTAGATGTTTAATTGGGCATAAAGAAAAGTGAGATTCCTGAGTATTAAGAGAGAGAAAGAGGATAGATCCTCATGCTGTGGTCCAATGCAACTATTTATTGGAAGTTGGAAGTCAGAAGTGCTTCCAGATAATCTGGTTCCTGCTACAAACATACTTTGTCCCAAATAATTTTAATGGAAAATACTCCAGAAGAAGGACAGGAATCTAGGGTTCCTCCCTCTCAGGGAAGAGTCATAATCACTGATAGACTTCTGTTTCTGTCTCTGTCATCCTACCTCCAACTTCTTCGTGCCTAGTCTAGATTCTGCACAAACAAGGAAGATGGACTGCACTGTCCCTATAGCCTAAATTCTAATGTTCAGGGCACTGTTCTGGTAACCAAGGAATCAAATTAAAATCTGCATTCAACTGCTCCTTTTTTTTTTTTTTTTTTTACCCCCTCCTTGAACTGAAATACTGCTTGAACTAGTTTCTTAAAGAACTTGTTGGACCTGGATTGGAACTAATATAACAAAAACATGGTGCCACTAAAGTTAATGTCAGAAAATGTTTTTAACTGTTGATTTTTTTTAAAAGATTTTTTAAAATGCGAAATTATTAGCAAGTTATTATGGGTTTCAATAGGAGGAACTTCACAAGTCAGCCTATACTGGAAATATAACAAAAATTCTTTACCAGTTAAAGTCTCTTTGAAATTTATCCCTGCTCTGGAAAGCCCATACATTGTGCATTGCAGTTTGTTGGTGAGTTCTTTTAACTGGTTGTAATACTGTATAGTAACTTTCTATACGCCCACACTCCTTCTGCAACTCTGCTTCTGAATGAAATTAGCTGAGTCAACGGGTGCTATGCTTTGTGCTGAACTTAACACTAAAACACAGAGGAATCGTAACACAGATGTAGAATAGATTCATTCACAGTTTTCAAATGTGGTAAGTGACAGGTCAGTGCTGAGAAGCTCTTTCTCAAGATAGTACAAGTCATTATGTAAGTCTGGTGTTGAAAATGTCAGTGCCTGTGAGTGATCGGGCAAGTATGCAGTGAGATAAGTGCAATATGAAATAGTAATGATGGTGCAGATTTGTGTAGCATTTGGTTCAGTTAATATTTCATAATAAGTTTATCTAGCTTAGAAAAAGCAATAGACAGCTGGAATTGATGTAATTTTTTTCATATTCAGATTAATCACACAGTCTTGCAGTTTTCAGAGTTTTGTTTACATTCTCTTCAAATGTCTCTGATATAAATTCTCAAATGAATTGGGAGGTGTAGGAGAGTGGTGCTTTTTACAAAAAGCCTGAACATAACGTAACAGTTGTAACTGCTTACCTGGTCCCTTTAAAAGTCATACTGAATACTTATCTTTATTGAACATGAGTATATATTTTGTTTTGTAGCACCTTAGTGAAAAATACTAATGTTCATTCTCATTATTTCTAACTCTCAGAGTCTGCTTTCTATCATGATTGTACTTAAATGACAAAGAAAGAGAAAACCTCACCTTCTTTATAGACTAGTACAACATAAATGGCGCAAGAGCCCCTTTAAATTTTGTAATCTGTTGTACTTTTGTGCTTTCAGTCTTCAAAGTAATATACAAATATGCAAAAGGCTCCCTTTTTATTACTGAATTGAAATAAATGACATTTCACAGTCAATACTCTGTGACATTCAAGTACTTTAATATTTTATTTTTTCTTCAGAGTAGAGGCATCAACTCTACTAGGGCTAATTTGGGGTATTGTAGAATAGAGTTGTGGCAAGCAGCAGAACTGATCTGAAGGAAATAGGATCTATACAAATGTGACGTGCAATAGCTTATCGTGTTACTCCCATGTTCACCCACACCCTGATCAAATACAGTCTTATCACACGTTTTAATGTCACTGAAATTGCAGCTGGCATCCATACTGCAGGATTTCCTGTCCAAAAGGGCAACGGGTCGTTGGAAGTTTAAGAAGTCTTAGTACAGTGTAAACCATTTAAGAAGAATAGTAAGCAAACAATGTATGACTTGGGCATGCTGAAGTATAGAAGTCCAGAAATCTTTTACATCTTAGTAGAGACCAACATGGTGAACTCTGCTTTCTGCGCGCCTCTTCTCCTGCAGATTTTTGCACTTCCATGCAAAATTTTCAGTGCTTTCTGTCACCTGGGAAGCACAGGCCGTTCCTAAGGAAGGCTCTCCCGCTAGTGTCCCGTCCTTCCCCTCCATCCCGGGCGGGTGGGAGCGGCAGGCCAGGTTGCGCGGTGCCGGGAGAACCCACCTAGAGGGCCCCCTTGACGCCAGCACAGCCTCTGCCAGGCAGAGCCCTCTCCGCAGCCGAGCCCAGTCTGCTGCAGGACCAGTGCCACGCAGCCCGACACTGTCCGGGGCTGCCGCGCCGGCTGCTGCTGCTGCTGCTGCTGCTGCTGCTGGGCGAGGAGACCAGCAGCCCGAGGGGAGGCTGGAAATTCTGGTCCGGGAAGTGTGAGCCTGTTGACTCTGCATTGCTTCAAAATAGATGCCGTCTCTGTAGCCTCGGCTTAAGAATCTTCCCGAGGATATTTGCCAGAGCGTAAGGAGTGATAACTACTGTCTGGGAGCTGAATTGGGAAAAAAGGACAGCAAAGAAAGAATGCTTAGGTAACATGGGACTTATAGCTTTGCTTTCGTTTTGAAACGTACAAATTGATGCACGTGGGTTTATATACAGTATAATATCAAAACAGAACTAGATTCTGCAGTGAGAGTCAATAGCTTAGTCATTTCACTTAAAGGGAGCAGGCAGCCTTATTACGGGGTTAGACAGCAAAAATGAATTTGATCATGACATGATCATATCCCCTGATGGTATCTAACTAGTCCTGTCCTATGGAGTGGAAAAAGCATACTTCCTTCCTTCTTTCTTAGCTGAAGAAACAAAGTCACAGAATCAAATTCAAAAAGAAGTTTGGGGTTGTTGTACAAGGCTATTAAACATCCTCTTGTTCCCTGAGCTTTTAAGAAAGGAAAACTGCATTAAATTGATCACTGATGAATATGTGCCTAAGAAAGAAGAAAAAGCAGTATTCATTTCTGAACATGGCAAAGCAATCTGAAGTTACACATCTCTCCCTAAACACTGATTTGGCACAGATGGCAAGAAACTATGATTTAACTAACCTTATCCAACTGTCCAAAATGCTGCATATGAAGATGCTTTAATTCACAGTCAAAGCACTTGGATTTTTATCAAGGCAAACTGTTGGCATTGTCAGAACAGTTTCTGTATACTGATTAGTTTAATATTCTTTTTAAAATAGCAAATGATGCATAAATGGATGGACGTGTACCTAGAAAACCCTGTGAGAAGTCTTTCACTGGATCCTGGGAATTTTTATTTTTGTGGATTACAGTAAATCTTGCAATAATCCCTGCTGTTGACTGCTCATGCAGTTGTTCTGGCATGCATCTATGAATACCATAACAGATAAATCTGTCTGACAAGGAAAACACTAATGTTGGAAGATCTGTGAACATGATGCATGTGAATAATTTCCCCTTTAGGAGGCATTCATGGATATGGTGAGTAATCAATACACATTACAGACTGTTAAACTCAAAATGCTTGTTTGCAAAATACCGTGACAACTACCAGATGCTATGTTTTTACCTAAATAAATGTCCCATGACGGCTAATAGAGCTATGAGAAAAATGAAAATCTTACAGAGATAGTAGTGATGAAGTAAAATGAGTTTGGCACTTCTTTGCATTTACAAAATAGGCAAGTCATAGAAATCGTATTGTTATGGTCCTGTTTTCTTATAGAAGTATTTTGAGCAGACTGATGTATTTTCTTCCTGTATCAGAGGAACAGTTCTTCACATTTCTTTCTTAGCCTGCTTTGAAGAAAATAATGAAGGCATATTTCCCCCCTATGCTTTGTTTGTTCTGGAACTTATTTATTTATATACTTTCAAGTGACCTGAAAAAATGGTCATTTATATGGCAATTCAGTCATCATTTAGCAAAGATATGAGTAAATGCTGTAAAATGTTTTTGTATGGTAGGTTCTCAAATGGGGCTGTTTGAAAGACAATCACATACCATTAAAATCCCTTTATCATCATTAAAACATCTGTTTCCTCTTTGAATCACAGGCGTCTATAGTTCTTCCTGACTGAAAAATCTTTCTACTTGCCTTGCAATACAGCGCAGGGAACTCGCTTATAAATTCTTCCACTGGTTGTTGCGTCATGCCTTGCTTCTGATGCTGGAATTAATGTCTTGGTTAGTACTTAATCAACGTTATTAGCTAAGGCGAGAATACTTCTCCATAAAAGTTTTGCCCTTTGGGTAAACGCCGCGTCTTCCAGAGCACCGTCGGCAGAGGCACTGTGGAACCCAGCGAGGCGCGGGGGGCTGCGGGCGGCCGCGGGGCGCGCGGGGCCGGGCCGGGCTGCGCGGGGCCGGCGCGCGGGGCGGAGGGCGGGCGCGAGGCAGCGGCGGGACGGCCGGGACACGCGGGGGCCGCGCGGGGCCGCGCCGCCGTCACCGCCGCGCGCCGCCAATGGCAGCGCCCCTGCGTCACGCGGGGGCGGCGCCGGACAGCGCGTGGGCAATTAGCGAGCGGGCGCGCGCGGCCGCCGGCCCCTCGGTGTTCTTAATTGCGGGCGGTAATCGCTTGTCGGGGCTCTGTAAGGTCGTTTGAGAGCCAGCTGCAAACCGCACGCCCTGAAAAATTAATAGCGAGGTGTCGAATGTGTTTTGTCTTCCTTTTTGGCGGTTTTTTGTAGCAGTGTGTGCTGGAGAGGACACTGCAGGTGTGCCCGCACCTGGCAGGGAAACTGCATCCGTTCTGTCTTCTGTCTCCTAAGAATACGGTTTACTCTGGGTTTAATAACTTGGCGAAATTGTTTCAAGCATTCCTTAACTCCCAGGGTTCATCTCCTGACTAAGCATTTGTGAAACATGAAGACATTTCTGCTGAAAGGCGTTTGGAACAAACCGGCCGTTTTTTAGTTACCTTCCCTAAGAGCTGCGTACCTGTCTTCCCCGTGTGCTCCTTGCCAGCCCTTGCTGTCTCTCACAGTATGCGAACCCACTGTTTGGGGAAGCCCAGCAGAAGTTTTCACTGGGAAGATAGAGGAAGACGATAATATGTGCCGTGCTTGCTATTTTAACTGAATGCAAACCATACCATGGTTTGTGCCTGCATGTGTGCTTACCTAATCACAGGCCTTACTTTAGAATGCAGATGTTTTTAGCGTGCAGTTGTTCATCTTAACTCTTGGAGAATAGGCAAATTTCATGCTACAGTAGATCTGTAAGGGACATTTTTGGGTGCCATGTTGTTAAGTTGCCAGTCATTGCTTTTCTTTTAATTCTGAACCTTCAAAAATCCATGCATTGCCAGTAAGGTATGCTAACCTTTTCTGTTGTGAATAGAATATGGTCATAAAGAAAAGTGTTCTCTATGTGAATAATCTTTCATGCTACTTTCAGATGTTCTTTGAAGGATGACAGTGAAGTTAAACAAAAGAATATATTTCATCAGACACAAATAGTTTTATGTTTATTTAATACAAATACTAGTCGATCATGTTTAATAATGTTTCTTCAGTGCTGATGAAACACATCGAAGGTGTCTTGTGCTTCATACTATTTGTAACCTCTATGAGCATGCAGAACCAAGTATTTTAGAAGTAGGATTCACAGTTCATTTTAAAGGTATTTTCTGTACCTTAGAGACATGCACTGTGCCTTCATGTGCCAGTTCCTGCTTGTCTCACATGGAATATGGGGAGAAAAATGTGGAGGATTAAAATATGAACTTTTTTGGAATATAATTTATTGTTTCGAATATCCAGGATTTAATGTTTTGTAACAAGTCAGGGGGGTGGGTGTGTCTTTTATGTTAGGCCCTCTATGTGTATTTTGGGAAAAAATAGCCAAAAAGTGATGGCCTATAGAGTACGGTTTGATTTGCAACCCATAAATTTAGGAAATGTAGTGAGAATTTCAGTATCTGAACCCTCCCGGTAATGTTAGCAATAGGTAGGAATGGACTACTGGCAAAAAGGAGCTATAAAATATATATGTTCCTAGGCAGTATGACTGGGAGCACAAATATATCAGACAGATAAGTGTACCTATAATCTGAAAGGACTCTAAAGGGCTTAGAAAACTGAGAATGGAGTAGGCAAAAACCCAGGTATTTTGTCTGATGCTGTTTCAAAGAGTTTGGACTGTAGAGTACCAAACAGAAAATACATTAAAGGGGTGCAATAGCTGGGGCAAGTGATGTTCTGGGTGAGGACACTGTTACGCCTAGAAACACTGAGACATTTGTGGTGATAATTGGAGGAGAAGGATTTTATAGCAATTTACATTGCACACTATACAGCATAAATTATGTATCAACAGTATGCAGCCTACTTCCATTCACACTGAAAATTGTTTCAGAAACATTTACTGCTGAGTTATGTAACCTGGCTTTCCTTTCCATTGCATTCTTTCTGCATTTGTGATGACAAACGAAATAAACATGGTATTCAATTTTAGCTTTCCTAATTGCATAAACAAGTACTGCATGTGCCTTTTAGCTTTAACATAAGGAAAATAGAACTGAAAAACCTGTGTTCAAGAATATCTGCCTTTAAACTAGCAAAGATTTGAAATTAGTCCACAGGTGAATACCTTAACTTCAGAATAAAAAATGTAACCTATGACTGTTCATAGTTTTCTATCAACTTTCAGGCTATTAAGATTGAATAAAATTTAGTTTGGTTATCAAAGCAGTGAAGAAAGAAAAAAAAAATCCTCTCTTTGTTGCTTTTTAATCTTGTCATATTTACTTGTTCGTTATTGCTCTATATACTTAATGAAAAACAGTGCAAATGCATGGTTATACATGTTATCTTTGCCTCATATTATTAATAAGCAGTTTTTTGAAAGCTTCTTAGTATCATCATTTATCATCATTAACGATTATTTATTATTAGTGCTGTGCAACAGGAGAGGTCCAAGATGACTGGATATTGGCCAGTTTGACAACTGTCCAAACAGAGCTGGAACGAGGATTTGGGATACTACAGGTCTGTCAGCCTGACCTCAGTGCCAGGAAAGGTCGTGGAACAGATCATCTTGAGTGCCATTATGTGGCATTTGCAGGACAAATAGAGGATCAAGCCCAGCCAGCATGAACTTGGAAAGGCAGGTTCTGCTTGAGCAGCCTTGTCTCCTTTTATAACCAGGTGACCTGCCTAGTGGGTCTAGAAAGGCTGTGGATGTTGTCTACTTGGACTACAGCAAAGCTTTTGATACTGTCTCCCATGGCATTCTCCTGGAGAAGCTGGCAGCCCATGCCTTGGACCAGGTGCACTCTTTGCTGGGTAAAAAGCTGTCAGGATGTCTGGGCTCAGGGAGTTGTGGTGAATGAAGTTACATCCAGCTGGTGGCCAGTCAAGGGTGATGTTTCCCAGAGCTCAGGTTTGGGACGAGGCCAGTTCAATATCTTTCTTGATGATCTGGATGAGGGGATTGAGTGCACCCCAGTAAATTCACAGACTATACCAAGCTGGGCAGGAGTGTTCATCTGCTGGAGGGCAGGAAGGCTCTGCAGAGGGATCTGGATGGGCTGGATTGATGGGCCATGGCCAGTGGTTTGAGGTTCAACAAGTCCCAGTTCTGGGTCCCACCCTTGGGTCACAACAACCGCATGCAGCGCCATGGGCTAGGGCAGAGTGTGTGGAAAGCTGCTCAGTGGAAAAGGACCTGGGGGTGCTGGTGACAGCAGCAGAACATGAGCCAGTGTGTGCCCAGGTGGCCAAGAAGGCCAATGGCATCCTGGCTTGGATCAGCCACAGTGTGGCCAGCAGGACCAGGGCAGTGATTGTCCCTCTGGGGCTGGGCACTGGTGAGGCCACACCTCAAGTGCTGTGTCCAGTTCTGGGCTCTTCACTCCAAGAAAGGCACTGAGGTGCTGGAGTGAATCCAGAGAAGGGCAATGGAGCTGAGGGAGCTGGGATTGTTTAGTCTGGAGAAAAGGAGGCTCAAGGGTGACCTTATCACTCTCTCTGCCTGAAAAGAGGCTGCAGCCAGGTGAAAGTTGGTTCTCCCAGGAAAAAAGTGACAGGACCAGAGGATTTGGCCTCAGGCTGTGCCAGTGGTGGTTCAGGTTGGACATCGGGAAGAATTTCTTCACTGAAAGGGTTGATAAGCTTTAGAACAGGTTGCCCATTAAGGTGGGAAGTCACCATTCCTGGAGGTGTTCAAGAAATGACTGGACATGACAGTGCTATGGTATAGTTGATAAGGTCGTCAGTCTAAGGACAGATTTGATGATCTTCAGTGTGTTTTCCAGCTCAGGTGGTTCTGTGAGTAGTAAATCCCTGAATAAATGCAGTTGTTAATAATCTTCCATCTTCTATTTTTGCCAGTATTCTAAAATAATGATGTGAAATTATTTATTTTTACCTCTTATGGAAATCTACATGACTTTCAACCAGCCCAAAGTGGTTTGGCTTTCCATTGTTATGCAGATTACTCCAGTTTAGGAAAAGTAGAATGTGTAACTGTAAAGAATACTGATGGCAAATGAAGATACTATGCTAATGCCTGAAACCAACTTTTCTGAATGTTCTTAGGACATGATGAGTCACTTCAACTTAGGATGTCATCATGGGGAACTGAGTCTGATCAGTGCTATGCCCTTCTTATGGCATAACCCTTCACTCTAACCCAAATGTTTCATGCAGTATTTATTAATCTGCTTTTTCTAGAAGTATTTGTATTTTAAAGTGGGGAAAGAAAAAAACGCTTCTTTCCTAACTGCATTGCTATTATTTAACTAGTTTTCTTATATTTTATGCTTAACATGAAAACACACAAATATCTCAGTTTCTTCTTTGGAAATCTGGATTTGAACCTGAATTTGGGAAAAAAATATCATGATTTCTTGAACTAAGAAGCAACCTTTTTAAGACCAAAGAATTTTGGTCTCTGGCCAGTAGATTTTCACAGTACTGCTAAATATGAAACGTCACCTAATTCCCTGTTTTCCTATGCTCCGTGGCAGGTGTAACTTTCCTTCAGGCATAGTTGAAGTTTATTTTTCAAATTTGAATGAATGTAGTTAGATGTAGTAAGACACTGACCGAAATAGAGAGTTTAATTTTGAAGAATTTTAAACCTTTTTCTTTGTATTTCTAACACCTTATCTACTCAGTAACATCTAACTACCATTCAGCATGCTGAATATCAGATAAGAGATGAAATAATTTCTGCTATTTGCAAACAGGGCAAGGGTTCATTTGTTTATTTTTTTATATTAGCAGTCCTTTGACTTTCTGTAATATTTGCATGTGAAAAGTTGAAAGTGCGCCAGGTATTTTACTCAGCTAAGCCTGACAGCGCCCCTGATGGGTAAGTTAGATGTGTATCTGTATATGTGTATATAAATTACACCCCTTACCACAGACGGGCTCTATAGGTTTCCATACAGCAGTTATGGCACTTTTACATGCAAATTTTCTGCTCAGGCAAGATAATATAACCATGTGATCTAATATAAACTCTCATTTCTCAATTTGGATGTCCTAGATAGATGAGTATTCTGTTGGGATTTTAATTTAGTGTTCCAGAATGATAAGATCACATAACCTGCATTTTCAGATTACTTCTAAACTCATATTTGTATTACCACAATTGACTCAAACTAAACTTTTTATGTTTGAAATGCATATCTTGCCAAGCTTGTCTTTTGGTCTTCTGTCCTCATCATATAATCTGCCAGTGAAGCTGTTATTTCCTACCTCATTCCTTTTTTATGCACTACGATTTTTGTTGATTTGGATTGAAAACACTTTGAAACACTGTGTATCATTATAAGTAGAGTACATCTTTTAACCAGTCAGTTTCAGGCTAAGTTAAAGTTATTTCTTGAAGCATCCTATAAACTTGCAGAAAGTCTTACTGTCACTAGATATAATCCTGATTTATATCTTCTTGGAAAATCAAGTTGCAATAGTAGAAACTAAACTGGAGCTTCTTCTACTCAAAAAACACCTGTTGAGTGTTTCTGCAGTTCTTCTACAGTCTTTTCACTCTTACCTGCTTAGAAAGGTTTGCCTTTACTTTGGGAAGAGTACCTCCATAGCTGCAGTTTCACACAGTAAAAATTACCCTGCACCACCACCTCTTTAGTATAATTTAATACTTAAGAAAATACCTGATATCCATTTAAATTATTATTATATTAAACAAGATTGATTGCAAATTATTTATTTATGCTGTTTCATTTATAAAGTATTTTTTAAGTCGATTAGTGGGTGCTTATATTGTTTCTGAACGTTGCGGCCTGAGTCTGGTGGCTATGGTCTTTCATTCACAGAGGAATTCATTTGAGGAATTTGCCTGAAAAAAGAAATAGAAGTGTTAAGTGTTTTGGGAAATTAACAGGTTTACTGGAAGTCCATGTATTTGGTGTTCAAAGAGAGCCAAAGAATTGTCCAGGTCTAAAAGTGAAGATTGACTGTTTTGTTTGATTTTTCAACACAGTATTTGAAGGCAGGAAGAACAGTAGAGTGAGAGGGAAAATGCAACAAAAAATGTTGAAAGCTGACAAAAAATGAAGAAGGCTGGTAAACAATTACAATTTACAGCCTATTATACTTTTATCTCATTGAAATAGAATGTTAGGTTTCACTGATACACTATACTAAATGGAAATTTTCATTCTGATATTAATTCAGTATTGCCTGCTGAAACCTAAACTGAGTACATGATGCTAGATAATTTTGTGACTCACTTAACTCTTTGATCATAGCAGAATGATTTAAGATAATTGTTATTTTAACCATTACAAAATGTGAGAATATTTCCAGTAAAAGCTACTTGTCAGTAGATGTTAATAAATAGAATAATTTTCGTTCTGTGACTCACTCCATGGAATTAGCAAAATGGAGAGCACAAAATAAAAGACTTCAAAGGAGTGGATAGAATCAAGCACAGCATCTGGAAAAGGAATAAATAATTTTCCTTAGAAAACTATTTTTAAATGTCTGATCCATTTATACTATGAAACATGTAAAAATACTAAGGGAAAGAAAGGACATTAATTTATCTACTTTTACAACTAGCTAAACTGATATTCCTAGATTACCATGAGAATTTAGTACTACTTTTAAAAATGTGTGGTGAAAACTGGTATGAAAATTTCTATTTTGCCTTATTTAGGCAGTAACTCTTCTGCTGCTGAAACCTGAATAAAACAATTGTCTGAATATTAAAGATATTCAACCTGTGGAAAACTATAGTGAAATTGAGTATACCCAAATCTCAAATTCAGTTATGTGAGGAATTTGTTTCTTGTAGTTCTATTTGACTTAGTTAATCTCTAAAAAAATGTGATCTCTAGTCTACTTGTGTCACAAATTTTCATTTTACTGAATGACTTTATTCAGTAACATTGCAAAAAACGTGGAAGATTTATTTTTTTCTAAAGCCGCATGGCTTTGTTTTTTTAATTGTCTGAAGCAATTAGTTTAGATTGCATTATTTCATATTATCTCATTTTAATTGATTTACTTTGATATGATAGACCATGGCTTGTTCCCTTCATGGAAACAGATAATTCTTACAGAGGTAAAGAGAGATGACTTAAAGTCTTTCCATAGCTCCTTATGTAATGATTTTTGTGTAACACTGACCAAATTCTTAGTTTCAGCCACTAACAAATGTTTGATTTGACAAATAGATACATTTGTAGTGTCAGTAGCTAAGGTTTAAGTCATATGGATTACTATATGGATATAAGTCTAACACAACATTTGTGTGTCCTTCACAAGTTTTTGGGCATGGCACAACAATTATTTGGTGAAATTCTAAAGTTAGCTCTATGCCTGGTTGAACAATAACATGATCTTTAGAACCTGCTTAAGGAAAAAGAAGGAATTCCATATTGCATCATAACATTTTTTAGTCCATTCTTTTCATGTGTCTCATTTCACATTATTAATGGATTTGCTTTTCTTTAGAAATTTATTTGAACAGATATTAAAGGTCAAGTTCTTAAACAATCAGTTTTTTAAGAGCAATTTGTTTTCTGTTGATGTCAATATACCCTCTATTACTCACAAACAACCAAAAGTTTTCAGTTTAATTTCCTTTAAACTGAAAAAAAAATACAGCTGATTTTTTATATACCTTGGAGATTCAGAACTGAGCAAGCCCATCATGGTGAAATAGCCTTTCAAGTAGCAGTAGAAGCATCAAGCTTAGAGGTTCATAGACCCCAGTGATATAATGTTTCAAAATAGAGAGAAATGTTTCAAAAGTTGGTTTTGTTTGCCTTTGTATCTGTGACAACCCACCCCTCTGTAGTATCCAAGTATGTTCTCTGTAGGCTAGTAATGTCTTCAGGGAGCAAGTAATGCCTTCAGGCAAGTGAGTAGATTTTAGATATCAAATAATTGATTGCCATGTTATTTTCATTTAGTATACAATTAAATACGTGAGATATATTAAAAATAGGTTAACTGTGTTTTTGACTGCTGTTTTAAGGAGAAAGTTTGGTTTGGTGGATCTGGACTTTAATTATTTTTTTTGTTTTAACTGAATATTGACCAATTAAAAATCATCTTGATACAAAATTCATGGAATCATAGAGTGGTTTGGGTTGGAAGGACCTTAAAGATTGATCTAGCTCCAACCTTCCTGCCATGGGCAGGAAACATTCCAGTACACCAAGTTACTCAGAGCTTCATCCAGTTTTGTCTTGAACTCCTCTAGAGATCAGAAGCCCACAATCTCTCTGGACAAGCTGTTCCAGTGCCTCATAACTCTCACAGTAAGAAATTTCTTTCTAATATCTAACCTAAACCTCTGCCCTTTCAGTTTAAAGCCATTCCTCCTTGTTTTATCACTACAAGTCCTTGTAAAAAGTTGCTCTCTGGCTTTCCTGTAAGCCCCCTTCAGTTGCTGGAAGGTGCTGTAAAGTCTCCCTGGAGGCTCCTTTTCTCCAGGGTGGACAGCCCCAAGTCTCTCAGCCTTTCATCATGGGAGAGGTGTTCTATCCATCTAGTTATTTTTGTGACCCTCCTCTGGACCCACTCCAACAGGTCCATGTCGTTCCTGTGCTAGGGACCCCAGAGCTGATGCAACACTGCAGGCTCTCACCAGAGCAGAAGCAGAGCAGAGGGTCAGAATTCACTCCCTCCCTCCCCTGGTGGCCACACTGCTTTGGATGCAGCCCAGAACATGTCTGGCTTTATGGGCTGTGAGTGCACATTGCTGGGTCACATTGAGCTTTTCATTCACAAATAACCCTAAGTCTCTTTCCCCAAAGCTGTTCTTGATCAATTTTCCAGGTCTAAGATTTTATGCATCTTAGACCATTTTTGAAATTTTATTTTCAAGGTCTGTGAACTTAAGGATGTCATCTTCCGCTGTTACTTCTTGGGATAATTTGCCTTTAATTGAGTAAGTAACTAATGAAAAAAGGGTGAGGCATATCGTCCATACCCACTCTCAGAACTTCAGAGAGAGGAACAAGTATCATGTCACATTCAGTATCTAGATAAATTTGGAGCTGTATGGAAATCAATGTACATAGAAAGGACAAAAAAAATACAATTTTAATAGATTGGATTTGGTGAAATAACAAGGTACAAATCATACCATGCTCCAATAGCAGATTTATTTACTAAAATATTACTGGTATGAGAAATAAATATATTGCACTTTGCATCTGATTGCATCCATTCATCAACTTATTTATATTTAGGCATCTAAATAATGACTTAGACTTCCAACTTCAGATACTTTATTTAATTCTTAAACACAGACAGAGGTATTTTATCCAATGCTTTTCAACTTATGAAGGATCAGAAAGTTCTCAGCAAGTGCCTTGAAATCTGTCACTTCTTTTTGTCTGCCCATTAAAAAGTATCATTTCATGCAACAGGTCTCATGGCATATCATGGCATAACTGCCCTAACAAACATTGCTTATAACTGCTACTTGGCTTCTGTGTTTTGCCTTTACTCATTATTTTGATTTGTAAATAGTGGGTCTGAACCTTTACAGACATTCCAAATTAGCCACACAATTTCATTTGCTATTTTTGACTATATGACAGTTTTTTCATCTGGCATCCATCATGTCATCTTTGTCTTATCTTCGTGTTTCCAAATAGGTCATAAACCAAACAGACATGGTGAAATAAAAATAATTTTTCCCATAAGCTACTTAGAATTTTGAAGTATGAAGAAATTTACACCTGGGAGAAATAGTGGGAGATAAATTCCTTGAATATTAGGGTAGTGTCATACAGAATAGCATATTTTCATGTACAGGCTGAGAGATACCCACATCCACTCATTTTCTACATACTTGCAGTCGTTCCATGCTTCTTACTGGTTATTTCAAATGCTGAGAGAGTGTAGTTTTCTTGTCTTTAACACCAAAATCTTGAAATGGAGAGTTGGGGAAGGTTACAAATCAACCTCTTCTTTCTGTATTACTGTTTGGACTTTTCATCTTAAATGTGCTGGAAATGGTCTTCAGGGTAAAAGTACAGAAGACACTGTGCAGTTCCCCTGGGGGATTTTCAAGGCTTTTGAATAACTGGCATAGAAAGTGGTCTTTCTCATGGAATATCTGTGGCAGAATGACCTGTCTTGTGAAGGTGTAATAGTCCTAGAAACTTCCCAGAGAAGGAGAGTACTGCTATGTTTTTGGTTTTGTATCCCCCTTTCTAATTCAACAGTATTTGGAATATCCAGCTCACAAATACTGAAGTTACCCTTTCAGATATTAGGCAGATTTTTATTGGAGGGTTAGTTTGGGATATTAGACATTATAACTGGATAAAAATACATATAAGGTACTATGTTGGTTATATATATACATATAAAATAAATATTTTCAAGTTTTAAGTGCTGTTGTGCTTAAATCATTGAAGCACATGTTGGTGAGCTATATACTATACAGTATCTTAAGAAGAGTGGAATCTCTATATGCTGTATGATCCTCACAGCCTAATCATATTTCTCTCTATAGAATTTAATTTTGCAAGGTGATTTGGCTTGTGGTGAAGTAACTGCCACTGGGAATGCCACAGTCACAAAAAGGTATGCATGCTGAGCTGCAGCTGAGCCAATATCTGCCTATTTATGGCAGCCAAGCAGGAATCAGAGATTAAGTCATAATAAGGTAGGGATTGTACCAGCTAGAGGCTCACTTGTTTGTTCCGTGAAGTAGAAGAAGGATTTTAGAGATGATTTAGAGCATTGCTTATCCACTGCAAAGTGACTATGAATAAAAGTTGTAAGAGGTTTTTTGCATAATGAACATTTTTGAACCATCACTTCATGCAATCCTACTGGAAGATCAGATGGTCAGGCTGTTGTTTCATTTGTTATACAATATATTAAAAAATTCTGAGGGGGCAAAATGAAACCACTTCCTGAAACAGAATACAGTACAATATATCAGAATCTGCCTTTAGAATTTGTATGTAGAAAAGATCTGATCAGACACATGGTGGCATCTCTATTAAGAATAAAAAGAATTAAAATCACTTGTGTAAACAAACACATGGAGTAATACCTCCAACATTTTCAATCTTTCTCTTTGCAACTTTCATTAAATATTTCATTTCTGCCATCCCCTTGACACCAAACAAAACAAACAAACAAAAAAACCCAAAACCTTCTTATCTCCTTATGTAGTACTTTTGAAAAAGGTTTTGATACTTGGAAAATATAAAAAACTTGTCAGTTTAAGTTCACTGCTTTCCTGAATTGCCATTTACTTTCAATATATTCACAGGTATTTTACTGGGTTTTAATCAAGTGAACAGATACAAAACACTGGGCAGGAAGAAGTGCTTTGAAACTCTCATATATATAAGTATTTATATATGGAGGGGTTTTTTGTGGTTTCTTATAGAAACGAGGCCTACACGATCGTATGTATCTGTTTCCCCCCTTTTATAGCTTTGGAACCTGTCGTCTGATTTTGACCAAAATTTAGATCATAGAAGTTTTAAAACGTAGTATCTTTTATAAAACAATGTTGGTTAGAAAATGCCTTCAGTTTGTGCTCTTCCTATGGGAAGGACTTTGTATCCTGGCAGTGCAGCTTCTGGCAGTGTATAGCCAGGCACAGCCCTTGCAGAGCTATTTGTCACCTCAGCGCTTCCTGCCTCCTGTACCCTCACACTGAGTTTGTGCAGGTAGGTCACGGGACAAGATTTCTAATCTTTGTGTTCTTCATGCAACAACTTACTCATGTAATTCAGGTGTATTGTGTCAATGATGCCAGTGAAGTCTGTTATTATACATGGGTGAGAAACAGTAGAGTCAAGGCATCATCCAAGTAGACTTGTTCAGGACAGAAACACAGACCGAATGGAGCCTTCAGTAATGATTAGTCCATATCTCTGATAGCCAGAGATTTTAATCTCTTAACATCATATTATAAATATTTTCAAAAATCTCTCATATAGATCTGAAGTGTGTTACCTGCTTCTGAACTGTTGAAGAAGAATGCACTTACGGAATGGCAGGCTAGTCCAGTTGTGTTATTCTTTCACGTTATGAATAGCGTAGGTAAGAGCAAGGATTGTGAAAGCACCAGAATGTCTCAGAACAATGATGATATAATATTTTCCTGACTGAAAATGTGCTCAGTATTTTAACTGTCAGTTACAGAAAACACAGAATGAGATAATTGAAGCATACCTAAATTTCATAAAAACCTATTCTTCGTTCCTAGCTATTCACCATTGCTTGAAGTGCTCCAAAAAAGCTGAGTAGTCAAGATGCCTCAGTTTTAGGTTTCAGGAATGTGAGTTGAGGACATCAATACATTTGGAATGAGATTTGTCATAGCAGCAGTGAGTGCTACGGGGTTTAAGATGTATCGTATTTCTGGTATCAAAATAGGCTTTGATGTCCTGGGTAAGTTTTGTACTATCATTAATGTTTGTTAGGCGATACTGTGAAGAAAGAACAAATGTGCTTGCAGGTCTTAAAAAAGTAAGGAAGACTCTTTTTCTAGTGTTCTGAGTCTGTTGTGGGATCACATAGAATCAAAGAATGGTTTGGGTTGGAGGGGACTTTTAAAGGTCATATAGTCCAACCCCCTCAGCAATAAGCAGGGACATCTTCAACTAGATCAGGTTACTCAGAGCCCCTTTTCAGCCTGACCTTAAATATTTCCAGGAAAAGGACATCCACCACCACTCTAGGCAACTTGTTCCAATATTTCACTAACCTAATTACAAAAAAATTCTTCCTTAGTTCTAGACTGAGTCTACCCTCTTCTAGATTAAAAGCATTACCCCTTGTCCTATCACTAAAGGCTCTGCTAGAAGGTCTGTCCCTGTCTTTCTTTTAAGTCCCCTCTTGCTTCTGAAAGACCACGATAAGGTCACTGTGGAGACTTCTCCACGCTGAACTACTCCAATTGTCACAGCCTTTCCTAGCAATTAAGCAGTTCTATCCCACTGATCATCTTCATGGCCCTGCTCTGCCCTCACTCCAACAAGTCCATGTCTTTCTGTGCTGAGTACTCTAGACCTGGACTCTACTCCAGATGGGGTCTCACCAGAGCAGAGCAGAGCAGAAGGGCAGAATCCCCTCCCTTACCCTACTGACCACACTGCTTTTCATGCAGCCCAGGACATGTTTGGCTTTCTGGGCTGCAAATGCTTGTTGCTGGGTCATGTCCAGTCTCTCATCTGCCAGTACCTCCAAGTCCTTGTTGGCAGAGCTGCTCTCAATCCCTTTATCCCCCAGGCTGCACTGGTGCTGGATGTTGCCCCTACCCAGATTCAGGACTTTGCACCTGGGCTTGTTGAACTCCATGAAATTCACATGGATTCACTTCTTGAACTTGTCCAGGTCCCTCTGGATGGCATCCCATCCTTCAGTTGTGTAAACAGCACCACTCAGGGGTCATCTGCAAAGCTGCTTGATCCCACTGTGTATATAATGGATGAAGATAATAAACAGTCCTGGTTCCCATATAGATATCTGGGGGCCACCACTTATCACTGATATCCATCCAGACGTTGAGCTGGTTACCACTACCCTCTGTATGCAACCATTCAGCCAATTTCTCATGCACTGAGTAGTCTATCCATCAAATTAATCTCTCTCCAATTTATAGAGAAGGATGTTGTGGGGGACCATGTCATAGACATTACAGAAGTCCAGAACATTCATATCCATTTCTTTGTTTCCTGATGTAGTCAGTCCATCATACCAGCAGGTTGGTCAGGCAGGACTTGCCCTTGGTGAAGCTGTACTTGCTGTCTTGAATCACCTCCAGGTTTTCCAAGACTATTAGCACAACTTCTAGGATTGTTCCATGATCTTCCCAGGCACAGAGGTGAGGCTGACAGGTCAGTAGTTGCCAGAATCCTTCTTTCACCCTTTTAAAAAATGGATGCAATGTTTCTCTTTTTCCAGTCACTGGAGACTTCAGATGACTGCCATGACATTTAGGTAGCTGGAATCAAGGATTTTCTTTTGAGACTTACACTTATGAATTGATGTAGTTTCCTTTTCAGGAGAGAACAATATAGGATATTGTTGAATACTTTTTCTTTACATTAGATGTCAGGATAGGGAAATAAAAAAAATGGTGTACAAATGTGTTCAGTGATATATATTGTTACTGCACATTGGTTTTCAACTACTGAACATCAGAATTTCTTATGTACTGTGATATTGAATGGAAAATATCGGGTAATTTTTGTATTCTAAATACATATCTGCAATGATAGGAGATGGCAGAGTCTAAGAGAATTTTTATTTTAAATATTTCCATAATTTTAGAAAAGTAACTCCTGATAAAAATGATCTTGAGATGGTAAAAAAAGTGTCTTGCCTGTTGGTTCTTTATTGTGGCAGAGTTTTAAGGGCAAGTTTAATCAACATGGCTAGGCAGATTTAGCTACAGATCCATTGGATTTTCTAATACTTCTCTTTTAGAGCTGTGTTGGCAAAACAGAAGAATCGATGGGGTTTAATTGGCCACTGGAACAGACTTTCAATAGCATATTGGAGAAATGCATGAAAGTAATTGACTGTTGCATGTTAAAAATAGCTGTGAAAGGGTTTGTACGATGTGCAGCCTGTGACAGCAGGGCAGCTAGAAAATCCATTCTGGTGAATTAATTAATTTAAGTACTTTTGTTTTTCTTGTTGGTTGGTTGGTTGGTTGGGGCTTTTTTTGCTTTTGGTTTCTTTGTTTGTTTGGGTTTTTTTACCTGTCATTTCTGGGGACTGAACTTTGGGAGTAACAGGGATCTGGCAGAATTGCTTTAGTGATGCAACTACTAACATAACTAAGTATAGGTAATATGAGCAATATGTGAAATGTGTAAACTTGCATTTGGGTTCTCATTCTATTTTAACTATTAATATTGGTATTTTAAAATGTATTAATTGTTTATGTTCCAAAAATAAATTGCTAGATGCTAGTGATCAGCTACGATTCATAAAGTTACTATGACAAGGAAAAAGATTGTTGAAACTGTGAAAAAAGTAGATTATTGATGCAATAATAGATCCAGGAAGAAAATCCAAAAAGTCATTTAAACCTTTGAAAATGGAATTTACAGCTTTAGAAAACCTTTGCACTAATGCATTCTTTGAAAACCATTCTTTGGTTTTCATCAATATGAAGAGCATTTTTGACTTAAATTGTATTAACTGTTTCAACATGTAAAAAGGTAGTTCATTGGATAAAAGTAGTTCTGTGCTGGAGCAGTCTGCTCTCGCAAGCTGACACAAAGGACACAGATACCTGTTGAAAAGATACCAAAGAAGTGGGGCCGAACTGGCCCGACTTTATTTTATATGTCTCTTAGAAACCACAGTGGATTGGAGGGAGAACTCGCCGCCCCTCAATCACACTGGTGAAAGGAAATATCCATCCAACTTCTCTGCCCAGGATAAAGGAATGTAAATAATAAACTACTGTTACAAAGACATGGTTATGTTTACAGAGAATGTATGAGAAACAGTTACAGAAGAATGAAAACATCAAGAACTGCAAAACTCAGGGCAACAGTCTGCCAACTCAAATGAGAGTTTATGGTTTTGATGGTATCCTCGTCCACCAAAAATAACACCAAGAATGGAGAGATCTTGTTTCTTCCCATCCACAGACTTGTAGAATGCCCTGAATACTAGGCCAAATAGTAATCTTACATGTCTTTATTGCTGTTCTTTTCTCTGAGACATTATATTTTACATAGAATGCTCCCATAGTATTCACATCAAGGTGAATAGGGCAATCAGCAAACAGCAGAAGCAATTAAATGTAGATCCTATTGTCTCATGGTAGAGCCGTTTAATAAATTATGATGCCTCTAGCGTCAGCTTTTTATCTCAATAGGTTTTTCATCTCGGTGAGAAAAACAGATTAAAAATAATTTATGAATAATCCAAATTGATTTTTGAGGTTTTTTTTAATTAGATAACCAAATCACAAATCTATTTACTTCAGCAGTATTATTTGAAAACTTCTTTTCCATTTTTCTTGTTACATTATTTTATAATCCTTTAATACATAGGGCTTGTACCTCATTTGGATCAAAAAAATTAACACAACTGAGCACAAATGCTTTCTGTACTTGAACATAACTTTGATGATAGCTTTCAATTTAACTATGCTCTGTAATTCAGTTATTTTTAACGTTATCTGATATTAAATATCTCTTTAAAATAGTCTCACGATAATAGTCTATTAAATAAAAACTATACAGTGATTATTTATGCATAACAAACCTAGTAATTCTATTATTTCTGCTGAACATTTTCTGTATGTACTGTATGTCCAGAAAAAATGCATACTTTTCTGAAATTTCTGAATTCTAATGTTTTCTAATAAACTAAGTAACTGAAAGAAATATAGTAGGCCTTTCTTTGCTAACATGCTAATCAGTTGCTAACAGCTTGGATATCTTCTACTGACAGCCTCATTTTCTCTTACATTATTCATGAATTATTTGGGTGAAATTTTATATCACTTTAGTTTCTTTGTGCATATTCTATCAGGAGAGTAATGTAGTATCTGAAATACAGTGATAAGCATACTATGTTTTTTCTATCTCAATCAGTTATTAAAATACTTTCTATTTTGATTTAGTTTGTGTATTTGGCAATGCCTTACATTGTTTTTGCTTCTCTTCACTAGAGAGAAGGGATAGATATTATTTTTATAACATGTTTGTTCAACAACTTCCAGATAGTGTTTCAAGAACATAATTTCAGTCATATTTAAGAACGCTTTTGAATTATTTTTTTTCAATAATACTTGGTACATTTGGTGCTTATTTGCATTGTATTTCACTGTTCACTTTTATTTGCAGTACTTTTATGATTTTATTGTCAGTTACTTTTAGTTCTTATTAAATACTTACATATTTTCTTCATAAGACAACATTAGTACCTCTGATATATTTTTTCTATATATATTGTTCTTGCTGCACATCTTCCTGCAAGCATTATAGAAGACTGATGCCAATAACATACAGGGTGAAAAACATGACTGTTGCTGGCACCTAATAAAGAGTTTTCTCTCTTTAATTTTTGTAAAGGTAGTAGATTCTTGAGAAAACATTTTCTGAAAATTATAAACTAGCAAACGTATCACCTTGTTTTCTTGGTGTGTTTTATTTTTTCCCCCTACTCAATCAAGATGAAATGGCTTCAGTAGAACTTTTGGAATACTTATTTCATGACTCTTTTTCTCACATACCCTACTTCTGTGTATAGACTCTGACTATAAATATCAGAAAGTTTCTAGTGAATTACATTCTCATTGGTGAACTTTTAGTAGGGCTTTTTAGCTTTGTATGTGATTAATAGGTCAGTTCTGAGTTCTCAGAGTACTATTTCAGTGCCTCATAATCCAGCTCTGCTGCAGCTAATTTCATTGAGACGTCAGCAGCTATTATTCTCACTAACGTTACTGGTATCACTCTTAAGGACGCATGTGACTGCTCTTCTCCTTTTTCTCTAGTCCTAATGACACCTTTAACTTTGCAACCCATCAGTCACCTGTTTTAATGTAATTGGACTTCACTTCTACTGTGTCATCATTTAGCCCCTTTATTTTGACATTCACATCTTATTAAAAAAAGGATCATGTGCAGATTTCTGGACTAGCTTTTTGATAAAAGAAGTGTTCTCCTCACAATCAGGCAGGAACAAACCAAAGTAATGGAATGTTACTGATCACATTAACTACAGAATAATCTTACAGATCTGCTAACAGGATAAAAGGTACATTGCTACAAGGAATGTAAGCATAATTAAAATCTTCCATAGCAAATGGTTGTTTGCTTTCCAGTAGCCATGAATCTATTTTGACTGAATGTTAAATAGAATTCTAATTTGAAGTGCCTAAAAGATAGTGGATACAGTGAGAACCCAAAAACTCAAGGTAGTTTTAGATGAAAGTTTGATTGGCTTATGAAAAGAATTAGGTGGGATGATAATGCTCTAGATATTCTTTAAAAGTAGAGAATGTGGGTAATTTGAAAATTGTGTCAGTGTTAAAATTTAATTTGCAGAAGCACTACAAAGTAGTTGCTGACTGATAGATTTCTGTTGAGAAAAATGTTCTCAAAAGGCATATGAAATGTTGCCATGATTGTAGGAGAAAAGCACTGTACATACTCGATTTTATTTTTATTCTATAAAAACTTTTTTTGACATTTTAAATTTTTTCTCATTTATGAAGTCAATAATGAAAACCTATGTCAGGGTTCTCAAATGGCCTACTTAAGTATCTTTGAAAAATGTGAAGTAATCAGTGAACTGAATTTTTTTTAAGGCTTGATTCTGTAGAACCAAGACCTCATGCTGAGATTTTTTGAATGAGTTTTGTTTTATAATTATGAAATTACTAAACATCAGGTGGTGTTATTGTTTCCCTTTGCCTCCCCCCTTCTTATTCTCTTTTTCTATAGCAATTGTTTCTGTGGTTCAAATCAATGTTTAGGTCTCTTTGACATTTAAATCTTCTCTTTAAGGTGACATAAGTATGTGTTACTACTGAAAGAGCCAACCATTTCTTTTCCTCAGCCTGAGATACCATGGTTGTGCCTTTCAAACCACTCACACTGCTGAACACAGAACAACATGCTGAGACAGTGTGAGGAAAATGAAAAAGAGTGGTTTAAGTTTTGTAATTATTAGGGCATTTTTACCCAGATATATGAGGTGAGATTCTCTCCCTTTTTCTTTTCACTGCAGTTTCCTCTGTATCTGAATCCTGATCTAAAGAAACAATGAGAAATCTTGGCTAAAAAGTGGGCATTTAAAATAATCCAGATCTGTATCCAACAAAATGCAACCTTTCTTAATTAAAAATTCAGGGCGTTTTTTTTTTAATTATTATTATTAAACTACAATTACAAAAAATCACTTGCTGATACAAGAGATTGATTTTTGGAACCAGTGAAATAATCAATTTCTAATTTTGGAATATATGGACATGAGTCAAAAAGAGCTGAGCTTGCTAAATATGTGTCAAAGTCAAGGCATTATTGTAAATGTGCTCAAATCCAGGTTGTGAATTTGAAAATTGAATCTGGATAGCTTTTCATTTAATATGATTGTCCAGAATAATTTTATTTTTAGGTATCCCCAAAATTAGTAAGCTCATTGTTTGTATACTTCTCAATGTCAAACGAAATTCCTGAGGATAAACATTTTGCCTTTTAGGAGTAAGAAACAAAAGATGTTGTGTCAAACTGAGTTTTCTTGTCTTAAACAGGACACTGAGTCCCATTAGGATTTCTGCCTGGAAGTGGCTCCTTGCATATATGAGAAATAGCATATTGACTGAGCTGCTGTCTTCTCAGAGATTCCCTAAAGTCTTTAGTTACTATGCTGTGGCAAGAAAAACCCAAATGGCCCACAGCTCAATATTCAACTCAATCAACCGTGTGTGGTGGAAGACCTGAGGCTCACACTCATCAGAGCCACAGTGTGCTTATTACTTATGATAATGTCCTCTGTAAAAAGATGGCAGTTTTTGGAGGTCAAACACTTTTCTGTTTTTTAACGTTTGGAATAATTTTGAAACTATGCTTTCACAAGATATTAACTAGCGTAAAATTACATGTTGTTAATAATACCCATTAAACATGTAGAGCTGGTATCATCTCTGATGCCATTCTGAAAGTATTGGATTATTTCCCTGTGAATCAGTGTTTCAGCAGAGTTCTTAAAGTACACTGTTTTCTTCTTTTCAGAGCTGATTATTAATCTTATATATTAAATATTAATAGTTCTATTAAAAGGCGTGCTTTTTGTTGAGTCTGCCCTGTACATGAGTAATAAAAATTAAATATTTAAATATATATGTAGAAATTAGATACTGGCCACTCTTTTCATACGGTAATTATTCTTGACAAAACTCTATATCCACTATTACAATGTGGCTTAAGTGCTTTGAGAAGATCTTTTTTACAAATCTTAGAATCTTATGCCTATTGAAATATTTGAATATTCATTAAATCTCATCTACTAAGATTATTTAAAAAGTTGTTATTTTACATTTCACCCAGACTTCTTTTTGAAAGTATATTTTTTAAGATCGGAGTCAGTAGATAAGAGTCTTTGGTATCCTCCAAGTTTGTATTTTAATTTAACATACTATTAGGCGATAAACCAAGGTTTCTTCTGTATCACAACACAGTTAGAGGGAGTAATTAAATGGAAGTCTATAGATTATCAAGCTTGATGCTGATCATTATAAATGGTTAACTGTGCATTAAATAGCATTTTTTGGAGAGAAAAGATATTTTGCTTAATTTTGATGTTACACCTTTTAATCTCTCTTTGAAATAAAAAACAATAAAAAGCAGAATGTCATACAAATAAATTGAATTGGAATACCTCATTTTTATATGGTACTCACAGGAAAGCTGAAATTGTTTTTGGAGTGTAGGTAGGAAGATCTGGCTGGAATTTTTTTCTTCCCTGAGAAAATGGAATAGCTCTTTTTCTTAAGAAATAGGTGGCAAGAATGCTTCTGCATCCAGGTCAACCAGAAGACGTAAGAGATGATATTTTTAAACTAAGAAAGAAAGACTAATGCAGTTTTGATTTTTATTGTGATTTTCTTCAGTCAAACATGGGTTTCTTGAAATTTTCAGAAAAGCAGAAAAACTTCTAGAGAAGTTATGTCTCATTTGTCACTGCAAGTTGTTCTTACCTATAACATTATATGTAATGAAAATGGTCTTTCTCAACCAAATTTTATAACTACTGTAAGATGTGAGACTCATTTACCTTCAAAGTAGTTCTTTCCACTGTCAAGTACCTTTCTGCATCATGGTTTTCTTCAAAAGATACAGGTGAAGTTTATTAGCAATAAAAATACATTAATGTAAAATGTGAGGGGAATGAGAAGGCCTATAAATCTCAACGGTATCAATATATTTGCAGTGTGCTAAAGGACACAATTTCATCTACCATGGTTTTCTCTCACTGCTTATTTATTGTACCGCTAAATTAGAACATAAGTTCTATACAAAGTGGGATTGTTGAAAGGATTAAGAGAACCCCATGATGGAATACTTGAAATTTTGAATTTCCATGCTCCATTAAGCATCCTGTTTGTTTCTCAGTCATCAGGACACTAAAGCTGTGTCTGGTTTTAAGCTTATTTTACACTTAGAACCATAGAATAATTAAGGTTGGACAAGATCTCCAAGTTCATTGAGTCCAGTCTTTGATTTAGATCTATCTTTATTTAAATACTGATCTGCCAACATTTTCAAATAGAACATAAAAATGAAAAAAACCCCACCATATTTACAAAAGTATTTTTGGAAAAAAATTACAAACTCTTGTGTTGTTTTAGTAGATAAAACTACAAAAAAAAGTGCCTTCTCTCATATAGAACCTTTGGAGGAAATAGTGAAATGTCTGTAATGGCAATCTGGTATCCTAGTTTTGGTGCTTTTTTTATAGCAGGGAATACTACCACTACATGCAATATGATATTGGCAGATATGAAGTACTGAGCCTTATAGGGTGGCTTACAGGAAGGAGTATGTGTGAGAGTGTAATGAATAAATAGAGATCTTCCAAATACTGAAAAAATACAGCTTTGTTCAATTGTGTCTTCGTCTTATCATTATGCTTGCTATGTTTGACACCAATCCTTGGATATGATGCTGTTGCTCAAGTCACATTACATCTAGATTTGGGAAGGACCACAAAAGATTCTAGGCCATCAAATTGTCTTCTGTGACAGTTCCCGTGAGAAGATTATAGACAACTGTGAATTTTGAATATTCTGCAAATCCCCCTTGATAACACTGGGATTTTCTCTGACTGTCAGGGTTGGAGCTAGAAAGATGCAAGACAGCTTCTGAACTAAATGCCAAATGTATATTTTGGTTTCTGTTTAAACTACAAGAATGTCAGGCCTTTTTTCCCCCCAGTCTTGAAAATGATAGAATGTATGCCTTTCTCTAGAGGAGGTAGAAGAGGCTTTTGTGGGGGGGAGGAGGAAGGGGATGAAAACGAGGAAAGTAACATGCAACATCCTTTTCCCAGAAGCTGGAAAATAATTTTCACTTGCCTTAAAAAAATCTGGAATTTGGATCTGCAATTTGAATGTTCTTTTATTTTGTTTAATAATGGCTAAGTTGTATAATGAACACTACTCTAGAGAGAAATCAGGACCATCATATTTCAAGTACATTTTTAAGTTTACATGAGTAGTTCTTTATTCAGAATATTTCTTACATGGGAGAACTGAAGGTTTTTTCCTTTTAATTTCCTTATTTATTTATTTTATTTCTGTATTTTCTATGATATTTCATTTTAAAGGTAAATTTTTGATATCATATGAGAGTATCAAAGGTCATCTTGGAAAGGTAATTAGTAACATTCCTTTCTGCTTACCAAATTTACATGGGGATGAATGGAAGCACAGAAAGCACTTTAGCCTGTAGTGTTTGTTTTTAAAAAATATGTTACTTCTTCTTTACTGTTACAGTTGAGTGTAAAGGTTATAATCAAGATTAAGATTTTTGTTTTGCAAGCTGGCACTGTTAGAATTCATAGTAGGAAGTAACTTTGCCTCAAAGAGTTTAATCCAAATGTAGGAGTGGGGGTGAGGTAGAATTCAAAGGTAGAGAGAAGTGCAAAACAACGACAAAATATTGGTGGGATCCTGAAGATTAACTTCTGCTTTCTAATTCTTTGGTTCAGGCTACATCATCCTGTTCAAATAAAATTGTTTTAGTTCAATCTTATTGTATATGGACAGTCATACTGTGTAAGTGTAACAGTACTTTAGGAGTGGATGTAATAGGTGAAACCCATGGTACCTCTAGATTGGCTTTCAGACTGTAAGCAGATGTTCACAGGAGAAAGTGCAAGACGGTACTTCCCACAACTACTCTCCCATCCTTCAATTATTTTCATCTCAAGTGTTTCCTAAGCTTTTGTTCAGTCTCCTTTGGAAACTTTGTAAAACTTTTCATCTTCAATGTCCTTTGGCAGGAAATCCCTCAAGTAACAACAACCTGTTTTATGGAGAACATCCTCCATTTTCACTTGGAATGTGGCCAAATGTGGTTACTCACTGAAATTTAGATTTATGAAACTTAGTCAGGAAATACTGGGTACTGTTAGATATTATCAGTTTCTCACTGAAAAAAAGTTTGCTTATGATCTTGGTTTTTTAGAAGTTTTATCATATGTAAAAAAGGTTGATAGTATTTGAGACTACTGAAGCTGATAGTAATTGTTTGTCAGTCTTTAACCTTGATTTGCCCTCCTTTGGATAAGGTCATTGCGAAAGTCTGAGAAAAACATCTCTTAAAAATTTCTAGGTGTCATGTAGTTCCTTGTCTTTTATTTATCTGTGTTCAGATGGAAATATAGTACCTGACAGCAAAGATGAATATTCGTGGTTTGGACTTCTTTTCTTACTGTTTTAAATGTTCTCACTGAAGAAATTTTATTTTCACAGTTAATGTTTTTCTGCCTTGTCATTTACACTAAAGGGAAATATTTATGATTGGATTTATTTTCCATGAGACCCCGGGATGGGTGGTAATAGAAATGTAAGGCCAGAAAACTCTTATACCCAGTTTTAAAGCAGTGTAATGATAATTATCTTATCCATCGTTACTTCATATACCTCCATATAGTGGGACATAATGCTATTAGTCTGATTCAGACTTCAAATACTTACCTTTACAAAGGTATTTAAAGATGCTTGCATTATTTTCCTGGCTGTACCAAACCAATTGTACCTTGTAAATCTCAGGCGTTCCAAAAGCTTAATGATGGGGAATGTGGAAATTACCAGTTACATTCTCATGAGCTTGTTATGCGCATGCAAATTGAGTGGCTGCAAAGAGGTTTTATAACAGACTCCCTGTTTCCTCTCATTGAAGATTACAGAATGTACTAAGGCATGCTTTCACATGCAGCTGTTTGAATAAATTTAGCATCATATATGTCACCTTTGTAACAAAGAGTAAAGCTGTGGTTTATTAGCTTACATAAAAGCAAATGTAATCTTGTTAAAAGCAAGAAGATTTGAAGGAAAAAAAATTAGGAAATGTTACAATGTTGGTAGTTTGCACCTTATGGTGACTGAAAGTTAGCATTCCTATGCATGCAAGTTACTTGTTCAAAATGCTCGAAAACACACTGTAGCTTCCACAGATCGCCTTATCCTTTCACTGGCTTGGCAGTTGTCCAATATTTCTTGTTCAGTAGACAACCCAGGACTTCTTTTTCAAAATAAACAATTTAAAATCTGCACCAGGTTTGAAAAGGCCTATTTCTTCATGAGCTCTTCCCATTACAGAAGCCACATGCTTTACAAAGATGAAAAGCTGTGCTGGCGCATCACTGACAAAATACTTAGATCCATTCTACAGGTAGGGATTTGGGATATGAAGAACTGTCTGCTAATTGGGAGTAAGTAATTTACAGTACTGAGAAACTAATTAAGAAGCATTTCTAGTACTTTAACAGTACGAGACATAATCCAAATACTGTTCAAATCAACTTTTTTGCAGTTGGGTACTAATCTATCTTAAAAGTTGAGAGCTAAGCACCACCAAAATTGAGGGGGTTACCTATGGAGATATCCTTAAAAGGTGTGGGTGTGACTGAGATTAGTGCCCCATTTATTGCACAGGAGCTCAGAATCTCATTTTACAAAACGACAATGTTAATAATGAACAAGGGATGTATACTGAATATAAAAATTTCTGATTGGATGAATAATCTTAAGCAAATCTATAAATAACTAAAAAATAACATCTTGAAAGAAATAGGAATTCTAATGATTGAGAGTGCTGTCATTTTGTCAGATTAACTTCCTTTGAACTGTAAATGCAGATTAGTACTAGATTCTGCCCCTCTCATATATGAATAATTTGCACAAGAAAGTAGCATTTTATGCACTTACTTTTTCTTAAATGGAGTTTAATTATGACCATCAAGTTAATCCTTAAATACATCTTTATCTCTTAAGAAAACTGTTTTGCTTTTCCAAGGATTTATTTTCCTGAACCATTACCTGATAAATAGCAACTTGTTTCAGTAATGCTTAATGACGCAGGACCCATCTGGCATTATATCAGGATGTGCAGCTGGCTATTAATTACTGAAAACTCCTCAACGGTTCAAATGAAACCATCCACCAAAGACCTGATTGAACACATTCTTTTTTCTTCTTTCTTCTATAAACAATAACCACAAAGAAAGAGTAAATAATTCATACTTATTTATTAAGTTAGTCATGGATGCTAAAATTTCCAGAAACACGAATGTTGATTGCATTAATTGTGCCTGTTCTTCAGTTGCACTGATTTTTGCTCTTGAAACAATTTAGTAGTTTCACTTTTGAATTTTCCTTTCAACTTTGTGGAGGGAAATAACTTTTTTTTTTGCCTTAAGGGTTTACAGTGTAATGCATACAGTTTTGCCTATGGTCTTGGATTTTGTATCTTCATAGATGACTGGTGGAAGTGAGATGCTGATGGTCCATGTTGTCAGGTCCACCCTGGGTGCAGCACAAGCATGCCCTCCCCAAGGGTACACAGTGGGGTGCAGTACTGATAAGCACATGATCATGGTCATGGCTGCACATATCAGCACAGATAGAACCACTTGGCATTCAAGGCAAGCCCTCTGTTGTCTGCATCTCGTGTTCCTGTCTGGCTGATCAGGACGAAGGTCTGGTATTGGGACATGCATATGTTGATGGCCCCTCCAGGAGCTGGACTTGTATGAAGTCCGGGTAGTTATGGTCCAGCAGCTAGACCCTGGTGTCCTCATTTCTATGAGTGTGGATGTGTGCATATGGACACCCACACACTCTGTGGATCTCTGCATGACCAGACTGACCCGACCCAACCCTGTCTGGCTCTGCTGCCTCCCACTCAGATGCTTGCACATGCAAATGGGCCTCTTGATCAGCCTCCAGGCTCTCTACCTGGGCCCTCCGGTAGCTGCCTTCTCCAGGTGCCTCGCTCCCAGCACATGGCTCTCGGGCCACTCAGACAATTCACTGGCTAGCTTGTCGTGATGCTCATTGTTGGCAACCACACAAGCATTTTCTCTGGTTGCTGACACATCTACAAGCTGTCTGACCCCAGCTGCTGTGGCATAGAACAAGAGAGCCCCTTTTCCAGGAACAGAGTAAGATGTACAGTTTAAAAAGTGGACAGAGCACACTGGGGGATCTGGCATGGAGCGCAGTCAGACAAGGGAACCAACTACCTGCTTTTAACCCCTTATGCCTCTATTTTCCCGTGCTTGCTCCTCTGCAAACCACCTTGATCTGTCCTTTTCCCCACTTACACTTCCTCCCCTGTACATCCCATGCTAAGTCTCATCCAAGCCCAAAGTGCTCTTCCCTGGTAACCAATAACTTGTCCCATGAGTCCTGCCAGTATCACTTCAGTCTGTAGGGTGCTGTGGGGAGCCTCTCCCATCAATTCTCCTATGGTGCTGAGGACCCCCTGGGCAGGGGCCAGGTGGGGACTCCTTTTCTCTGACTGGGCTGTTGGGGTATCATCTCTGTCATTGTGCCTCTGTGCTCCTCTGTGTCTGTGAATGTGTGTTGAGGTTAATTACATTACCTGTAAGGTTATGCTGTTACTCTCAAAATGGCACTTTGAGCAATTTCTTTATTGTTTTACATAAACTGAGAAGTATGTAACCTCTCTGTGATAAATCTTCTTTAAAAGCATATATTAAGAAACATTTATGTGACAGGAAGACACATGAAAAAAAAGTTCTGAAAAAATAAAAATATTTTATAGGAAAACACAGCAATAGTAATCGAAGGATTGTCTCATAGCTGTAATGGAACATTACTAGTAAGAAAATGGTCCTACAAGCTAGATATTGGGAGGAGATCTAAAAAATAGCTTTTTGTGTTGAGATTTCACTGAATAGTTTTAGTAAGTGTTTTATGAAAATGTACTGGATGTATTACAAGCTGTTGTGGATGTGTTATTGCTCATCTCATTAAAAAAATGACGTAAATATCTTTCTGGCTTTGACAGCACTCCTGAACTGGCATTGATAGGGAGCTTGTCAAGGCAAATAGCCTCTGCAGTCTGACTCCAGACTTGTACATTTTGTAATAAATTTTTGTACACTTCTAGAGGTCAGACATCCAAGGAATGCTGGAGGCCAAATGTGGTCTGACTCCACCAATTATTTAGCTGTTTAAATGAGCTGTCCTGAATAAATAACTGAGCCTGGGAATTTGAAAAATGAGTGCACCGTAGCTGGAGCTGAAGACTTGGCAGAAGTATTTGTGCAGCAGGCTAGCATCACATCCAGGTAATTGATTCATATCGCAGTATTTTTTCTGGTCTCAGAGAGTGAGAAAGTTTCAGTCTGTACATTTTACCAATTTGCCATGCCTTGATATTCTAATTTTTGGAAGAAAATGTACACTGTTAAAAATCTATTGCTGATTCTAGCTAAATACTGGTTTTAAGGTATTTATTTAACTACAGTACAATTTTTATCAATCTGGTGTAAGAGCAAAACTCTTTCTTGCAAAATATGAGATTGGATGTTCAGTTTCTGAGAGAAATTAGGTAGAGTGAGTTAGTGGTAAACCATATGCTTGGTTTACACAGACTATGTTGCTTCTTTGTTTTCTGTGTTCCCTTTTCAGGGCTTTTTTTTTTTTTT
>VZRZ01001488.1:183615-243787 GCA_013398175.1 Climacteris rufus | reverse complement strand
TTTTTTTTTTTTGCTAGTGGTGGAAACTTGAGCAGCGAAGGAGGTGAGGAAAGAGGAACTTTAATTAATTCAGTAGTATGTAGCAATGCCTTCCTTTTGTGAAGAGAAACTACAGGCACTCAGCCTCACTAATTTTAATCAACTGTCTTTTAACCTCGAGGGATCAAAAATTAAACAAAAAATATATCCAAAGTTTGTCTATAGTACTCCTAGATTTAAACTCCAAGAATCCTTGTATTTGCTGGTGGGTTGGTACTTGAGGACCCTCAGTAGTGCAGAGGAGATTGGTCATTCCAGAACAAGAGCTGTAATAGGTTCCAGCCGGTGAGTTGAGCTGTGTGCCCCAGAATGATGAAATTGCTTCCCTGCCTACTGCCTGTGAAAAGCTGGTAGTATAAATTTGGAGTTTAAAAGGGTGACCATTCACATACAGAGCCATCCTCAGCATTTCACAGTCATATGACTCGATGCAGCCTTCCGAGTTCTGTGTGTGGCTGTGTGAGGAAGAGGAGAGATGCTGTTCAAGAAGACTCTGCTTCCCAAGCAGCTTGTCTTCTTTCCTGCCAGCCTGGAGAACTCCCTCACCTCTCTGGATCCCCACTTTTACTTGTAGTGGCCTGCTACAACGGGCAACTACAGATGTGAAATGGGCTCAGCACTGCTTTGCATTTTCAAGTTTTCCCTTCAGAAGCTGGAAACAGGCTGTGAAACTAAAAGTTGAGATTCTTGGACAGTTATTTTCTTAGCTGACATTCTAGAAAGAAATTCATGGTCTTGTCAGACTATGTAGTGATATGATGAACAATGAAATTCTTACCAGTTTTGCAGAAATACTGCAGCTTTGTAGAAAAATGAGCTGATTACTGTTGCTCTCTCTTTGAAGTGTCAAGATAAAAATAAATACGCATATTTGTGCATTTCCATCTGTTTGTTAGAAAACTGGAACTACTTTTGATAAGGTAGTTTCCCTTGAAATCCTTGTAATTGTGCAACCACCATTCTTAAATTAAAATGATTTTTTAAAAAAATGGAAAAGTGTTACTTTAAAAGGAAATTAAATCTGAAACAGCACAAAAAAGAGCTAGGTATTCAACAATAAATAGAGCTGCAAAGTACCATCAGGTAGGAGACAGTCTTGGTGAGTAGAAACGAAAAGACTAAACGGGAACACACAAATCTTTATTAAGATAATTACCTTAACAATACCTGCAGAACTTCAATATATAATATAAATTTTCTGGATAAAATGGCTTTTTTACCCCCCCAAAATTCAGAAACAACATTAAATGTCATAAATCTTGTAAATTATATAGAGTGCATTGCATTAATTTTGAAATTCTGCCTCTAAGACAAGAAAAAAAAGAAAATAAAAATGCTCTCTTTCTGAAGTAACTTTAGTAACAGGAAAGGCATGTTTATGGAAAAAGTCCTAAAATTCAGGTATCAGAAGAGAAACAAGAAGTCCTTCAGATTGTTGTTATACCAACAGTTAATGGTAAAGTTGGCTTTAACTAAATGCTGTTTAAAATAAGTCGAGTAGTAGTCTTTTTTCATTAATTAAAGAAAAAAATCCCTGAAAGCAATAGCTTATGATTTAAAAAAATCAGAATAGATGACTTGTTTTGCATGGAAGTCACCTTTACACTGGAACAGAGAATAGCTGATGTGGAGGCAATGACCTAATATCCCAAGAATGTGAGGTTTTGAAATGACAGCTGCAAAATGTGGTAAAAAGCATCTACAGTCTGTTGCCTCAAAAGGCCCCTTTTAGTTTCTCATAGTGTTTGTGTAGAAGTGTTTGTTTCTTACTTGGGAACAGCTGACATTTCAAGTCATCTCTGAAAATAAATGTGAACTACATTAACAGAAAAGAGGTTGTTTAATAGACTTTGTGAACTGTACACCCCTGAAGTTCAGTTCTGCTGTTCTCTGTCTTCTGCTTTGTCTCAGAAGCTTTAAAATCTTTATGCTTTCAAATATATATATATATAAATATATACATATATATATATATATATATGTATGATGGAATAGTACATGATTAGTGACATTCTACAGGAAAATGCCTTAACATTTTCAAATTATGACTTTGTATTACTAAATATTGTCTCAGGTTTTTCTTTGAAGATAGGAGGTAAAACCTCAGATCCTGCTGAGGCCAATGTCAACTTTCTCATTGGCATCCTACATATGAGGATTTCAAAAAGTGTGTGAGAGAAAATCTTTAGGGATGCAAAGAATTGTTAATATTATGCAGTACTTTCAACCCATTAATGACATGCTTAAATTGGTTGGACCGATGGTTTTCTACACAGCCCCAATACATGTAAAAATGGTTTTGGTCTTTGATAGTGAAAGATGACAACTTATATGAAAATGGTACTTGGTACCACAGAGGTTTTAGTGTTGGAAGGAACCTCTGGGGGATCATCCAGTCCAATCCCCCTGCCAATTCAGGGTCACCTAGAGCAGATTACACAGGAACATGGACATTATCATGGTTCTATGGAGCAAATGCCACATTTTGTCATAGTCTGTTTATCAGGACTAGATTTTCCTTCTTTTTGTCTGTCTGAAGAGCAATATGCAGGCTGCAGAGCAAACATCCCTTTCTTCTGCTTTTTGTGATGTTAAGAATTTCATCATAATCCTGTATCCTAGTGCTCTGTGTGAAAACTGGCCAGACTTTGTACAGCAGGCAGGAACATTTCCTGGAATAAATAATGCCAAGGAAAACCACATGCAGGATGTATGCTTGGGTTCTCTGCACCTTTTGTAGTCCTAGACTGAGTAAATTGGTGCCAAGGGGGTTTCCTCATATTGTTCTATTATGTTTCACAGACTTCTCTATTTTTAAATGAATTTATATTTCTTTTTAAATTAGCTGGAAAATCATTTGGAAAGAAACTGTTTGCTTTCTTTGCATTCATATTTTGCTAGCAAAAGTGTGAGTTTGAACAACCTTGTTATCATTTTCTTCAGATTCTGCTATCTCTAAAAAAATAATTAATTTTATATAAATATAGTATGTTCATCTTATTTATACATATATAGTCTGGGAATCTACTGCAATCATAAAGAATTATATACAATTTAATCTACATTTGAAACCATATATTTTGGAGGGGAAAAAGAAACAAAAAGGAAAAGATAATTGCTTCTGACATTATGATTTAGGAAGCAATGTAAGCACATTTCAATTTAAATTCAGTCATTCACCTGTTTGTTATGATACTTCCCAGCTACATTACTTTTTAGACTATGCCTTCATCTCACAACTGCACCAGAATTTCTTTGAGAATTTCTTTAATGAGAATTGCAAATGTCAGAGGAACATTTTAAGTAATTCTTCAGTTCACTATTTCTACATAAAAAGAGGAAATGAAAGTATGTTTTTTTCTCATATGGTTTTCTATGTATAGTTGAATTTGTCACACTTTTACATTCCTTATCACTCTATACTACTTTTTATTTTGCAGTTTGAATGTATAATCATGAATTTTGAAGTGGTATCCATGTGATTATTGTTGAAAGAATTGACAGTCTATTCTCTGTAGGAAATTTAGGTCAATCTAAAAGTATCACCTGGTCACTATTAAACAGTGCTAAAACACAAGAGCAATTTATGTATCACAAAAATCTGCAATAAAGGAGAAAATGAGCATGGTAAAAGAACAAGTCTTTTCATACACAGACTGCTAACACACCTAAATCTGTGACCTTTTTCTCAGCATAATTTATTCTGGCCAGTGTGCTGTGCATTTAAGTGTCTAAAGCCTATCAATTTTGATACAGGAGGTTATGTACCTAAATGGGAGGGGAGAATCAAAATCTCCAGTGTCTTGCTTGGCAGTCAGTATTTTATTTTCCTGTGAGAACAGTCTGAAGAGAGTCCAAAAAAAGGTATTAGTTTTCAGAAGCAGTCAAATGGAAATGAAAAATTAATTTGCCTATCTGCTTCTCTTTTTTTTACCCTCTATCCTATGACTGAATGTAAACCAAGCCTACGTAAGTTCAATAAAATGGTTAGTCTTCTCTGTTGTTAAATGTTGCACAGGTTGTGAGAGAGATGGTTCTGCCACTCTCAGTACCACAATTTACAGAAAATCTAAACTATTACTTGGCTTCTGATATGTTATGCCTGCTCCCTAACATTCTGACCAATACTATGCTGTTGTCTGGCTTTGTTTTCCTGGTTGTATTATTTCCTCAGGGTCTCCCTATGTCAGTTTCTTATCCTTAGAATCCCAGGACTTGGAAATAGGGCTTCATTTGGTTGTTGCTGTTCTGTTCAGCAGCTAGCAGAGTAGATTTATTGTCTTGAAAGTGTGTAGTAGTACAGAAAAATTAAGGTGCTGAGAACAGTGGGATGCCCTTCAGGATGATGTCTAAGTGTTGACAGTTATTTTAAATTTGAAAGAAACACATATATTTACTCTTCTGTAACGTCTGATTATCTACATCATTTGCTCCATTTATCACCCAATTTACAGGTGTTCCTTTAATATTTTAATATATCCATGTATTATTAATAAATTAACTTTCATATTGATTGCCTGAAAAATAATTTTGAAAACTGAATTGAATGTGTGTTATTACTTCTATCAGGATGAAAGAGATTAAAGTAATTGAAGAGATCATTATGTAATAGTTTGGTGCAGGATCACATACACCCAGAAACTTCATGAAGATTTTAAAGTAATCTAATTGATCTGTTGTGTATGACATCCAATGAGCAGGAAATCTGTTTCAGTTTTTGGCCACCACTATCTTTAAAATGGCATCTAGGCCAGATTACCCTGACGGCAAATTATGCAAATTATTTCTAAGATCAGAGAGCAAGGAGAATAATCAATCAGTGTATCTTCTACAGTGCTGGAGGAGACACCGAAAACTGTTGTCAATTTTTTCCTGATCTTCCTTGTTGAAATTACGTAGAGCCTTTCCTTATGGATGTTGGTAGCACATTCCCCTACTGAAACAGAAGGTTATGCCAAATGGACCTCACAGAACATCAGTTTTATATCAATTTTCCAGTGTAATGTGGTGGCAGACTTATATTGAAGTACATAGAGCTTTTGACTGTCGATAATGATCCATTGCCTTAAGGTGTTCTAGCAGTTCTGCACACTTCTTGAAACATTGTGCCACAAATTGGTGTGTTGTTTAATCCAGAGGCTTTTCCAGTTCAGATTAAAGAATAAAATTGCTGTCCATTCCTCAGAGATAATAATTTCTGCTAATACCCCCAAAAGTGAAAATTTCCTATACTGCAACAACATTTAGACTGTTGTTGGGTGAAACTGAATTGTGATTCAGTGTATCATTGCATTAATTTCTTCTTTGACCTTAGTTCTGATTATTTTCCAAAACTATTTTACTCAGTTCTTGCTTCTTAAATGCTGTTGTTCTCAGTGTCCAGGTTATCAAGTTCACTTACATGTTAATCCATCTCTCTTGAATGTTTTCATCCCTTTTCTACATGCAAAATCAACTCTTAATCACTTCATGCATTACTTCAAGACAGTAATGGAAACATAATGCAGTCTGAAGGACTTCATTCAGTATGTGCTATTACTACTGGACAGAAGTTTTTATCTATTTTTTTGTCCACAATATCTGCATCTGTCAAATATTAATTGAATGTAGCCCAGGTCTTCCTGTTTCATTCCTGTATGTGTCACATAAAGCAGTATCTAAAGTTTTGCTAAACTCAAGATAGACGAAACCAACAGCTTTCAGTTTTGACCTGTGTCTGATTGGTTATTTTGCCAAAGAAAGTCATAATGAGCAGGAAAAATTTTAAGCTAATTTGGCTGTTTATTTTAATTTTATCCTTTAGAGTCTTGGTTAGTGATCTGCTTTTCATACTGGAGTTAAGCTGGCTTCCTCTTCTTTGTCCATATGGACACTGTCTGGCCTCTCCAATACCCTGTTATTGAAGACTGTATTAATACTGTTATTCTGCAGTTTATGAGAAAACCATTTACTTAAATATTATTTCAGATAGTGTCACAAACACATTGGGGTAGATTTCATTTGCTACTAATGATTCTCTACCAAATATTTCCACTGTCATTTTTTGGCCACTATTTTTAAATGGTGTCATAACTGATAGTGTGACAATATATCTATTATCTTTGTATCAAATGGGAGAAGAGAATGTCCTGTTATTATTTTGACAAATGTCAAACGGTGCTTTAAAGTTTTTCAACAGGCTTTGAAGTAGTTATTGCAGCTGGGAAAATTATTACCAAGCTTCTACAATAACTCTGAATTATATTTTTTTGTCTGCTTTTTTTGAGTTGTAATGACTTCAGAGTATTCAGTAATGGCAAGCTGTAAAACTTTCAGTACCAGTAATGGAAAGGTTTCATGTACATATTTTATGTAATATGTGTACTTGGCATGCTGCAAGTGTTATGAGCTACTTTTAGCCTATATCACATGGCCAATAAAATATTCCCCAAACTAGGATCTTCAGTTCTTGATGTTGCTTACTAGGAAAACAAGGAGAGTTGCTCACTACTGGTTTTATATGTGTGTGTGAATGTGCTTTTTGGTTTGATGATAACCATATGAGCAGTATATTTTATAGTTAACTCAGCAGGCTTTTTTGTGAGAAAGAGCAGCCAGAAAAACATTTTTTCATTTGTCTAGAAAATGTGATTAGAGTTTTAAAACTATGAGAACTTTTAAATTATTCAGATAGGCATTCATACTTTTCACTGTACTGAAGCAGAATATTAAAATGTCGCTAATAATTTGTTAAACTTCTTGTGATACGAATACCTGTAAGAGATGTATTTAAGCATTATTCAACATAGACAACAAATATTCTCCAGATGCCAAGAAAAATTAACTGAGTTTGGTTTACACTGTGTGATGCAGATTTACTCTGAACTGTGATGAATTTAATCCATTTCTCAACACTAATTTGTAAAGATTTAGCCGTCAGGTTGAAGAGATTTAGGTTTTACTCTGAACGGTTCTTCTGTTGTAGCTTCAGTTCTGCAGAAGAGAATAATAATCTTGTTTATTTAAAACAACACAGATAAATAATGAAATAATGTGGACCAGCTTTGGCATTCATCTGAAAATCATGATGCTGTGTAAGAAGGTGGCTGTAGTGTATCTCAGGCAGTCTTTTTACTACACTGCTCAATGTGAGTTTCCCCCTGGAAACCTGTCCCTCCTGCAGCATTCTGCAGCATGTGAATCCTTACACTCCCCACCAGCCCCCTGTGACCGGGGCAGCAGGCTCAAGCATATAGTAGCATCTGGCACACTCAGGTATACAGTTGCAGTGATCTGAAAGGGCAACGAGCTTCATAAAATGTGCAATTACCTTTCTGTCACATTCAATCCCTTTTATTAGAAATATTCCCTTTGCTTCTGGGATAAGCAGATGAAAATATTTTTTGTTTCTTAATTGGAACTGAACAAAATAGAAAAATATTTGCATGGGCAAACGTGAAAATATATTGTCACTTTTGAATATATTAAATATTAGAAGATAGAGACAAACTATGAGAAGAAAATCTAGGGAAACCTAGAGCCACCTTACATTGATCAGGCTGATAGAATAATTTTCTAAAATGTTGTTTGAACTTACCTTAGATCACAGACAATATGACTGTGTATTATCTTACTGCTGTATATTGCACCTTTACCAAAGCCACTGCATTCATTAGATTTAGTGCAAAGGTATATCAAATTGTTCGGTTGTGAAAAAATTTTAAAAAGAGGTTTATATAAGCCTAACTCTATTAACTCTATAGAATCTATTATGACAGAGCTGAAAGACCCCAAAGACTATACAATTTTTCAGTTCCTGACTCTCTGCTTAGACTTCTTGCAATATATCTGTCCATTTTAGTTCCTTTTGATGGATTGCCTAATGAATTAAAATGTTTTTCATCTTAGTGCCCACTTGCTTTTATATAAGACCCCAAACCACTGTGCAATTCAGCTAACTGGGATATTGTTGATGAAAAATAGCCTAAAACTTGAAAACAAAACTAATTAGGTCAAGAAGTTATCTCAAGTGCACTCTGAAACCTATTTAGTGGGCATAAATTTCTTTGCGTTACTTGTTTATTTTCCTTTTTATGTTTACCTTTGAAGTTCTGGAAAGGTGTAAATGCAATCTTTAAAGTGGCAATTTATCTCTTTTGCATATGCACTCTCTCACACACATCGATATATTATAGCAGGTTTCTTATGTGGTTTTATTTATCTTGGTTTTCCAGGATTTTTTCACCTATATGGGAGGGAGGGAACAGAACTCACCCAAGTCATCTGATATCTTTAACTGCATAGCTCTGCAAGCCCTAATACCTTTCTTTACCAGGTTTTAGTTTCAGAATATTCTGATCTCCAGCACAGAAAAAAAGCATTTGAGTTTTAGTAGCTCTTTTTGACTGTTTATGTTCTTATGTGAAACACTTGAAATGAAAAATTGTTTCAGTAGTTTTAATTATCTTGTATTATGTAGATAGCTAAAATATAAAACAGCTCACCTAATCATATTTCTTACTGATTCTCTTGTTTAGCTGGCCAGTTACTTTCTGTGTTTTTCCTCCTTATGTGGCAGGGTTTTGATAGAGCAGCAATTTCACATATTTGTAGGCAGTATTAAGTACAGTAACTCGTGGGAGTCTGTAAGAGTTATAGGAATATAAATTGTAATTTAGAAAATGAATACTGTTGATTCATCATGTTGGTTTTTTCAGTCTTTTTGCTATATGTAAGAGATCAATTAGTTTTGTTTTGTTATGTTTCATTTTTACTGTTTAAAGCCAAATTTACTTGTCTATTCCTAATAACAAATTTATTGTCTTGAAAATGGGATAGGGTGGTGAGAAGGAAGATGGGAGGATACTAGGGAAATCTAGTCTCTAATCACACTTCTGTGCCAGAGTTAAGGACGGAACTGTGTCCTTGACTTTCACTCTAAGTGCTTTCCAGGTCAGCACAGGCAGCATCTACTTTTTGTTCACTTTATCAACAGCCTTTTAGTATGCTTTCTCCAGGAAGAAATACATGTGTTTTGCAAACTAGGCCTGTAGTTCATGTTATGTCTCTTTCAGGCTCTGTGAACTCTATTTTAAAAGTGGTAGCTTAACTATCAGTGTCAGAACTCCTTTTAGCAGTTCAATACAGCTACCTTTTTCCCAAAGAGAGTACGATGTGTATAAGTAAGACCTGGTATGATACCTGACATCTTGGCTTAGTCACTGGAGGTTTAGGCAGAAGAAATCTCTGGTGAGGAAACTAAAGCTGTTAAGCCTCAACTGCAAAGTCATAATTTTTGTACAGAATTCCTGTAAAGTCTCTCAAGTTGGAAAAACCATCAGCACAAGAATTATGTGACCACTCACTGCCTCTGTCTGTAAGTTAAATTGAATTTTTGGAGTTAATAAAAAAGGTACGGTGGCTGTAATCTGTGTCTTACCTTGTCCTAGAAAAACAACAGAAAGGGCCGTTGTATGCATTCTAATGCAATAAAATGATAAAAGACATTCAGGAAACAGTGTTTTAATTGGTCTGCGTGTTTCCCTGCTGAGAGATTATTATAGAGTCAAGTGCAGTAGTGGATTTCAAATTATGCCAGATATTTTTAGAATTAACATTTTAGCATTAACATTTTACTGCCAGGAGAGGTATAGTTAGATAAGCTTCCAAATGCCAGCTGATTTACTGCAAAGTCCATGTGAGGAGCTCCCTCACCCGCATACACAAAACAGTTCCCAGAGAACTCTTGTCAGAAATATCTGGGACTTTACAGCCCATCCTGAAAGAAAAAAGTTAGTGCCCATTTCCCTGTTTAAACAGATATTGAAGGAAATGACACTTTCAGGATGAGGAACATTAATAAATAGGTTATCTCTGTCATTGCCCTCTTACATATGTGTACACAATGTCTCCTATTCATGATTGTTATTGCTGTTCATCTTGAGAAGTTTATCAATTAACTTGAGATGCTCATCAATTCTGTGCATTTGACTTATTTCCTTGAAATGTGTAAATGATTTCCTAGTCAATGTGGGAAACAACTGGTAATTGAATTTCATTGTGTCAGATTTTCTTTTGCTTTGGCTCGTAAAACAAAAAGCCTTTTGTTACTACAATTTTTAAAATTTTTGTAATGTTCATGTTCCTGTTTGGGATATTTTTCGCTCTGTAATAGAATTTTGTGTTGTATGCATTATTTAAAAAAAGAAAAAGAAACCAATACTGATGCAGATGAATTTTCACCAGTGACTACTTGCTAATTTCAAAAGATACAATGATAATCTTTTGGGCATATTATTTAATTTTTTTTCCTTTTCTTATCTTTGATTTTTTTATTTATATCTATACAGAACTTAATATTTCTTTGTTTTTCTTTAGGACACTATGATGCATACAGTTTCTTAATAGTCCTATACTGCTCTTAGATCTGCAGTCATGGATGCTGGTATTGCAATGAAACAGATACCTGTGGCCATGATCTTTTGAAAAAGAATTTTCTAGTCTCACTCAAGGATTTGCATAAAATATTTGGCTTCACCAGACAAATTCAGAGAACTTTATCACATTTCACATTTATCTATATAATTGTTCAAACAGCTAGACATTCAGATTTTTTTTTTTTAATTATCTGACCCCAAGGCTAAGGTTAATGAGTAAGACAATAATCATGGTTAAAACAAACAAACAAAAACCAAAAGTTTGGGGAAAAAAAAAGTTAAAAAAAAAAGCTAGAAGAATTCTGAAAGGAAATGTTCAAATTATCAATTAAAAAAGTGAAAAATCAAGAAGACACCAAGGAAATCTAGTGTAGCTTACTGAGATATAAATAATTTTTTAAGCATTTTGGGAAAGTGAAGTTACTTCTTCACATGCTTTGTTGTTGTTATAAGAATCCGCTGATACATTCAGAGCTTGATTTTCTTAAATTATTTTTTTAGAAGATCCGTCAAAATGCTTTTCATATCTGTGACTGACTTTCCTTTCACCTCCTTCCCACCTCAGGCTGTAGCTCTAAGTAGGAACTGTCTGATAGTTTAATGCTAAATTCTAATAAATTCTAATCTATAAAATAATGGCCTGTATTTGGCTTCATATTTGAGTTACCCTCCTGAATTCTTTTCTGTGTGTCTCTCACATATGTTTAGAAAATGTTTCCTGACTTTTGTTTCGTCATGAAATTCCTCTCTCTCCTGCGTTCCTTTCTCCGTCACACTTCACTTTTGACTGTGGTGCAATGCTAGATCGCACAGCCTGTCTTAGAGCTCCCCCTGCTGTGGGATGCCCTTAAGATTTGTTCTGCTTGGTTATCTACAACCAGTAATGCAGCCTTGTCATAAAGCTTTCTCTCTGAAGTTTTACACCTGTTTTACAGCAGTAAGTCAGATCAAGGAATTTGGTCCTAGCCACCTAATTAATAACTGATACGGATGATTGTCTAAAGGATATAAGGAGAACTCTTGCAATCAATGCAAGATTTCAAGATTTCAATGAAGATTTAAAGGTTTTCTTTTTAGTAGACTGAATTCATTAGGATTCCTAACGCTTTACTTTTTACAATATGTTAATGGTGTTTGTTTATGATTTTAAACCAAATGTGGTTAAAAGATAAGGTACCAAGACAATTTCTCCTGCAAGCCTGAGTCATCTCGTAATAACATGGATCCCTATCAGTCTTGTCATGATGCCTAGTCCAGTCTGTACTTTAAAACAGTGGAAGAAAAGCTTCTCTTTGAGAGATAAATTTTGAGACATCCAACTACGCTTGATACCTAACCTAAACATCTGGTAACACAGGTGATCTGTGAGAAAGAAAAAAATATTTTATTTCTGAAGATCAAAACATAAGACAATTCCAATAATTTTCTGTTTCAAAATCATGGTGATTGATATGCTAAATATTTGCTGTATTTTCTTTCCGTGATAATATCTTTTCTGTAAATATTGGTATTTGATTTGATGCTATGCATACCCACATAATGTATTTGTAAGAGGCAATCAAGGAGTAAAGAAATTTAATTTCCTGCTCCTCTTTCAGCAGCCTTTCCAGAAAGAATATTGATGGAAAAATAAATTCTTTATGAGGCTGGTGGACAGTTTCTGGTATTGTTATAAAAATAGATATTGCTAAATACCCTGATGAGCTTTCTTCCCTTCAGGGTTTGCCAAATTGCTAGACTTCCTGTTCTGTAAAAAAGGTATCTTTACAATCTTTTTAACTCACCAGACTGAGAAATTGTGGACTGTACCAAGGCAAAAAAAATCTAAGATGAAAAGTTTATCTTTGAAGGGAAGAAGTATTGGTTAGGCTATGTCCTTGGTAATGCATGGAGTTGAAAAACTGAGACAGTGATCCTGACTGTTTTTTAGAAAGAATTTTGAAACTATAAGTCCTGAAATTTTCTCAAGTTTAGAAACTTAGATTTAGTTTAGAAACAACATTTAGAAATAAAGATTTACTGTCTAATAAAGGACGGAAGATGATTAAATACTGAAATAAAACACATTTAACTTCAATATGTGAAGTAACAGGTTTTCCTTTATCAAGTTTTTTTTTGAGAATTCCATGAATTTACTTGTATTTTCAGAACTATGTAATGTCAAGAACAGGGAGACACCAGTGCTCTGAACTCAAGCAATGTATTGAGATAAGCACAAGGTGTAGGCTACCTTTAATCCTAAAATGTATTACCACAAGCACAGACTATGCAAAAATATTTTACACTTCAGATGCCCTGAGAACTCACAGCCATCTTTATTACAAAGCTTATATTCGAGCTTGCTTGTCATTTGAGTATGAACAACTATCTCTAACTTTTTTTACCTTAAGTACATTAGAAATATAAAATTTAGTCAAAGGAAATAGAAATATTATGATCAAAGAAGACAATTATTTGAAACAATTGTACATGAATTGTGACAAAGACAGAATTTGAGTATAAAGTATATATACTAGAAACTAATCAGTGTACAAATTTCATGAAGTGAAATGATGCAATGAGGACTAGAAACCTAAGAGAATTAAGACTGTTTATCCAAGATTGTTAGGCGAATCATTTTAGCAATCCACTTTACACGGGACAAATTAAAGCTGTCAGCCTATCAATCTCAAGGAAATGAAAGGATTTAATTAATATTTTTTGTTCTTTAGTTGGAGTAGCAGGCAGAAGAGAAATCCACTTGTGAAAAAAAGCAAAACTTAAAATATTGTGTAAAGTAATGTGTACTGATTGAATGAGGGAATTTAACCAATTTTACTTGTCCAGCAAATAATTGAAAGGTAGCCCAATGGCAACACAGACATATGGACAAATACACAACAGTTTTAATAAGGGAAGATTGATTTTTGTAGGAGATAAATGTTACAAAAGATTTTAAATAAATGAATGACTGGAAGCTGAAGATAGAAAAGTAACATTAGAAACAATATTTGCATTTTAAATAGAATAGGTATTTACTAAATCAATTTACCAATATTTGCAGCAGATTCTTCAACAGTACGTTTTAGAGAGATCTTCTTTTTCAAACAGGAGTTAATTTAGTGCAATCCATCTGCCTTATTCAACACGTTGGATTAGGTGATCACCTAGTAATCCCTTTTATCTTTATGATTTCTAATGCATTTTCTGTTGCTTAAAGTAGAGCCTGTATTTCAGTATCACTATCTGTCTTTCTACAGGCTGTGATACGCGTGGGTGATGCCAAAGCAGCTGTGAGATCTCTTGTAATCGTTGTCTAAAGTTAAAAAAACTTTTATTCAGGCATTGATCTTACCATGCATTCATTATGAGGAGTGAAAACTATTGTTAGGGTAATAGATTATATAAAAAACCACAACTCCTCATGTCATCTATTAAATATATATCAAATAATTTAAGTGCTGTTTTTCTTGTATATTGATAGTCCTCTGTGCATTGATAAATTATAAAGATCCTACTTTGGAAAATAAAAGCAATAACAAAAAGCTGTACTAGTAGCCCAGTGCTGTTGACAAATCTAAGAAAATGAAGTTTTGAAAGATTTGATAACCTGATCACATTCATAAAGTTGCTACTACACTGGTAAGACACACTTCTTTCAGTAACTAGTTCTATACAGTTTTTATGGTAAGGAAATGATTGCTTTTTCCACCGCTTCCCCAAAACCCCCAAAATGAACAAGCTGTTAGAATGCCCTTTAATCATCCCCAGGGCCTTTTGAATCACACTAAGTGACTCTATCTGCATGTTCCTCTGTGCTGTAGGAATCCATCAGCTAAAGTGTGGCACAGTATGTTACAAAATGTGTCACAGTTAGAGAACAACGACATGACAAAAGAACAACAGGGCTTCCTTAATGCAACACATCTTGAAGCATTGAAATTTTTTGAGCTACTGCATTAGAAATGAAGAATAGTTTTACATAATAAGAACAAATTCTGTTGTCCTAAAAGACTAAATCATCTATTGATGTGTTTCAGTGGGAGTTTTGTTCACCTAGAAGCAGATAATATGGCTCAATGCCATAGTTCACAGTACACTCAGATTTATTCTTATTCTTTTCAGCTTCTCAACATCACCTCCTGGTAGGACTGGAATATGTATGAAAGAAAAAGAAAAGATAGCTTGGTTGGTTGGATCTGATTGTATTATTTCCTGCTGTGACAATCTATGGTTATGATGAAAGGCTGTTAATGTTGTGAACTTTAGGGAGAAAAAATAAATCTTCCCTTAACTGAAAAGGAGAAGCAGCAAGTAAATAAAATTATTGCTTGGGCATGTTTATTTGGTCATTAGCAGGTTACTTTCATCTTCTGTGGCTGAGAAAAATATTGCCAGAAAAGACGAAAATGCTGTTATAGAATTATAAGCTAATGCTTTTGGAACTATATGAAAATATTACTTCTAGTCATAGCTAAGTTCACTTAGGGAATAAATTAGATGTATAACTGATAGGAAGATAGAAATATTTAGTAGAAATACTTTAATACTGTACTTATTCATTTTACTGATGTATGTTGATTTCAATATTTTAAGCAAGCTAAATATAGACTCAATAATGCTTTGTGAATATACTGTTCTTCAAAACATTAATGTTGTTTTGCATATGGATATACTTATGTAAATAATACTGGCCTTTTGTTAAGGATTTTGAGAATTAACTTAAGCTTATAGTTGGCTAATTTCTCTCTATAACTTAATTTTGTTGCAAAGTGAGAGGAATTGAAATCCTTTTCTAAATATATATAGGGCCTTAAACAATGGAAGATTCTAAAAAACTTTATGTGTAAATAGGAGGAGATCACACAGTATGCCAAGAGATCCAGTAGGGAAAATATGGTTAAGAAGCTCATGTCCATTAAATTCTGCTTGAGAAGTTAATTTTTTCCAGATTTCTGGAACAAGATACTGAATTAACTTGCCATTTCAAACTTCTTCCAAACTTGCATTTACCCATAATTGCATATATTGAATGCTATTTTTGCTATAGCATGAAGCACTGTGACTCTAGCAACAGAGAAGGACTAGTCTAGGACCCTTGATGACTGCAGCATTTTCTTATTTGGGATGCTCTTCTTTGTTAGGGAACATATCTTCACCTGCAGGTCAAAATACCTCAGCACAATATGCAGCACATCAGTAAATGCGGGCTATTTTCCACGAGATTATTGATAATAGGTGCACTGATTTAATTTGTTTTTAAACTGAGAAAATGAAAAGGTTTTGCAGGAGAGTTTGGGGAAAGCTTTCACCGTAGTAAAACACCTGATCTCTGTTCAGCAATGGCAAGCAGCAGGATGCTGTCCTGGGTTACGCATTCATCCACCAAAGCAAACTGGTTGTGAGGTTTTATGTGGGATGTGAGCGACAGGACTGGACAGTTCCTGGAGAGAGAGTGAGCCTGGGCAGAGCAGACATAGGTGCTTGGTGCACCCACAGCCCTGGCAGTACCTCTGTCTACTATTTCCTAATGGCATTGAAAAGTTTGAAAACAGTGTTTACTGTCTGGTTGCCATTCCTGCTCTCTCTCTGCTGGAGCCAGAAATGGATGCAGTTATTGTTGCAGTCGGGAATAGTTAAGCTATGATTTCTTTAGGGGCTGAATAATGATATCCATTTTTGTGTCCTTTTGTGCATTCGTTTTTTATTCTGTGGCTTTGTGTTAATGACTAAATGGAACCTGAACTCCTCTTCTGTTTTTGTTTTTCACAGTATTTGGGAACCAGTTCTGTTTCTCAAAAAAGATGCTGTGGGATAATGGTGTGCAGGTGTATTCCTCAGGGTAAATGGGGTTAAACATGTCCAGGTCAGGTTACTTCTCTCCTTTAGGTGCTCACATAAATAGAAGTGTGCTTTTGGGAAACAAGGAGCTTACAGAAAACCCATCAAGATAAGAATGAAGAGTCTCTTTGATCCAGTTTTACTGTTCAGATTTGTGTTTAGATTTGTTGTTGTTGTTGCAAGTAATTGGTTACTAAATCTTGGCTGTATAGTTAAGGAAAATCTTTGTACCTGTGGTTGCATCTGATTGTAATCAACCTAATTGAGTTGTTCCACTGGGCCACAGGCAGTTATGATAAAGAACTTTTCTCTTCAAAGCATCCTCTTCAGCTCATCTTCAGAGTATCTCTATGTCTGTGTGTATGGCTGAACACGATCAAGTCTGCATTCTACAGCTCGTAGTAGGAGTGTCATACTTATAAATATCCTATTAACTATTATTATTTGTTTGCCATATTTATGGCAAAACAAAATTTTAATGAAAAGTCACAATTTGCAGTTTGCAGTTTTGCTAACAAGACTTTTTTGATATTACTGGAATTTTATCGTACTTTGTGCAAGTATTTTGTGCAACATGTTTTTTCACATGCAACATATTTTTTCATATGTTGGCAATCATGGAAGCCTTTTTCTATTTGCCCTTGATGCTGAGGCATGTGAATAAGGAGAGGGGGAGGGTAAAGGAGAGAATGCAAGAGGAGTGTTGTTTCCTTGGCAACAGACACTGTGCTGCTCAGGGCACAGGTGGCATCTGTCTTAAAGACTTTAACAAAACAAGCAGAAAAATATCAAACAAAGCCTAGCATTTCTGTGGCTAGAAAAGAATTTTCTCAACCAACCCCAAATAACCCCCGACACTTCCAAAAACCTCTCAACCTTTTGTTTATGAATTTGGATAAAAATTAATAGGAAATAAACATCTATGTTTATTACTAAAAAAAAAAAATCAAGGAAAATATGCTAGAAATTACTGAATTCTGGTAATCATTGGTCCTGATATTACAAAGTTATAATGGTCAGCTTTAAGTTGGAAATAATTTTGGAGAGATGTCACCCTTACAAATGTCAGAAATTGGCAACTGGCTAAGCAAGTTACAGCTTTTGAGGCAACCTGGCGTCACTGGCATTGGGAATCCTGAAAGGAATTTGAAAGTTATCTTCTGTGGGTGTTCTCCTGCTGAGGAGCATGTCTATGCTTATAATTTTCTGCAATGTAAAGGTAACCTGAGAGTCAGTGTAAAAACAAGAATGTATAATATACTCACGTAATTTTGAGTCTATATTCTGTTCTGAATTTTCTGAGTTAGTGATTCACAAAGCTCTGTTAAGACATTTCTAACTTTTACTATTCTTCCACTAGACATTCACTGGAAATTCAGAGGAATGAAAATTGCAAATTAAGATGAACATCCTTTTCTCTGAATCTTTGCTTTTGGGCAAAATTGTCATCAATTAGTTGTCTAGATGCAATACTTTTGAAATGGAACTTGAATTGTTCATATGTCTTCAGTTATGTCCGGAATAGCAGCACTTATGTCAGAAAAATACACAGAAAAGGTGGTAGGTGTAAGTAGTGTGTGTGTACTGCAAAAATAACTAATGCCAAGTAAAATCAGACAAATAAATGTTCATTTCATAGAAAATAGAAATCTTACCAAATAATTTCAAAGACAGCCTGCTTGATTTTGCAGATTGGAAGTCCTATTTTTTCCAAGTGTTTGGAAAAGCAGAGGATTGGAGCAAATCATGTTCAATTTATTGGAGAGAACTTGGAAAGAAAAGACAGCACTGAGAGAGGATGATTCAGTCTAGATATAAGGAATAAATCTTTAGGGATGAGGATAGTAAAACAACTGTAACATGTTGCTCAGAGAGATGGTGAATGTCCTTTTCCTGGAAACATTTAAGATAAAGCTGAACAGACTTCTGAGTATCCTGCTCTGGTTGAAGATGTCCCTGCTCATGGCTTAGGGGTTTGCATTAGATCACCATTAATGGTCCCTCCCAACCCAAACCTTTCTACTAACTATTCTGTGATTCTGTGTATGCTCAGACACATGTGGTCCAGTCTAAACGTGTAGATGCCGTTGCAGTATCACAGCTCTTTCCAACAAACACAACAATATTCAAGATTAAACTTCTCGAGCTTTTGCTTCTGTCCACTTGCTCCAGTGGATGCAGGCAAGAGCTGATTGAAATTGATAGGTGTACAGAAGATGAAAGCAGCAGCAGCAGCAGCACAGCAGCCATGTCTTTCATTGGAATTTTGAAAGTTTCTTTTTAAATATTGTGGGAGAAATAGATTTGCTATTTGCTACAAGCAATCCGTAGAAATTTTATGGAAACTCCAATGAGAGTGAAGAAATACTACAAATTTGACTGCCTTCCAACAACTTGCCACATTTCTTTGTTAAAAGCATCACAGTATTTGTCCTGGTTTTAGTAGGGGTATTGGAATAAATGATCAGCAGAGCTCCTTTCAACTAAACTATTCTGAGTTCTATGTATGTATACTAAAAGAAACAACACAGTATATAAAGGATTAAATAAAACTTCTGTTGAATACAGGTGATTGTAACTTCTGTTTTTTCCTTGAGAAATTTAGGACAGAGAAAATTTTTTATACACATTTTAGACTGTAAGTAGCATATATGGGGATTGAGGGTAAACTGCAGAAGGGTTAAAACGTTTATCAAAAGGTAGTGAAGGATATTTCAGGTTGTAAATCCTGAATGCAAATGCAATTGTCTTCCAGGTGCTTTAATGTCAAGAGACATGAGAAATTGCAGATGGATTGTTTTTGGTGCCCAAATTATTGATACTTGATAGATAAAGGCTCTGTATAACTTTCAGTAAAGCATTTTGTTTTAAAGGGTAAATTCACATTCTTACATAGCGAAGTGCCAGTTTTTAGACACATACTTTTTTCAGGCTCCTATGTACAAATTGAAGGACAAGAAAGTGAAGCAGTATGCCCCACATTATGCAAACTCACTGGATAGAAACAAGAACGAGAGTCAGATTTCCTGTTTTACAGTCATGATCTTCACACTTCAGAGGAGAAAATAGGTATCTAATTACTTTAAAAAAATATTTCCAACAAAGTATCAAGGAGTCAGAAAATGTCAGTATAAATGTAGTTTCTTCAATTCACCCTGTCTTAGTGTGGTAAGCTTTTTTGAAGTCTTTAATTACATGAACACTGTGCTGTACATGATTCCTTCTCTCATGAAATAGTGAAGAAATGTTATTAATTTTTATTTAAAAACTAAAGAGTCCAATTCTTACCTAGGGCAAGTTTTATCCCTCATCATGATGTAATACAATATAATATTCTCTTACCACCAGGGAAGATGCTTTAAGACATTCTGTAATTACATTAGAAGATTTCTGCATGACATAAAAAAATAACTAAAATAACTAAATATACCTGTAATGAGGCACAGTACTGACAACTTTACACTAATCATGCTGATATACTTTTTTTTTTGTCCAAGGATATATTTTGCTTTCTATCTCATTTTAAGAAAACTACTTAGTATTTCATATTAAGTTAAAGTGTTTTCATATTGCAGAACTAAGAAGAAAGTATAATGAAAAGTGCAGACCAGATAATCTCTAGGGAATGTAATTTTTATATGTTTTTGTACCCAGAAGTCAGTTTACAGATTTTCTTATAGCACTAACTGATGATCTTGTGGAGGTCGAGCAATGCATGTTAAATTCAGTATTTCTAGACATAAATTTGTATCTGTTTATATTTAATGTGTGTTATATGCAGAAGCAACATTCACCAATTATTATATCAATCTACAGATCAGAAATTGACAATTATCTTATATATCTAAGCAACATATTTACAAGACATTTTTAATGGAAAAATATAATAGTAAATAAGAAAAAACAAACAACTAAAAAAAACCCAAAAAAACCCCAACTGTATATTGATAGTAAATAACACTACTCTGAGAGACCCAAAGTGATAATGATGAATGTCACTTTGAACTAATCAGACACAGGTACAACAATGAATGTTTTTTTGCCAGTCAGTATCACTACATTGCTTCTGCTCTGAGTAACTTTACATCATGTAAGTCTATATAAATTCTGTGTTCCATGCATCTGTACTTAAGATGTTCCATCATTCAAAACAAATGAAAACAAAAAAAATGGAAGATTGAGGATTTGGTAAGCTCTAGAATTCAGGAACTTTTCTGCTTCTGTTTTTTATAGTTGCCCAGAAAAAAAAAAATCACAGTGAGTGATGCTGGAAAAATTTATTGTGCTTCATTTATATTCACAATTATTCTAAAGAATTCTCATCAGCTCTTCTATAAATGACTCTCCATAATACAGTACCCTACAAAGTTTAAGTGTTTCTGGAGTCTCTAATAGCTTGAAATCAGGGTGGATATAAATAAGAGTTAGAATCATAGAACAGTTTGGCTTGGAAGGGACCTTAAAGATCACGCAGTTCCAATCCCCCTGCCATGGGTAGGGGCGTCAGCCACTAGATCAGATTCTTCAGGACCCCATCCAGCCTGACCTTGAACATTTCCAGGGATGGGACATGCACAGCCTTTCTGGGCAACCTGCTCCAGTGCTTCACCAATCTCTGAGCAAAGAATTTCTTGCTAACATCTAATCTAATCCTACCTTCTTTCTTTCAACAACAACATTGCCCCTTGTCCTATCACTATCTGATTATTGTCTCTCCCTGCTTTTTATAAGCTTCCTCAAGGTACTGGAGGAGCTGATTTACCACAGATAGGAATATTGACTGCAGAAGTAGTGTGTTAGCCATGTGTTATGGCCTGAGCTTTTGATGTATTTGTGTGTGTAAATTTGCTAAGCAGTGAGCTGGTTTCCGCCATATTGTAAGGAAACTTTAGGTTACCAGTTCTTAGATTTGGTCTGATGTGCAAGATAGCATAGATCACAGACGTGTTGGTTCAACTAGAACTTGTGTAAAGCAGTTTTCTGTAAGTGTCTATTATTTCTAAAATGTTTCCAATATTGCACTCACGTGCTTGTCCCTGCTTAATGTATTTCTGAGAAGTGCTGTCTCATTGGTTATGAGCAATACAACAGCATTTTCTCATATAGAATTTCCTTATCCTACCTGTGTAAATATTATTGAGAAAAGGATACAGGAATTATCAAAATAAGTAATAATTGGAAAATATGGTGTCTGTGGGTGAGGATACTAGCATAATCTTGTCATCCATACCTTCCTACATGTAGAACCTTTTTGTGCTCTTTCCCTTTAACAAATATAAGGCAGTTTTTGTTATCTAGATTGAATTTCAATTATGTCACTGGCCGTTTTTCATAACTTCTGTGCATAACACAGGATTTTCATTGCCATAGCAACTTTTGAAATCCTTAAAATACAGTGTATCACATGTTCTTTTCTTTGGACTGAAGTCCTACTGAACTGAAAAGTATATCAGGAATTTCATATTGGTCATGTCTAACTGCTACAATAGTCATATAGCTATGAACAAATACATACCTTAAAAAAAAAGAGCTATGAGATTTGGTTATCAGCTAAATGTATTTGTTTTCCAGGGGAACGTTTTTCATTGAAATGTTTGAAGACTATTGGAATTATTACTACTACACACACTCCTTAAATATAAGAAAGGTTGTGAAGAAGGTGGTGAAGAAGGCAGAGCAGCAGTAGATAGAAAGCAATTCAATACTACAACCTCTGAGATCCTTTAATTAACCTCTGTAAAACATATTTTCTGCCCTAGCCATCTTGATTTTCAATTATGTGATTTAGAAGCCTACATAATGCTCAAGTGGGAGCACTTTAAGGTATGCCCATAATTAAGGCTCAGAAACATAGGTATGGAAATTAGGTATTCATAGGTGAAATCTCATCACTGTTCTATCTTACCTGTTAGACATGGGGAACAGGCTTTCCTAAAAGGTCTAATGTCCTTAGCATCAGAGCTGTTGCAGCAAGCAGGATTATCAGATGCAGACAGAACTGCAGCCTCAGTCACTCCACACAGTCACGGAGGATCCCTGCAGGACCTGAAGGGACATGAAAGAAGTAATTTTATGCAAAACTAAGGATAAGGAAATAGAAGAAAGACAAAAAGTGTGTGGAAGGAGGGAAGAAAACAGCATTGGGTGCTAGAAATACTGTTGTAGATGGCAAATAACATTTTCTTCTGGTGAACACTCATACATGTCATACATGTCTCTTCTGTTGTTACTTCCTCTGCTAGTGTTAGACTTCTGGAAGCAGAACCATGCGAAGATTACTTTCTCTGCCTGATGTGTGCCATCAGCATCTGAGAATCGTTATTTTCAGAGTGGACATCTTTGATCTCTTTCTGGAAGAAGACCAAATGAAAGAGTAGAAGTAGAGCTAATGCTCTGTGTATTGTGGCAGTGCCATATAACAGTCAGTTTTCAAATATTCATTATCCAAGCATTTTAATTCTGCAGTCTAGTGGGAAGCAAATTATACTTCATCTGGTTTCTACAAAAAAGGCTGAGAGGATTTGAGTGTATTTGGGAGGAGGAACTAAAATTGCTCCAGATTTTCTTCTTGTCTTTATAATTCTTCCTTCAGCTGTGGCTTTAATTAGTTCTGCAACAGCACCACTGAGAATCTGTCCATCAATACCAACATTTGAACATTATAAATGTACATGCTCTTGCATATTAAGACAGTAGGTTTACAAAGATGGAACTTCTTTTGAAAGTTGTGTGTAATTTTGGGTTTTACAAAAAATGTTGACTGAAATATTTAAACTCTAGAGAATCTCATCTAAATGATAAGAGGAACTCGTCCTTTCCATCCTCCATCTGCAGACTAAAAACGATTGCAAAGTTCTTCCTGGCTCTGTCCTTCTCACATGACATTAGAAGGCATGTCTTACTGACAAAATAAATAATGGTAGACAAACAATATGAAATAACATTTTTAATGTTTTTAATACTAACTCAATGTAGCAAGGTGTTATTGTTGTTAATAATATTACACTCTGGTTTTGTTCCTATATGTCATTTCCATAGCATTCTTTTAACAGGCCCTATTATGAAAGAACCCAGCCCAGAATCCACAAGTACAAGCCACAACAAGGAAAGTTTACATACATTTTAAAATTGTCCTGGGTATTTAAAAAACAAATTGCAAATGGATTAGATTGAAAAAATCAAAAACTAAGTATCAGTTTACACATCTAAGAGGTGCAAGTTGGACACTGATACCACTGCTTCTTAGGAAGCCTCTAATTTCCTTTCCTGAGTTTCAAAACTGTTTTATAACATGGTACTGAATGAAACAGGAAATATTTAACAATACTTATGTGTTCTGAGCAGGCATTTGTGGCCTAATTGTAGAGAATTGTTTGCAGAGCATCTGGGCTGCACAAAAATGGCAGCAATAAGGAAGCTGTTAGTTTTAAATATAGAAAATAAAATTCTGTTCTGCTGTGTAGAGGGCATGGAGTGATGCCTACAGCTCATGAATGCATGGTGTCACATCAAGAAAAGGGAAAGATGTAAAGAATGGTTTGGCCTTCTCATTTCTATTCTCTTTGTATAAAACAGTGATATTTTTATTTGTAACTACAGAGTTAGAATCATTGAATGGTAAAATAAGTTAACTTGGCAAGGTTCTCTGCAAGCTATTTTATCTAATCTATTAAACACGAGGCTGACATTGAAGTTTGATCAAGTTTTCCAGGCACTTCATCAGTGAAGCTTTGAGCATCTAAGAGAGTGGAGATTCCTCAGAAGTTTAGGACAGCTGGTTTCTGTTCTTAGTCATCAAAATTGTGAAGACTATCTTTTCCTTATGTTCATTCAAAATACTACTTTGTGCAAACTGACTGTTTTTTCTCCTTTATTCTCCATGAATGGCTGAGAATTCAGCTTTACCTCTCTAAATTCTTTCCATAAGTAGTTGAATACAGTAATTATATCTCTCTCCCCTTATCCATGCTATCCAGACCCTGTTCACTCACCATTCCTCACAACATGTCTCAGCAAGACCTTCCTCCATTCAACTCTCACCTGTTTCCTACTGTCAATGGAAAAGTTCTGTGATTGCTCCATTAATAGCCTGAAGTGCCTGAGGTAAAAACCAGTCTGGCAGAAAATCTAATAAGCTCCACTGAGGAAGTCAACACATTAACCTGGGCTAATAAGCCCGACTGAGAAAGTGAATACATTAACTTGGCTTGACTCTGTCTAATACAATTACACAGCACAGTTTTCCAGCTTTTCTTGCACCTAGGTCAGCTAACAGAAGCTTTGACACTGCCCAACACTCAGCAGGGTATGAATTATTGCTGCTGTTGTTCAACAGGCAAACCTACATCTCTTTGTCAGAAGCTGGTATCTTTTAAGGTCTGGCTATTTGAAAATCATGAATGTTCTAGCTTTATACATAATAGTGTAGACAGCCTCTTTAGCTAGATTAAAGCTAAACCAGTTAGCCTAACCTCTTTTCTAGTTGCATGGCATATAAAATCTTCTTCCCTTTCTAAGAACTGTTTCGCAGCTCTTTTATCACTGAAGCAAACAAGAGGAAAGGAGATATATTGTGCTCTTTTAGGATAGCATACAGGGCTGTGCATCTTGTTTTGATCCTCTGGATCTGAAGAAGTATCTAAAGGTATTTGCAGTACTTGGCAAAGTTAGCTATACTCTACACCAGTACAACATACTGCCTCAATGTGTTAAAACAGAAAAAACAAAACAAAACAAAACAAACTAACACTTTAAAATGAAGATTTTTTTTCCTAGCTACTGATTTTTTTTTGGTTTTTTGCCTTAATATGAAAGTATTCCTTGTGGCATTTGTCACAGGTATTTTGTTATAGTCTTCTTATTTCTTCTATCCCCTAAGGGCAAAAGAATAGCTATAATGAGACCAAAAGAGATGTCTTAAAACCTGTTTTGACTAACAGTGAAAATTTAAGTCAACGTACAGATGTAAGACATGGAAGTGTCAGTTGTCATCTTCTCCTGACTATAAAAATTTTTAGATTTCATGGATTTAGGGAATTTAGTTAATAATATTAATTCCTTCAGCAATTTAAGGTCTTCTTCAGCCTGTTTCTCCTGAATGTTGTACCTACCTCCAGAAAATATTTCCACACCTCTTTTCCCCCTAAGAGTTGTGTCCAATATAGAATTAGTCTCTGAGTTAAGACTAATAAAAGGCTCTTTGCCATACTTTTCTGCTAAGATAGTATTAAATATTTCCATTTCTACATAATTAAGTGAAACTATAAGGAATAGGAAACAAAGGTGTTTTTAATACAATATAATTTCAGCATTTGTAGGAAGGTATCACATACAGACTATCATAACAATTTATAGGACCTCTAACAAATAACCTTTCCATTCTGCTATTCTCCCCATTTTGCCCCTGTCATTGATTAACAGCTGAATTGACATGTGCCTGGAGTCTCATTATTTGTGTCTTGTTGACAATACCAAGAGGAGGCAGATCATGAAGTCTGGAGAGTCCAGATGTCAGGCTTGTCAACAACACCAGAGGGTGATTGTGGTGTTTGCTGAGGGAGAGATAATCAAAAACAGGACAGAAAAATGATTAATAGAAAAGCATAGAGAGATGTGTTTTACAGTAGCAATGGCTTCTAATGTGTGTCAAATCCATTTGTTTAACCTTGTATTCCTCATGAGGCTCTTCAGTGTCACTTCTGGACTGCGCATGCAGACATCTGTTAATCATGTTTTCACAGTATTTCTGCTGACATTATTATAGGTTGTAAATTCAGTAGCACTGAATAATAGGGATTTATTCTTTGATTTTTAGTCTTTTAATTGTGGAGAGGGTTTTTTTGGCCAGGAGCTTCTGTGCCTATGTAACTGAGGTGACAGCATGCTGATGATGTTTTTTAAAACACTGATTCTTTACTGTTTATTGTTAGCACAATATTGATACATTGCTAGGGAGAAAGACTGTACCGAACACTGGTAAAATTCCTGATGGTCTAGTCACATTTTAAATGGAGAGCATTCTTGTATCCTCTTAGACAGTTCTTCTCATAACTCAAGAAATTTTTATAATCCTTTTCTTTTTCCAATTTGTGGCACAGGTTTTTTTTTTGCAACTAAATAGCAAAGAAACTTTAGTGATCTTAAAACACCTTCAATGACAATTAGTCTATCTAAAATTTGATCTCTTTATATGTACAATGAGAGAAAACCTTATTTTTCTATGGAGATATGAGAACTCAAAGTTTACTTGCACGTTTTGATATTAGTAAATACTGTTATGTTCAATAATACTAAAGTAAAACTAATTTTAAACTCAACTGCACAAAAATATATGCTGGAAGCTAATGATTGTAGCTGGTGACAGAGAAACAGATCAATATTTCGTACAGAAACTCTCAAAAATAAGTACTGTATTAAATTTTAAGTTTTATAAGAAAGATTCATAACAAAATTCAGAAAAAGTTTTGAAGATCAAAGAAATATAGCCCTATATGTATATTTATGTGCTAATTTCCTGTTAATTGTGCAATAACATTAAAAACCAAAACGTTAATATCTAAGCAGAAACAATTATTTTTTTCTAATGCTTCCAAAGTATTTTTGTATGTTACAAAGTAAAAATTGTAAGCTTTCATGTTCTAATAAATTCTTTCTTAATGTTCTGTTTTCTAGGTAAGTACTCTGTCTTTTTCTTCCTAACATTCCTCTCTGCCTTCTCGAAGTTCAGTGAAAGAGTTAAAAACCAAGACAACAAAATGAAGGTCAATTTGGTAAGAATTTACTTTGGTTTACATGCTCGTCTGCTTTTTTTTTTCTTTTTTAATTGAAGGAATGCACCTGTTACAGAGGATTAATTTGTGTAGAATTGGTGAGAGGAGAGAACATGTTTAGACCAACTGTTCATGAAATGTTCTTTGTGCTGTCAGACTGCCCAGAAGTTCAGGCAGCACTGCCTATTCTCTAGGGTCTAGGGTCACACTACTAGTGTAAAGGCTTTTCTATTTCCTATAAGGCTGAAATAAAACATATCCAAAGAGTTTTCATGGCAGAAATCTCTATGTTTAAAAGTTATTTGGATCATATCAAAGATGGAAGAAACTGCCCTTTTGGAAAAGGTTTTACATAGGGTATATGAAGTCGTAATGAGGCTCTTACTAAAGTAAATTTGGTCTTGCTTCCTTGAAGGGAAACAAGGCAATTACAGGCAATAGCAAAAAGTGAAAAATAGGGAAAAATGCCTCTAACTTGCTCATTTTTAGTTTGTCTAACAACCATTTGTTGAAGCAGTAGAACAGATGGCCTTCTGAACTTCTCCAAAATCTGGTTGTCTGTGCTGAATTGAAGCTATTTATGACATTACTGATAGCTTCCATTGTAGTTAGAAGTTACAGTCACTGGAATGGAGGATGCACACTTAGCTAGGGCTGATTGCTTTAGTTAGAAGGCAAAGAGAGGAAAAAAAGAAAAAGCAGAGAAGGAGATTGAAGATAATTACAAGGAAAATGACACAAATGAGGTTTTTGGAACAGAAACAAGAATCTCACACTCCAGTGCTTTTCAGTACCTAACGAAAGATATTTCAAGTGGTGATGTCCTCTGAACTCTTCAAATCTGAGTTTTGATAGCTTGGTGATGCTGTAGGATATTCCAGGAGTCCTGGACATAACTGGGGGATCCTGACATGCCAGCAGAGATGAATCTCATCCATCTACTGGTGGCAATCTGGTGAATGTCCCAGGACTCACACTGGCTTAGGGATCTATAGGTGTTTCATCGAAAAAGTCAAGATCTTGGGCTTGGTGGACACTAAAGCTTTTCTGACAAAGCTGTTCTGAAAAATAATTATTAATGTTAATCTTTTGTGTGCCTAATTATACACTGCCTGCATTAAATTACCCTATGTTTGTGTTCAAACACATACAGAGGCACAAGCCTACATACGTATATCTGAAAGAATGATAAAAAGTTAAATAAATTATTTTTGAGCTAGGTAGTTTAGAAAATGGAAATAAAAATAGCTCAATAAAAAATTACTTGAAGAAAGATTCAAAAGCTAAAAGAGAGATGAGTAGACAGTACTTACTGCAATTGTAGGAGTAAAGACCTCAATCTTGATTAAAATTAAAAAAACCCAGAAAATCCAGCTCTTTTGCACCTAAAGAAGTTCAGCTGTAGAGGAATATTGCTTTAAAAGGTTACAGGTTACTGAAAATAGGATATTGTAATGACTGTTGTAATTGCAAACTTCTCTCTGTCTATTGTGCATAATTAAATTATTTAATCTAGCTATTAAAATCAAGTATTCCTCTAATTAAAAGAAAATTGAGTAAGTTTAGAGGAGGAACAAGAACAAGAACGAGAACAAATCAAGGTCCACACATGCTGGGTTTTTTTCACATTTTACATGTTCATTTAGTGGCTTCTTTGTGAATCCACATAGCCACTCTGTACTGAGATCTTTAAAACTGCTGTATTTGTTTTGAGAATATTAAGGAGAAAAAATGGCTAATATTATGATAAAGACATATTTTTAGAGATTTTCATAATAGATATTATTGTTCAGATGCATAGGAGGTAACATGCTTCAGCCAAAAAGAATGGTTTGGTAAGGAGCATGTTACCAAATCAACCTATAGAATGCAATATGAGAGGTTCAGCATAGCAAATGATTGGCTGAATAGGGAAATTAGAGAATTCAATTAGGCTTCATTTTATGTAGCTTAAAAAATCATGCAAATTGTTCCTAGATTTTGCTGCTCAAGATACTGAAATAGTAAATTTTTTTCTGAGTTGTCATGGAATAGAACCTTTCAAGGTGTTGGTTTGGTGTTTTTTGCTCTGGAGTTCTAAAAAAATAAATAAAAAAAACATTTTAATAACCAGTAAAATCCTGTAAAGCTTTCAACAGCACCTTCCACCATATTTTCCATCAGAATAATGCATCGTGTTTAAAGGGAGAGGCAAAATATGTATTTATGTGTATAAATAGTGCTCCTGTGATTATGTATCCAGTCCATACAACTTTTAAATTCCTGTAATTTAAAACACCCTTTGATGGAGAGGAATGAGTCCTGTGGTGTGTTAAAAATCTTCCTTGACATGTGTCTGGCAACCTCTCATTTTTTAGGGCTAGCATATTGCATAGTGCTGAATGCTTTCTGACAGAAAATTAGGTTGAATCTGACTTTTTTGAGTTCTTTGACAAGGAGCCTGTTGAGAACTGCCTACTGTGATCCCTGTATTGCCATCCTTAAGGCACAAATAACAGAACCATTCAGAAAGAGTGCCCTAAGAGGAAAGGAATTGGGACTTGGAAGGTAGAATGAGTTTATTTAGTACCATGTAAAATAAAGAAACAGATGTATTTCAAGCAAGATCTTTTATTTATTTCTGCAGGGACTGTTCAACTGTGAAAGCTGTACTATTTAGGCAGTGTCTTGTGTATACACATAATATCTTACAGTACCTCGTGCATGCACAAGTGACAGTGTTGAGAAATGGCACAAACATAATTGCATTCTCATAAACACAGAGCATGCTGTAATAAAACGCAGCTTTGCTTTGGAGTTGCTCTTTTTTTTTTTATTTTTTTTTAACCCAGTCTTCCTTGTGTTTCAGTATTGGTGTTTTAAATTCTAGTCACTTCTACTGATGTTATTCTAACATGTTTTTTCAAACCAATTTAATATGCAGCTGTTCTTTTTGTTAGAGGAAAACTGGATGCAGATAGTGTATTTAGTAGCAGATTCTTATTGACTTCAAAGCTTGGATATTTGTTTTTTAATGAAACCTTTATTGTTTAGCTTACAGTAGGCTTTTACGGGGTTTTGAATGCATTTTCCCTGTCATCTCCATGCTTATTGCATTATGGTGCAAACACTGAATTAAGCACTGAGAATGTGTTCTTCAAAAGACCAAGTAATGTATCTTCTAACATGCTGTTACAGGAATTAAATCTGTGTACTCATAAGGACAGGAGTAGTAAATCGTGGTTGTGGAACATATGTGCTAATAAAAGAGGAGCAATCATGGGTAGTGTGTGCTACAGATGATGACAGCAGAAATGGAGATGTACCTGGTTTGTGTTGTTGCAGCTAACATGAGCTCAAAATCTTTGTTCTTATCTCAGTTTGAGGCAAGTACTCTCACATGTTTTAGATAACATCAGATAACTATAAGGTTACTGCATACTTTCCATATTTGGAATGCATGTGAAATGACTAACCATATAGTTTGCTCAGAGAGAGTCCTGCATAATCCTAATACAGATAAGTCTGCACTATAGAGCTAGATAACCTTGGTACAGTGCCTCTCTTGCATATAGAAAACACAAGTTATCTAGAGGGAAATTACAGGACCTGTGTTTTTCCATTTAATTTTGGGTTTGTGACTGATCTGAGGGTAGTTATCCTTTGGTAATTTTTTCTAAATCACTCCACTGAGTAAATAATAAAAAGATAGAGATTTTTTTCCTACAACAGAGATGAGATTGTGGCAGTTAGACAGAATGTGTTCTGTGCTCTCTGTAACAAATTTCCATGGCTTTTGGATGCCAATTAATACAAATTTTTAGTATAACCTTTTGCAGGCCAGAAGAGTAGCCTGTTTCCTGACTCTCACACAAGTTGTGTGCCTTTAGTTTCTTCCATTTTTGGACCTGGAACAAACAAACACAGTCCAGCATACCAGTATGCACCCTGTCATCAGAGGTGCACAGGAAACTTTCAGCAGTCTAGGGTGACCATGGACTTCATTGTCTTTTCCTCTATCCCACCTCTCAGCCAACCTGCCCTGTTTGATCAGCATCTTGTGGGCATATGCTCTGTTTATTGTCCCAAATCTTTTACTTTCATTGGTGGCTTCCAGAAAACAAAACAAAACAAAACAAAACAAAAAATTGTCCTATGTTTACAAATATTTTAGTCTTCTAAAATGTGAATAAAATATATTCTGAGATCTTGCTTATGTAGTTGTACACCACTATGCTATATCATGATGCTATCCTGCAAAATCTAGCTCTTGCTTCTTCTGCATCTTAGCCTTTTTTTGCTTCTAGAGTTTGGCATGGAAATGACTTGCCAGGCGTAAACCATCATGGCTCTGATGGCTTTTAGCTCGTGAGCTTCTCAACAGAAAGTTCCACCATATTCTGGAACTGTATTTCAATGAGACTGTGTCTTGATCTGAAATGGAACTATGATGTACAGTGACTACATCCAGAGTAAAAATTCACTCTGTGCTTATGTAGTTCCAAGGTCTGATTTCATGTTATTAATGGCAAGATACTTCATCCAAATGCCTTCACTACAACTGACTCTGTTACATGCTTTATACCAAAGAAAGTTTCTCTTTGTACCATGTTCCTTCCTCAGACTTACAATCAGTTCCCTGTGATTCATGAGTAGTCTCATTTTGGCCTTTTTCAAACTGCTCTGCTTACACCACTTCTTTCTTCAGAATTCTTTTTCTAATGGCTACTTCCTTAATTGGAAGTGCACAAAGGCTTTGAGCACAATAATGGTCCAGCCTCCCTAAAAGACTCTTCACAGCAACATCAGCTGAAATCAGTTGCTAAAGTGGCTTCAAAACTCCACTGAAATCAAGGTATTAATTGGTAGCATCTGCAAAAGTTTACTTTCATCCATGCTTTATTGTATCAGAAGGACAACTATAACAGAGTCTTTTCTGTGAATTTTGGAAAAAGGTGACAAAATTTGTCTCAATAGTTAAAAAGACTGTAAGTTCACACAGTGAGTTCTGTCCTGCTATGATCACAGAGTGTATCTTTGAGTATCTCTTCCTTTAAACTGAAGGCTTGCTTTATCCACCTTCAAGCAAGGCTCTCAGTCTATCTTAGAGACAGAGCAGTTCTCAAAAGGTTCTAACAAGCAACAGGATGTTCAGCTGTGTCAAACATGTAAAGTTAACAGGCTCATATGACAAGTTTAAGAGTGGCATTATAGTCTTTTCTGACTGATTATGCTGGCACTCCTCATTTCCACCATCCTGAGGTGTTAAAATCTGTCAGTTGTCCACAACTGAACCTACACTGACTCTTAGGTAGAACAAAAGAGATTGTGATCTTTATGACTTGCCCAAATCCAGCTCTGAAAATAACTTGCCTACTCTTCTTTCAAGGCTTGCTAGGCAATGTTCCTGAAATTTTTCCCTGGTGTTTAACCTGCTGTAGTTATACCTAAGGTGGCATCATGTGTCATCTGATGCTGTTGTCAGGTTTAACCTCAGGCCATAGAAAACATTCGAGTGGTGACAAGAGTCACCTTAGCATTTGTATTTTTAAAGTCCTAATTAACATAAACACTACAGAGAAGATTTATTTAATTTTCTTCATTAGTTTAAGGCTCTGATAACACAGGAGTAGGTAGTCTTTTCTAATGGTAATCTCTAGCAGTTCGAATGAGAAGTTTGAATGGACTTCAGATTTAAGGTGATGAAAGGAAAACCAGCCTTTGGTACAGAGCTTCAAGAGCTTTGTGATGATGGTTATTTACACATTACTGTAAATGATTATGCATGAACAAAGATTTACAATACAAAACTGAGATAATGGCTTGATTTTTATTTTTCTCCTCACTTTTATACTTAACATTTGCTTATCAAATTTGAAAGGAGTGAAAGTATTAATGACCGTATTGTTCTCCCTAACTGTTGCTCTGCATCTTACACCAGGAAGCAGTGTTACTCATTTCATACAATGAAGCTATTTTATAAAGAAGTATTGCCTGTGAGATGGTGGTGGCTTGTGTTTTTTCATGGCCGAAATCAGAACTTATCCATAATAGACATAGAATAGAAACAGGTATACCCATTATACTGGAAGAGAGGATGACTAAATACTAATTATTTTAAACACTTTGAAAAGGGAAGGGAAACCCTACCCAATATTGCCTGCAAGAGAAATAAAACCATTCTGTTATTATAAAAAGCAAATCATAGTAGCATACCTGTTACAGTTCTACATGCATAAATGCAGAAGTTGTGTCCCTGTGTGTGAAAGCAGTTTCTCTATTGATTCCAGTTACAAATCAGCATGCAATTTTCTCTGCAGTGCCTGAAGTTTATTCCTAGCAGAGATCAGGAATTAGGATGATGGTATCAAGGAAAAAAATCCAATACTCAACATGGTTGGTGCAGCACAAAGAATAGTGTTACAGTTACCATAGTGAATATGCTAAGGTGCTTATAAGATCTCTGTGTAAAGAAGGGGATTTGTTTTTTGTATACAGGCTGTGGTTTATGCACTATTTTTATAACAGTGAATATTTTCACCTTTTCAATTTGCTTCATCTGCTGCAACATACTTAAAATTCCATACCAAAAAAACTGCATTAATAAACGTGTTGCAAAATTTGACATTCTAATTTTGTAAAGGATTAAATTATCCTTAGTTAATAAACTTAATTTTGACTGTGCATATGGACTGATAGTCTTCAGAAGTTTTATTGTGAGCTTTTACGAAGGGCCTTAACCTCATGTATTCAATAAGACTGATGGGACTGTTTCTTATTTTATCTTTATTGTTCTTTTTGGACAATCCCTTTACCTTTTTTTTCCTTTTTAAAAAGCAACTCAGTCCCACTATAAAATATTTTGAGTCCTGATTGGGGAAAAAAAAATGTCTGTTCTCTTTTTCACTTTTCTGTAGTGTTCAAGACTGTAATAGCTAGGTCTGTATATTTATCTTAACAGTAACCTGAACATCTAAAATGGTAGCAACTCTTCTATTGTCAGACACAGAAAGATTAATGGCAAAAATATACATCAGTTATGATGGGTATTTAATTTAAAATCAACATTCAGATTTTTTGATTTTGTGTTTGTTTTTTATAGCATCTTTTTGGTCACATCTCTACCAATAACACTTACAAATGAATGCTGGACATTTCCAAAAGAGGGGTAATAAAGATCCCATTATACACTTGGTTAAAGGCAGACATCGCTGTTGTAGACATTACATTTGAGAGTGTTGCACTAGGGACTTTTAGTGGAATAGACATCAGTATTCTTAAGGAATAATTTCTTTCTTTCTTGAAGTTTGAATGCTCATCTTAGCAAAACATTACCTCTTTCAGTTAATAACTTGGATCAGTTCACCAGGGGCTCAAGTGTGCATCCCAATCCACACAACAGGAGCAGAAGGGACGCTGAGTGCAGCTCAGTTATAAGTATGTATGCACACATACCTTTACCCAGATTCAGCTCTGAGAGGTTGCAACACAGTCAAAACTGCTGTGAGACACTCAGGACCTTAAGGGTTATGCTATTTTCAGACTTAAGGGAAATATATTTAAGGCTTGATTCCTAAACAAACCCTCAAGTCTTTAGAGTGGTAAACCATAGTAAACAGTATTGTAAACAAGGTACCATGAAAATTTCTCAGAGCAAGAAGAACTCAGCCTGTTAGGATTTACATCAAGCTATATACCATAATTCTGCTACATCACCCTGTTTATAGAGCAAAAGTTCCTCCATTTTCCTAGAAAATGTAGGAATAATACTGCTTTGCCTTCAGGAAAGGATGTAATTTTACCTTTTTTTTCATCAGTTAGACTAAGTTGAAGGCACATCCTCCTGCTCTTTCTCTCATGGGCGATTTGTGTGAGGCATGACAGCCATGTGGACAGTATTACTGAGAGTTTTGTTTTAGAGGAAGGCTTTAAGACAGCCTGGTTATATCATGCTGGGAAGAGATTATAAATACTGTTAGATCTATCCTATAAATTTTAAAATGGGGAGGTGAATTTATACCAAACAGAGATGTCTACTCCTTAGAGTTTTTCTATGGGAATCAAAAAGTCTTCATATTGTCAGTGTTAAAGAGGACAGCACAGTTCTTTGCTTTATTTGTGGAGTTGTTAGTAAAGTTGAAAACTAACCAGAAGTTATAACCTTTATGAACTGACAGTCTCTGATGAAAAATATCTTTCTTGAAAATTAGTTGTCCATGGAAACTTGTAATGGAATACACAGCCTTTCACCTGTACGTTTGCCATGGTTTTAAGCCAGCTGGAGATAAAACACCATGCAGCCACTTGCTCAACCCCTTCTCTCTTTACCCCCTCCCCCTCAGTGGAACAGGGACGAGAATCAAAGTAAAACTTGTATATTGAAACAAAAACAGCTTAATAATTGAAAATAAAGTAAAATAAAATAATAATGGTCAATAATAACAATGACAATAAAAAGGAAAAAAAAACCCAAATAAATGATGCACAGTACAATTTCTCATCACCTGGTTCCCAATGCCAGACCCCCCTTCTTGAACCGAGCTCATCCATGGTTCTGCATAAGTCCCCCTAGTTTATATCCTGGCCATGACGTTCTATGGTGGGGAACATCCCTTTGGTCTGTTGAGGCCACCTGTCCCAGTTTTGTTTGCTCCCTCCCAGTTTTGTTTGTTTTTTTGTTTGTTTTTTGCATACCTCATCACTGGCAGAGCATGAGACAAGGAAAAAATAAAAGTCCTTGACTTGGGATAAACACAACTTAGCAAAACCCAAAGCAGCAGTGTGTTATCAACACTATTCTCACTCTGAATTCAAAACACAGCACTGTAACAGCTACTGAGAAGAAATTAACTCTACTCTAGCTGAAACCAGGATGACATGGTAAATTCTAATTTAGACTGATGAAAAATGTGCAAATACACAATATATGTTTGGTTTTGCCAAAATTAGAAATAAATGCATGGAAGATGATATCACATAAAAAGAACAAAGGTATATACCTTAAAAATGGACTCAGAAATTATTTCATTATTAACCCAGTATAAAATATATAAATTATAAAATTTAATCCTAAATAGAGAAATTTGTAATTAGTATACCACAGAAGTAATGCATATTGCCAGCACCTAAAATTTCTAAAATGTCTTCATTTTACCTATTCAATAAACAACATTGGCATTACTAACTTGATATTCTAAATATAGTAGTAGCAGCTAATGTTCAAGGAAAAGGTTCATTTGGAGGGGTGAATAAACAGAATTGTTCTGCTGTGCAACTACTCCAGTATGTCATTAGTGTCTTTTAATGGGTAACATTATATACACTATCTATGCTTGCAGACTGAATTTAATAAGAATTCCTAATTTTTTAATTGCTTCTATTTATCATCTACTTTATGCCCTTAAATAATTTTTCTGTCAGAAGAATATTATTTCCTTGCAATGAGATAGCTGAAATTCAATTTTTTGAAGCTTTTTAGTTTTGTTTTTAAAATGCATGCCAAATAAATGGTAGGCTTCGGGACCAGTGTTGCAAATGAGGTGCTAAGCTGAATGGACTCAGTGTGGCTATTCTAATGGCTTAATGATATGTCAGGGAGAAAATAGAAAGTCTTCATTAAAGATTCCTTGGGTTATTTAATGAGATAAAGGAAAGCAAAATGTGTAGAGTCAATTAAGAAAAAAGGATCTTCAAGGGCAATAGTATGTAGTCCTAAATTTCAATAGCAAAAGTGTATTGGCAGAGTTAAAAGAGCATATGTTAAAAGCAGATTTATCTTTGTAAGGCAAATTTAAACATTAAAAAGTGAAGCCAACTATATGCTATTATTGAATATTTGTCTCACTCATTTGAACTGGGGGTCCTTTGCAGTATGTGTTTCAAATGTACTATATAAAACCACTTTTGTTATCCCCATATGGAACAGATAGACTCACAATATGTCTATGCAATCTGTGCAGTGGTATAAGAAAGCACTGCTTCTTATTCACAGCTTTATTATATGACCCTTATGTTATGATTTTTTGTTTGTGTGTTTGTTTTGGCTGGTACTTTGTAGGACATATAGTCTCAGATACTTTATGCTTTGTAGTTGCTCATATACTTTCTCAGATTACTATCAATCAGAGCACTTAATACAAAACACAAGAGAATAGTTTTGGACAATTCAAGCAATAACCTTCTTTATAAGTAAATTAGCAGTACTTTTTTTAGGAAATTCATCCTCTAAAAAAGGGGAACGACAATCAAATATTCATCAATCAAGAAGATAAATGTTGAAATAACACTTATATTGCCATATTTCTTTTGCCTTTCAATTAAGAGTTAAACAATTGTCCATATGCAGCAGTCAGGGAATGTTCTACAGCAGTATTTAAAATAGTTAGACAAACGAATATATATCTATAAAGGGAAAATCTTCAAAACAACGAAGGGGAGGATACCTTTGTCCCATCTATGAATTTATAAATGAAAATTATTACTGTATTCTGGACAGACCATATCTTCATTAAAAAAAATTGTCATATATTGCCAAACCATTTTTATGTCATCTGTCAAATCTTTGTCAGGATATGTCTGGGAAAAAATTCTTGTCACAAGAAAGAAGGTCTAGTTATTAGATAGGAACTTGCAGTATATAGATGAAGAAAAATCTTTTCATATGCTTGGGCTGTGAGTGTGAGGAACATCTGCCTTTTCCTTAAAATGTTCTTTAGTCTAGTGAAGCCCATAACGCTGACTGAGGCCATCTAGTCAAAACTGTGTGATCTAATAGGAGTAATAAGGGTAATAAGAGTCAAAATCTTGTGTAGTTTGTCTCATACCACAGAGGAAGATTTTGCTAATTATTCTTTAATATATCCTGGTGTCAAACACAAATCAAACTAATTTTTAAAAGTTTTGCAGACACTGTTGGAATTTCATACATACAGTATGCATACAAAAATAGCATATGCCAAAATGATTATAATTCCTTAAAAGACAAAAGGTTAGTATTCTGTGTTTCACTGGACCTTGGGCATATGAATAATGGATAATAAAAATGTAGCTTTTTTAAAGTTCAACGTTCAAAAACAGTGTTGAAACACTTCTCGTAAGATGAGTAAATAGGAAGATGTTTGAGTAATACTTGAATCTTCAATTACACATGGGAACAAACTATGATTAGGTTTCATTTCATTTTTGTCAAGAGTTTTGAGATATTTATATTAAGCTGTGTGGCAACCCAAAATACTAATATCCATCCTCACAGGAAAATCTCAGATGGACTAGTTTTATACCAATTTCAATGCCTCAGATTGAAAAACTGAAGATATTTATTTCACATAAATGTTGATTTTAGAGGAATTTTGTATATTGTGAAATACTCTAAACCATGTCATAATGAAAAAAATTCGATTGCTCTTAAAACATCAAAATTAAGTGGTTTTAATCTTTCTGGCAAAATTCCTTACAAGTCAATCCAATCTCAAAATGCCTTTGATATATCTTGGTGCTAAACTGTTCCACTGAAATTTCCCTTGAGAGTAATTTGAATATGGTTAATTACCTGCACACACATTAGTTCCGAAAAATTATGTCAAAGTTTGTCAGAGAAGTTCACTTTCTCTGGCTGCATACTTTACAATGGTGTTTAAGCTGAAGATGTGTTTAGTGTATAGTTTTCAAAGATTCATCCTTCCCTGAGGAACAAAAGAGTTCTCAGGTAAAAGACAAGTTCCATGAAGCATATCTGATATCAGTGAGATTTCAAAATTATAAGAGCTCCGTACTTTAAGTCTGCCCAAATAAGATAAAAATAGTCATGTGCAATGGGCTGTTTAGATCTGTAGAAGGAGCTTTGCAATTGTTGTGATTCTCCGTCCCACACAATGACCCCAGACCATGAGATGTGAAGACATCGTTTGCCATAAGTTTCCTGGTAAATTATCATGGCTTTTCAGGATGGATAGATGACTGGGTGGAAGACTGGATCGTCCCAGCTCTTCCAGTCCAATGCTGTTGAGGGCCACCTGATTGTTGGGGCACTGGCATTGGCATTGCAATGGAGAATTTACTGATGCAGCATGGGTCCTGAAGTGCTGTTGTGCCCACTTTAATTCCTTCTTCGATGAAGAATCTTCAATGCATAAATTAAATCAATTTTGTATTAGAACAAATATTTCCAGTTGTATGTATGTACCCATTATGAAATGGGAAGAAACTATTCCACTTCCTTAACAAGAAAGAAACTGTTCCATATACAAGAGTCTGGTTTACCACTGTCTTTAGTTGGACTTAAAGAAAACCCAACAAATATAAACAAACAAACAAACCCCAAACAAGAACCCAATAAACAAGCACCAAACGAGGAAAATCCCTCTGACTTTACTTTGATCTAATTATTCTTAAATGATTAATTTCCCCTGCTTTTCTTACCTTTTTCTCTTTTCTCTTTCAATTAAACAGCTAATTGGCAGGGGATTCAGGTTGCTTGCTTTTGGTTTTTTTTCTTCATAATAGCTGTAGTGGCATGTTAGAGAATGGCTACTTGAGGCTTAGGTTAGACATTTATTTCAGCTTTCTATTGTACAAAGCTGAAGTTGTTTCTAAAGGATTTTTAACTGCTGGTATTTTGTATCCTGAATAGAGTAAGATGTAGCCTTAGACTAATGTAATGTTTAAAAGACTAGTGCCTATTTTCAGCTCACTTCAGTCATTTTCGTCTTTCCAAGAGTATGCACTCATCTGTCCTTAGAGTGGTTGTTAACGCAGTAAAATTTTACGTGGATTGAATTCAATCTTATAATAGCTGTACATGCAAAATTATACTCTAGTTATACAGATAAAACAGTTTCAGGACACAAATAGAATTGAGAACAATCTATAAAAAGTCTTATGCAGTACATTTATCTGTTCACATTAGATGCAAGGAAAGGATGCAGTATAGATGGCTGTCCACCCTTTGCCTGTTTTTTACATTACTGGACAAAGTCCAATGTGGACTTTGACACCTGCCAAGGGTCCATGACAAATTTAATCTGTTTCCAGCAAAGCAATGAGGGTGGCAGCACAGAGAGCAGCCACATTGTGATGTCAGGTCTGATGCACATGAACATTTGAACCCCTGATTCCGGTTCATTTTAGCAGTCCCAAGGGGAGGCATCCTGCTTCCCATTCTGTTGGATATCTCTGTTACCTGTGTCCTTTAACTGAGATATGGTGGACATGTTGCTGTTTGCTTGTATTTCCTTCTCTAGTGCACTGCAGCCTGGGAAAGGTAAATGTTGCCACTCTCTCTGGAGCTAGGCACAGGCTACTCCCCTTTTGGGAATTCCCTCACAGGGAGCCTTATCTTTCTTTCTCTCTTGGTTCCTGGTAGGTTTCCACCTTTGCAGCCTCCTTTGATTTAATGCCCAAAATTCAAGAGAATTAGTAACATCCTGTTAGATTGAGGTGCTTATAATACTTACATATCCACAGGCACTACCCCTAGTTTTGCAGTTTTCCATGATGAGTTTTTTTATGTGCTGAACATAAATCTATTTTATCCCTCAGGTTCTCGTGCCTTAGTGTAAAAGGCACTCCATGATTTGACTGTGTGTGAAACTAGCACTGTGGTACTACTTTTCTGGGTTTTTTTTGTAGTTAGGTCTTCTAACAACATTGCACAGAGAGTGATATAGTGGGGATCAAGTAGGTGTAATTTCATAAATAAAGGCAATTCCATGGATAATTTGGAGTTGTTGAATTGTATAAAATGTCTTATATGATATGAGAAAACAATTTTATATATTCGTGTTGTTCGAAGACAGTAGGTTCCTAAATGGGGTTGTTCACATTTTGTTACTTTGTGTTAATGCCTTGGTATGCAATAAGAAACATACCACGGAATAGAAAACTTCATAAATTATGTAATAAATTATATGATCATTATTTTGTCTTTATAGAGATTAAATTCTGAAATATTTTCTAGAGCAAATCTAATCAGTCTGAGTTCACATCATGAATCTTAAAAGTTATTTGACCTTCTCAAGTGTACCAGTGGGTAGATTCTTCTTCTCCCACCGTGATCTATTGATATATGCAAAAGCATCTCTCCTGGCCCACCTGCTGCTTCAAAGTAAATTCAGTCTGTGGCTTTTGCAGCTATTGATCTTAACTGATTAAACTGTGCTTATGGTGCGCCTCCAGAAAAGGAGAGGAGAGGAGAGGAGAGGAGAGGAGAGAAAAGAAAGGAAAAGAAAAGAAAGGAAGAAAAGAAAAGAAAAGAAAAGAAAAGAAAAGAAAAGAAAAGAAAAGAAAAGAAAAGAAAAGAAAAGAAAAGAAGACAAATTCTTAGAGAAAAGGTTAGTGACCACAGATGAGGGAAACTGTTCCTGAGTGACTTTTTGCTTTGTCTGCTTAGTCAGTAATTGGTTGGAGTATGAATGGATGGAAATAGCCAACTTCCTGCATCCATGTGGGTGACAGACATAGCTGAGATGAGGAATATTTGCTTTCCAGGCGCAGGACGGCTTGGCTCCTTTGGAGCAGCATACTTCAATGACGTTGATTATGTAACATTTTGTTTCCAGTTTTCCCAGGCATACATCCTTTGGGCTGTTAGTCTTGTGCTGCTTCTGTTGGGATAAAATGAGTTTACCACCTAGCTGTGATCACCTGACTCTGGGGAAAGTGGCTAGATTCCAGAATGCTTGCACTCATGGATCACCTTGTGCTATTAACAAGCCAATTGATATTAAACAGCAAAGGAGACGGTATGAGACTTTATTATTCTTCAGCAAAGTATTTGCCTTGTCTACAGCTTGCTGCCTTTAAACCTTCTGTGTTTGTGTGTAGAGAGAGAGGGAGAAGGGGCGTGCTATAAAAACCATTTCACTGTTTGTGTGTCCAGTATTGTATCACGGAAGAGAAGTGTAATGAAAAAGAAAAAAGTACAACACCAGGTAACAGCTACAAGTATATAGCACAAAGTTATCAATAATTACAAAGTTTGTCAGGCATGAAAGTTTACTTAATTTTTAGAATACAAGTAACTAAGTCTATTGTCTTTAAATTCCAAGGAAAAAATGCTAGGATTTTGACTAGTGACAAATCGTTTCTTCATCCAATTTGTCAGATATTATATACTACATTGAATAGTTTATATGTTTTTCTCCGGCATAATATTTGTTATATACTTTAGCAAAATAGCTGAAGCTGCCTTTTGCATATTGTTCAGTGTGGCAGAAGTTCCATTCAATTTATCAAACTGTGACATGAAGAAAAACTTTATTAATGGAATTGAAAGACTTACTGAAAGTTCATGTGTGAAAAAATCACTTTCCCTTGATTTGGAAAAAAAAAAAAAAAAGATGCAAAGTTCCATGTCAGAACAGGGAAATGCTGATATCACATTAGTGTTTTAGCAAAGGCTTTTTTGAGTAAAAGGTGAGATTCTAATGAAAAAAAAAAAAAAAAAAGACTTAAGGAAAAATATGATCTTTTATTCCAGGTACCTTACCAAAAGTAATTTCAGGTGAAATCAATATTTATAATCCAAAGTCCTTCATGTGTTTATATAGTTCATAGTATCCATACTACTTTATATTGAAATGACAAGGGTATATGCAGATTCTAAATAGAAAAAAACCAACTTTGACAGAGAGAATGAAAAATCTACTGTGAAAACTTAAATGAAAACATTTCTTCAGTTTCTTAAAAATATTGTGTATTTCCATAATATTTCTGATAATATTAATTAAAAAAAATACTGTTTAAAAAATAAAAACAATAAGAAAATTTTGAGTCATTTTAAAATATGATGCTTAGAGAGCACTATGATTTTTCTATAAAATCTACTTTCCTCTTAACTTTGCAGTTGTTTACAGTTTGAAAAATCACTGTAATACAAAATTTTTCCCAAGATTATATTTCCTTGTCCTAAGATAATATCTGGCTAAAGCCTGAATTCTCTTTTTTGGTATTGGAAAGGTACACTTCTCTGGTCTGTAAATGATTTCCCACCATGTAAACTTCAGTCTTTGCTGAGTACATATCAATATAACTTCATCAGAGCTGCTGAGTATATTGGGGAGAAAAAACAAACCAACAGTGAAATACAAATGGTCTTGTAAAAATGTGTAACTTGATTTTACAGACAGTGATTCATTTGTGTCTGTAAGCCAAAGAAATTTCCTCTCTTACACTGTATTATTAATAGGAAACCTATTCCAGTTTCAGCTGTTTTTAAAGAACATGGAGGCTGGTGCTAGCATCCACTGAATATGATGTGATATATCTGTCAATCTCCATCTCCAATCTCCATCTAGGGCCTTTCTAAGGTGTCACACTAATCTGAAGACTGCTGCACTACTGCCTTTCAGAAAGATGACTCTCTCTTTTGCAATAACTATCCTAGTTAAGATTTTAACCTTTACTATAGTTGATGTAACACTTTAGTCTCTGGATTTTTGTAAGAGGTTGATGCATTGTGTGACTATCCATTCTTCTCCTTCCTATTGTGAGAGCTCAAATCAGTTTAAAAACAACTAAAAAAGGTATTAGGAATTGAAGATTTTCCACTTGCCAAGTAATTTCATTGCTTTTTACCTAGTTTCACCTTCTTCAGAAAACTCCTGTAAATAACAACATAATGTACTCCTTACAGCTGGGACTACCTGCTGTCTCTTTCATGGAGAAAAGGTGCTACATACAATTTGAAATACACACAGTGTATATGTTTATGTGTCATATTTTTCAGTGCCTTAGTTTGAGGAAGGACTTGTAAAAATCGTAGGCAAAGAATTTCTAAGCAGAATGTAATTATTAGTTTTGTAGTGCCAATTATTATTTAGGAGCTTGTGAGAGAATAGAACTCAAAATATTTAAAAGGATTAAGGTGAGTGGGAGTATTTATATAGTGAAAATGCAAAGAATAATTCAAAGCCAGAACCTGAAATAGACTATGCAATATTTAAGATAACTGGGTCACTAAGAATGTGTCTACCTCTTAAAACACCAAATTAGTCTTCCTAAATGAGGATTTGCAAACAGACTTTTCATAGCTAATTGAAAAATGTGCAGAGAAGTGTGGATAGAAGCACATTTAGGGGTATTGTTTGCCATTAGGTAGCATTTGTTTATTCTTGCTTTCTGTGGCTGTATGAGGTACAAGAGTTTTTTTCAAAGATCATGCTTTTTGTGTTCCATGACATGAAAGAAGTTTCTCAGCTGACTTTGTTTTTGTCATTGATGCAAAATATTATCAAGTCTTGGGAAATCATAATCAGGTACTCACAGGAGGTGAGAGGTAGATATATCTAGGTTGTGGAGTTAGAACAATGAATTATTTTGATAACTGCAAGTCTCGTTTTAGAGAATAAAACAATCACTTATATGTGCACATATAAACCTTCTATATACACACACACAAATATATGCATTTTGAAATAATGTCATACTTGTTTTCATGGCTGTTACCAAAACTGAGACAAGCATTTCTGCATTTCAGTAGTGCTAGCTGGACATTTCCCAGGGTGTCTTGAAAGTGAAAATTTTTTACAGAGTTGTATAACACAAAATTCCTTGAAGATTTTCAAACTGATAATTCCATTTTGTCCTAAGAAAGAAATGTGTTAAATTTTTGTTTCAGAGGAGATTCTTGGTTTTAGATTTTTTTATCATAAGGCTTCCACAGGCTAAGAGAAAAAACAAACAAACATACAAAATAAGAGATACATTTCAGGTTTTTAATATCAAATAAATTTCAATGAACCTGAAATGTAAGCCTTTTAAAATGTTACGTAATTTGAAATTTCTGCATTAATACTCTGTTCTGGAATAGGATGAAATTTCAGGATTGCAATACTACCAGTTGAAGCAGAAGATTGTTTCTGTTATTGGCCTGCCGCTGAGTACAAATAGGATATTTTGTCAAATCACCAAGCTAGTCATCATTTTGTAATGATATCCGTTAAATGTTCAAATTGTAGTAACACAGTGGTTAGGACTTAGACTAATGGCAATGTTTTAGTTGCATCTTCATGTTCATAGAAGCAGAATGAAACAATCATAGAGTCCCAATAATGGTGAACCATGTTGCAAAACTCATCCTGTTCCAAGAAGGAAGTCCTGTTTTTTTATACTGGAAAAAAAACCCAAAAACAAAAACCAAAACCCCATTGAGTTTGTATCCAACATGTAGGGGGAAAATGTTTTTCTTTTAAATACAATATATCATATACACTGTTAGTGCAGTGCTTTGGTGGACTGGTAGAGCTGGAAGTGACAACTTAATGAGCACTTGGCTTGTCTGATATTGATATAAATCTTACATATTAAACCTTATTGTTAAGGTTTCTTAATCTGTGGCACATACACACACAAAACAGGGAGATGAATAGCTGTTTATTTCTGTTCTGGTTTTTTTTTTGGTGCGAGCAACTTCATTTCACAAGCAGATCCTGTGTTGTAATGCTCTGTCTGAAATGCTCTCTAAAACTGCTTTTTGTTTTGGTGCAATTTTAAAGTATGTTGTTTTGTCATATGAAAACTGTATCATATTCCTTCAATTTTCCCTGGTGTAACTCTTCATTGGATAGACTATTTTTGAAATTAAACTTCTGGAGCATTTTAAATAGATGCTGTGCATCCCCATAGTAGGGGATGGTGTGGTCAAATCAATGTAGTGAGAAAGTTTCTCAACTGACTCCTGATAATGTTCCTTATGGTAAAATCCCCATTCCCTTTCCTACCTCATACTCCATTGTTCTGGATTGTGTTTAGCTGGTTTGGGAGCAACCTGAACAGCACAAGCAGAATCAGCCCAGCAAGGAAATGATGGCACTGTTTATTTTCAGGAATTACAATGACTCACACAGTGTCAAAGTAGTTTATAGAGAAATATTTGGGGTTTTCTGTTGTAGCTATAAGTACAGGAGAGTCAAAGTTTATTATAGCCTGTTGCATTTAGAATGTAGTTCACTAATCAGTTATTAAATATTACATAGTCAATAGCAGTGCCTGGGTGGGAGGGAAAAAGGGTAAGACCAATTAAGTAATTTTTCTTTGTATTAATGTAGCTTGAAAGTAGGGTCTGATTTCAAACCTTCTCTTCACTGAGAGCAATGTTCTGAAACCAAGTACTTATATTTCCTAAGTGATCTAGATGAACACTGTATTTCAGGCAAATAGACCAATGGTTCATGATGAATTTATGCACATAAGGATATGCCAGAAAAAGTTCTCAAATTTGAAGTCTGTCATTCTACCAGTGAGAATGTAAAATACTGTTTCAGTCTTAAAAGAAAAGCAGCTCTGTCACTAATACCCAGTTTTACACTGTTAACAGCCACACTTTCTAATAGCTTTAACTGCACATGTCTAAGCAATGACCTAAATAATTAGGTGACTGCTGTATTTCCATAAAGTGAGATAGATCAAGGGAAAGACAAATAAGACTTCATCCTTAAAGGTTAAAGGAAAAGCTGGCTAAAGTACAGCAGTCATCTTGATGGCTGAGGTACAGGACTGTGTTACCTCCTTTCAGCTGATCTTCGGTAACAACTCTAGCCTTTTGCAGTGAGGAGAAGAAAATACCTCAGCTTCAGCCTCCACCAGTGAGATTTTGGATCTTGGACAAACCACAGTCACAAAATAAAATCAGCTAACTCAGACTCTCAGTCAGTGCTCTCAGCCAGTTGTTTGGCTCCTAACATTGAAACAGATGTTTGATCTATTTGTGAATCAATTTTTGAACCCTAACCATGTCTGGATTTGGCCCTGTGTATTACTGTATTGTCCATTTTAGTGAGACAGAAGTACCTTCTGCTATTTCTGTCTTTCAGATGATATATTGTCTGTCAGAATTTAAAAATAGAACATTTAACCTGTGGCTTGTGGTAGCCTAAAAGCTTACACAACAGTCTGGCTTTGAAGAAGAATGAAAACTTTTTAAGCTTAGCTGCATATTTGAGCCTTAGTTTTCATGCTGAGAAGGTTAGTTAATGATTTATCACACAATCAATTTATATGCACCTAGCAGAAAATGAAGTTGAAAAGAAACCCTGACAGGCTTTTTGGACTGAGACAAATTATATCCAACCAATGTGATGCTCTTCTTTAACAGGGTAACAGAACTAGCATTAAGGAAAACTACAGGAAAGGTTATGGTACTATTCCCTGAGAGCCATGCAAGCAAACCAGATAATGTGGTTTGGATTAAATTAGTACAAACTGAGTATCCATTTGATTTAAATGTATTTTCAGAAAATAGCAAACATTTACTGTCAAGTCGTAAGAATTAAATGAACTTGTGTGAAAATCTTGATTTAGGTGGTGAAATAGGAAGTACTTGGATGACAATCTGAGGAGAGGTCAAAAGGCTTGATGGCAAGCAGAGTGAAAATCAGATGAAATTCAGTGTAGACAGGTACAAAGTGTTTAAAAAGAAAGAACAGACTGTGTAAATAGGTGAGCAGCTGTGCAGACATCTATTAGGAGAGAACTTGTAGGTTATGGGGAATAGCAAACATGGTGGTGATACTCCATCTGAGGTGCACCAACAGAAACAAGCTGTGAAAGGAGCTCAGTATGCTGAATATCTAACAAAACAACAGGTTTAAATAAATACAGATAAATATGAGGTTAAAACATATGGCCAAAAAAACCCCAAGAAACAACAAAACTAACCCTTTAGGGTTCTGAATTACCAAGTTCCATTCAGAAACAAAATCTTGATGCTTTAATAGCTCCCTGAAAACATTATCTCAGCATTGTTTAGCAGCTAAAGAAGGAAATTATATCTGAAATTACGATGAAAACTGTAAGGAACAGAAAAGGGAACTTTATGTCATTTTTTATAACTATGGTATGGCCGTATTTTGAATGTTAGCTGCTCTGATTTCTCTTGATTTCAAAAGCAGAGTAGTTGAAAGAACTACAGAAAAAGATAGCAAACTTGATGAAAAGCAGGACAATCTGAGAATCTGAAAAAAGATGAGGGCTTTTTAACTTAGAAAAGAAGGACAACTGAAAAGTATGAGAAAGATTATGAAGAATGTGTCTGGGTAGCAGCTGCTCAATATCGCCTTCAGAACAATGACAAAGCACTGGTCAGGAGTAGGGAGCAGTTCTGTAACAGACCAAGGGAGACACCTTTCAATGAAATGCGTGGATTAGCTAATGAAATCCTAATCAAAGGATATTGTGATCATTGAGTTTACATGGGTCAAAAAAGCAATTGAATATATTAATGGATTAAATTTCCAAATTTTAACTCAGAAAGTTTCAGTCATTAAAAGACTTATTGAAACTGTATGGAATACACATACACATACACATATACATACACATATACATATATATATACATACACATACACATACATACACATACACATACACATATATGTATCCCTACACGTATACATATATTATTTATTTGTGGTAAGAGGCTATTAGTACAAATTATTTGCAAGCCACAGTGGTCAAAATTAATTTGATATTCTGACAAATTTTATTTAGTTACTTCTAATTCTTCATTATGAATAAATATTTTAGAATATTAAAACTTGGTTAATAAACAGTAACACTTATAGTAACACTTAACCTTTCTATTTATAATCTACAAAAAATAATGCAAAACAATAGTGCAAGAGGCAGCAATGGAAGCATACCTATTTCCTAATGTACTTGTAACCAGGTCTTCTAAGAGCAGTGTGGAAATTAGCCAGCTTGCACTCAAGAGGATGCCATTAATACTGCACACCCCCTCACCCCTTGGCCTTTTCAAATGTCTGAGGCAGAACATGGCTGATAATGGCTATATCGAATATGCTTGAGGAAGAACAGGATAAACAAGGTATCACAGTGGTCATTGGGCTGAGCTACTGACTGAGCTTTCTTTACTATGATGAGCTATAAGAATGTGCAAAGGGAAGGTGAAATGTTGGATCAATGGGCAACACTAAGCTTATTCAGTGACAGCAGTTATCAGTCAATATGAAGCCTTTTATCTGATGGGATAGCTGCTGTGCCAGCCATGTGGATTCTGCATGTGGTCTGGAACACTTTCTACTCTTACTAACATACCATGATGAGTTGACCACGGCTGGATTCCAGGTGCCCACGAAGTGGCTCTATCACTCTTTGCCTCAGCAGGACAGTGAGGGGTGAAAATAACTTGGACAACCTTGTAGGTCAAAATAAAAGCAGTTTAATAAAGCAAAAGCAAAGGCTGTGTGGAAGCAAAGGAAAAAAAAATATATTTTATTCCCTATTTCCCCTCAGCAGGCAATGTTCAGCCAGTTCTTGGAAAGCAGGGCTTCAGTACACATAGAGGTTTCTTTAGAAGACAAATATAAATTTGTCTCCCTGTTCTCCCCCTCCTTTCTCTTGGCTTTTACTGCAAACCAGATCTTATATGGTGTGGAATAACCCTTTGGTCAGCTGTCCCAGTTGTGTCCCCTTCCATGGTATTGCCCATCCACAGCCTACTGATGCAGGGATTGCATGTTGGAGTGCCAGTGCTGTGGCGTGCCAGTGCTGCCCTGCCATACCAAAACACAGGTGTGTTATTGACACCTTCCTGCATACCACTGCACAGCAGAGCACTGTGAAGGCTGCTGTGGGGAAAACTAACTCTGTGTCAACCCGACCCAATGCACATACATCACTGAATTTCACTTCAGTCTTGCTAAAATATAGCTAATAGTGCTTTTTCAGCTAGAAACATTCCTGTTGTCATATGAGTCATTTAAGGGAGCAGTGCAGATGCATCAAGTTACCTTAATGTAACTGAAAAATTTTCAAGGAAATTCCAAAAGAAGTTAGTTAATACATATTTCTACTAATGAGATCACAGTGCTTCAGAAATTGGCCCTGTATAGTATACATTTAAATTTTCTAGGCCAGCGATTTGGCCAAAGTTGATGCAAGCTTTCAGAAACTGGTTGAGAGCTGAGTAGTAGATTTGAATTTGTCCCTTTATCTCCCCTTATATTATGCAAAAACTCAGCTAAGATTTTTTTTCACATGTTCCAATACTCAGTTTTTTAGCTATAGCTTCCTTCACATGGAAAAGGTCTTTGTATGACATGGTCCTGGTTTTTTTTGTTTCTACTTTTAACAATACTACTCTGTTTTATAACTCATCTGGGAAATATCCATCATAACATGATTTGCATCTGAACTCATGCATTAATAATTTATATTCACTGTTAAGAATTAAAAATATTAGGAAGGTGTCCTCTGAGATTTTTAAGAGTCCTGATAAATTATAAGATGTATGGTTTGTGCAAACGTTGTACAATTTTTTCATTTTCCTTAACCTGTCAGTATATTTCAATAAAAGCAATATCAAATAGCTATTAGGAAAGCATATTGGATGTACCAGCTAACAAATACCTTCTAAAAAGTGAGAACCAGCAACAAATGTTGGCAAATAGATAAGCAGACCTTCATTATTATTTTTTTATTTAGTAATGGAAATGTACATTTGAAGAGCTTTATGACTAAGACAAACCAACAAAAGCAGGGAAATTTAAAGCACATGCTTGCATTCTGGGGAGAATTCTTGACTTGAGAAAGGTGCATATCAGCCGTTAACATTAGAGGAGTTGCATATATGCAAAATGGAAGATTGGACAATACACACATTTGTTTTTTCACATATCCTCCTCTGAGTTTGCAAATGCCTCATTCCAGAGCCAATTGTACTTGGTGTCTTAGGTAGAAACACTAAGATGATATTAAGACTGCTTCAGTTATTTACTGTTTTAGGAAAAGCTTGGCTTGGGTTAGGTGCCTAGGTATGGGGGATTCATGTTTCACTAGTGGCTACTAAGGACTGGTAGTACTGCTAAATTCTTGCTGTTTATTCCTGTATTTTTGAGGAAGGGTATTGATGTACCTCTCATGTTATTTCAGTCCTACTTGCTCATTCTGCCATAGCTTTCTCTGTTGTAGAGAACTACGTAAAGTTCACTCATTTGAATTTTTTGTCTCTTGCTTCTTGCTTGAGTTCTTTACAATCCGCCTTATATTGCTTTGAAAATCTAAGGTAATCTTAAAATGGAAATTAATTTTCTTTGCTGCTCCTTACAGCCAAGATTTTGCTAAGTTGCCTTCCAAACCTGCCCCCACAAATAAAGAGGCTTGTTATTTTCACGAGGATTTAAAATATTATGCTTTTCAATTTCTAAATTATGATATCATTACTTGTATTTACAATTACTTCTGATCAGTCTGCTCTCTTCTACGGGTAGAGCTTTTATCTCTCTTTCATGGTTAAACTACTGCAGTTGGTCATTCAGTGATACAGTAATTTGATGAAAAAGAGGTTTTTGTGCTTTGCTTATTCATTAAACAAATTTTCTCCAGGATTTGTCCACACAACAAATACAGTCTTCTGTGTTACAGCAACTGCTCACACACATCTTTCATTTGCATCTGCTCTAGTGCCATTGTGATTAAGCTTTATAACAATCTCTAAATAGAATGTGGCATAATGACTTAAATATCTCTTCAAACATTTAATAAACACTTTTTCTCGTCACTTAAACATCACTCAGATGGTACTATTGTTCTGATACTTGTTAGCAGCAGTTCCTAAAATGTTGCTGTTGTTAGAGTAGATCAGTAATACATCTTCTTGGGCTGGGAAAGCAGTCATATCCATTTCTTTTCTGCTTATGAGATGTCAAAGAAATAGATAATCCTGCAGATAATGCTCAGTTTAGTCAAGAAAGTTTGGAAATCCAAAGATTTCTTGTTGAATTTCAAGGTGTGCATAAAAGGGCTTTATAAAAACCTGTATTCTGCCCTACCCTGCCCCCCCAAAAACAAGAGTGAAGACACAGATATCGAGTGTAGTAAATGTAGATAATTTTTTGCTACTGGTATTGATTTGTTGATTGATTGATTGGCCCATTGGAATTATTTGAATATAAGACCCTGTCTGTGGCTGAAATATTCTTGGTTTACAGCTAAACATCCGGAGCCCCAGTTCAAGTTGAAGGATCCTAGGTATCACAATGATTCATTGTAAGCAGTGATAATAAGTAATACTGTTGTTGAACATTGAGACAAGTTATTGTCTTACTGATGAGAAAGTAAAAGCATGGGGTAGACATGCTTAGTACTGATGATTGTTGAAATGTGTGATATGGCAGCTCTCTGAAATAAAACATCTGTTGAAGAAACGTTACTTATCAAAGGGAAGCCAGATCTGAACTGCTGAAAAGAGCATTTTCAAGGTTGTATAGAAATAGCATTCAGCTTCACAAAATGAAATTATTAGAAATGTGGATTCTTTTTCACAAAATGGCATCTTCCAAAGGAAATATCAAACATGAGGAAATACGTGTCACTGTCAAGGACTGTCACTGAATATACCATCTACAAGATGACAGCTGTAATGGGACATATTCTGCTGTTTTACCACAGCAGAATATGCTGTCTCAATGAGAAAGAGCAAACTTTATGATAATTCACCTGGGATAGGTCCATCATGAGCCTCTAGGTCTATATTTGTCTCTCCCATGATGCTGTGGCATTTCAGAGTTTGAACAGCTAGACACTTCCTGGGCCAATTCCCCTCTCTTCCCACACTTGGCAAGGAACCAAAACCAAAACCAAAACCAAACAACCCCATTCCCAATTGCTCATTTGCAAGGCAATGACAAAACCTTGTGTATTGGGAGTTTAAAATGGTGATAAGCTGGCTGAAAAGATTATTGTTTGCAAAATGAAAAAGCTAATCCTCCAACCTTTGCGTAACGAGTCGTATGACAAAAAGGTGCTTACAGTACGAAGTAACATTATGTTTGATATTCTGTGTAGCAAGATATGTGTACAATACATATTCTGTGATCCAGTGTTCCACAATGAAGAAAAGAATTTAAAAATATTGGTTAAAAATCAAAAAAGCATTGATATTTGTAATTCCAAATTAACTTTCTATCCTTTTTGTGTGGTTGTTAAGTCATTTCTTTGGCAAGAAATAATGTAGTTCTAAGATTAGAAGCTTGAGGAAAAGCAACTGAGGTAGCAAAAGAAATTGAATTAGTATACCTAGATCCTAATAATTAATCAACTGGATTGTAATTCAGCTCTCAACCCAGTCATTTAAAATTCAAGCATCTTTGTTAATAACCATCCAAATTTCTTTTGTGAATATTGAAAAGAGAAGGGCAACTCTGAAGTTTTCTCCAAAACTGACCCTTAAGGCAAGTGAAATAAATCACCTTTTCAAGGTTCCTCTCTTTGTTCATTACTATACAGCGACTAGTGAAAATATTTCAAGCTAACCTAACTTTTAAATAACTGAAAGTAAGAGATGCAAATTCTTTTCCTGTTGAAACAATAGATTTTTTTCATCCTCCGTCATTTGCAGTAGGAAGAAGTAAAGCTATCTAGAAGAGTTTCTTGAGTTAAGAGAAACAACATAGAACACTGGATAAGAAGTCAAAATTATTTTTAATACCATGTAAAAGAATATTCCAAAATTTCCATATTATTAAAAGAAGGTTTGCTGCCTTTGCTCTGTGCGTGTAGAGTGACTGCTGCAAAAAGAGTGCATTTTGAGATTGAAACGATGCTGTGAGGGTGTTCCAGTCCCTGAGATCCTATTTACTGATAGAGGAAAGATTGGAGGTTCCAGAATAATCCTTGAAAATACAAGTTTCATTTTTAAGTGATGCCTAAAAGGCTAGCCCAAAAACTGAGGCCAGGCAGGAGTAAGGGAATAAAAGGTGGGTATTTGTTTGAAGGGCCTTCAAAGGTACATTTAGGGCAGACAAAGCCCCCTCCTTGCGGCATCACCCAAAATGGACGACGAGTCACGAGTTCTCCACACTTTTATAGACTTGGTCCATTCGCATATCAGCATAGATTTACCAATTAAAACTTTAGAAATTCCCCCTAGTTCACTCCCCTCCCCCCCTTTAGAAGCTCGGGTCTGGGCAGCCCGAATGTCCTTGGAGGGTAAGTACAGAGTGGTAGTGTTATGTCTATAGAAAACAGCAACCAACGAGATATAAAGCATACACGCCACACAATACAGGATTTGAAAAATAAGGCAACATAAGAATAAAAAATAATTATCCATGGCCCAAAATGGCACATCTGTAGGTAAGAGCTGCTGTTTTAAATGCACATGCAAAGTGTGGGTTGCTGCCAATGCATGTGTAAGTTTTTGAAGAATGAAACATTTTTTTATCTGACTTTAACAATGCAGGAAAATTAATTCACCACTTGATTATTAGTCTGATCTTAAATTGACCTTTTTCATTCAGTATTCTGGAAATAGCATTAAATATAGCACTAAATAATTAATAACTTTTAAATATTCGGTATTTTAATTCAGACTCAACTTGCTTGATAAATGCCTTTTGGGATATAAAGACTGAAAAAAAGGAAGCGTATATGTACTTCAAAACAGGAAAAACACATCCAGGAGGTCGTTTGATTTGTGTAGCAAAAGGGAAGTGACTAACACAATAAATGTCAGCAATTCATATGCCATGAGTAACAGTAGGATTGGGCTAACCTTATGAAGTTCAGTAAGGAGAAATTCACAGTGCTGGGTCAGAATAACCCAGGCAGGGAGTAAATAGCTAACTGGCAATTCTACTGAAAAGCACCTGGAGATTTTGATGGACATCTGGTTGAATACGAGCTAATAGCACATTTTCATCATGAGCAAAACAAGCTGCATACTGAGCTACATTAGGAGGCCTGTGGCAAGCAGATAAATGGAAGCAGTTATTTCCATCATAACTTGTGATTACTGAAATACTTCCTGTAGTTCTGGGACTCCAATTAAAGTGCGATTTGGAGAAGCCATCAGAGATCCAGTAGGGTAGCTTGCAAGGAGGAGTGAAGAGAAGTTTGAGTTTACTGAAGTAGAAAGAGAGGAACTAAGGAAGGATCTAATAGTCTGCAGCTAGTAACAGCCTAATAACAGCTAGTGAAGGATAGTTGCAAACAGTGACATAGCAAGCTCTTTTTCATAGTGAATGGTGATCTAAACAAGGGCAATGGTCACAAATTTTGGCTTTGGGGCTTTGTATCTGGTTTAGACATACTTTTTTTTTTCAGCTGGAAGAGTGGTGCAGTGCTTCCATCTAACACCTGGGGGTGCTGTCAGATCTTCAGCTTTGGAGCTTTCTCACACACAAGTAGGCAAAGTCATGGCTGCATTGCTCAGCATTGGTGATAGCCCATTTTCCAGCAGGAAATAGGGAGGGGTGGCTTTCTGAGACCTCTGCACATAAGGTGTGATTTTGTGGCTTATTGCTGCAATATTTGAGTACTGTACAGCAGAAGTTATTTTTCTTCACAATGGGAACTGATTGAGGAGGGACTAATATTGTTCTCTTTCTGTAAATGGGTACTGTAAATGAGCAAAAGTAAGCTCAAAGTTTCACTCTTAATTTTACGTGCTTGGTTGGAAGCCTCAAAGACCTGTAGTAAACTTCTTCACTTGTTCACAAAACGCTTTCTTTAGCTTCATCTGTGTTTATGAACTCAGCACATCAGCAAAGCTAACTCAGGTAGCCAGAATATGAGAAAAATATAACCACTATGACTTTATCTTGTTCTACATCCAGTTTCCTCAATAATAAGGTCATTCTTCATTTTCTCAAATTTCCCATCTTGTTTACTACATAGCTATGAGACTTTACTCTCGTCTTGTCTATCCATACCTACTTTCCTCTCTGCAGCACCATCTTAATGGAGGGCATAGACTTTAGTGGGTAAAAGGTGTATGAGGTCCTTCCTTAAAGATTGTAGCACAAGGCACATGTAGAAGGAGGACAAAGGTAATTTTCATAGTCATAGTCATTTTCATTTAGCCTGATTTATCTTCAAGAATAGGTATTGGCAATATTGGTAATCATGTATCAATTGTAATGTACCTGTTATAATTCTCAGTGTGCTCCTTTAGCATGAAGTCCTCTTTGCATCTTTGCTGCTTGAAATAAAGCCACATTAATATTTTTCAAGAGTTGTGAGCTAACAGAAGAACAACAAATGTTAACTGGTGTGCTAATTAGATAACATTCAGGACGGGATTAATCAAATGGCTGGTAGAAAACACGAGTTCTCTGTATTTCCCCACAGTAACTGCTAAGAGACCTCAAAGGACAGGGGACAGTTTGTCTAATCCAATTCACTTGAAGATTTTTGAATCCAGGCTTGTTGATACAGTGCCAAGACCTGTGAGTTATTGTAGATATAGAATAAGGGATTCTCCATCTTGGCCAATAAATTTCCCAACACATTCACCATAACAGTACAAAATGATCGCTTTCTTCATTCTTTCATGGGATAGGCAGTTTTGTAAAGAATACAACAACTACATAAAGCTAAGTGGCCAATGCACTGTGAGCATTGCATTGTTGCTCTTATTAAGTAAAAAGTGGTCTACTGCACAGCAAATTACATAATCCCAAGGCTCTAAAATAAAGCGACGCAAAACGTTTTGAATTAAAAAGCCAGAAATTAGACTTTAAACATCAAGTGGCCCCAATGTTCTGTTTCCCCACAGAAGCCAGTTGGTAATATTTCTGAGGTACTATATTAAAGTTGACTCATCAGTATTTATTAGAGTAAAATCCTGGAAAACAAAGTAATTTTTTTCTTGTCCTGGTTTGATGATTTTTAATTAAATGTTTTGCATTGTGGGTCTTCATGAACACATAATTAAATTGTAATTATTCATGAGTGGAGGTTATTATGTTAAAAAAATAATGTGTATTATTGGATTTACATAAGAAGCTTTTGCTGACAGGGACTGTAACATTTTTGTTAAAATAGAGGACTTAATACCAGTCATAGTTACCAGACCATAGCAGATGAACCACATAGAAAAACACAGTACCCTTGGAATTTGAAATGCTGGGGCACTCTTACTACTGTCTTAACAGCTCCTCTTGAAAAGAGTTTCACTAAATTATAAATTATCTTTTAAATAAAGTGATCTAATTGTGGTTACATTATTAGACTCATTATCTACTTCAAAAGTTATTGTCTTCAAATCAAGATGAACCTCTCTGTAAAGAATATGTTGCTTTTTTGCAGGATGCTGTAAGAGAAACTAGTATATTTTGCAGCATTACTACTTAGTTCACACTGTTTAGTTTTGTCTTTCACTTTGAAGTTAGTTGAAAAGCATTATTCTTGTTAAATAATGGCTATACCAACATTTCTAGGCAATAATTTTGGAACCAGCTGGAACTTCAGCTCTTAAAACTAGGGAGGAAAATTCAGCAGAGTTTATAGGATTAACTTCATTCAGTGGTGTTTAATTGTCAAGTGACTAGGTCATGATAATCTGAGGTGAGCCAGGCAGCCTTCACCTATTCTGGTGGTTGACATTGTCTTTCTGATGTTGCATGGGCAGGGTAATCCATGACACTGCCAAAATGCTAACAGTATTGAAAATTTATTAGGTTTGGGATTTTTACCAGAATACAACAGTGAATGCAAGGTGGGGACAGACCCAACAAATTTGTCCCAGTTCTGGAAAAGCAGCTCTACAGACAGAAAAAGACTAGTGTTTTATGAAAATCACACTTGGTTCACTTATGTCCAATATAAGAGATACATTTCAACTGTTTCTTAAAGCAAATCCACCAGAAAAGTTCATGGTTGAAAATACTTTCAATATCTTGACTTCTAATTAGTAGAAATATTGACAAAGTAAAATAAGGATAAACATTAACAACAGAAAAGCCTTTTGTTATAGAATAGATAAAAATATTCAATTATACTAAATAACCTATACTGAGTTAAAATTTGATCAGTAACAGCAAAATGTCTTTAAGCTTTCTTATCAACATAATAGACATGAAATCAGTGCATTCTCCAGCTGCACTTCCTGATTTCAGCCATGATTGTCTGGTGACTCAACTTCATCTGTTACAGTCAACTGTCAATTTGCAGAAATATCATTGAACTAATTTCCAAAATGTCTTTATTCATTCAACTAAATATTGTCTGTTCTCCAGAACTGTGAAGCTGATAAAAATGTTTTAGTGTACTGGCAACTAATTTTGCAAATCAGCATAGTACTCAACATTTTGTTCAAATGTAACCTTGCAATACAATATATAATCACAACTTCTACATAATTTGGGAATATTGAGCAACAGAAGTGCTGACTTACACCTTGCAAGTGGGGGAAAAATCCTATTATGAAACCAAGTTGAAAATCACTGCTAGGAACTTTCAGATCTCTATTTTCCTTTTACTTGTGTTTTTATAAGTACTAGTAATTTTGTTCCAAATTTCTATTTTTAGCATGAATAAATTTTCTGTTCTACTTGATGCAACTATAAAAGCCTAGCACAAATTCTCAAGGTATGCAGCCAAAGTCACATAAAATATTTCATGTAAGTCTGAGGGGAAAGCTTAGATATTTGTATGGGCTTTCACCAACACTTTGTTATGAGGGAAAATAATTTTTGCTCAAAATGGTGGAAATACAGAACACATCATTTCTCTCTCACCAAAATATGTATATGGTAATGAAGCCATTTCTTCCATGAATTGGAAAGAAAAAAAGAAAGAAGGGTATTTTAGACTAGAAATCACTTCCCTCCCCTCCCCAGAAATTTATTTATGGACTAAAACTAGAGATTTCTTCAGTCATACTTCCTCTTTCATCTCCATGCTTCTTATAACATCTCTTATTGCTTCATTGACTGCCAACTCCTATCTGTTTTTACAGTTTTTCTGGTAGATTTTCAGCTTTCCTTATTTTCTCAGAGTACTACAATGTTCTGTGTGAAGCCCTTTTCTTCCTCTTTCCTGTGGCTTTAATTAAATCTTCTGCATACTCAAAAGTTCAGCTAGATGCACCTGACTCCAGGACTGGTATGTTACTCTTCTCTTGGGCTTTGACTTACCATGAAACAGTACTGTTATACCACTTCTGAACAAAGGGCTTTACTTACCTGGTTCCACACACACATGTATTCTCGATAATTTCATGTGTGAAACTGTTATAAGTAGGTTGAAGCCAGTTGCAGTTCTGCTGAGTTACTTGTTAAGAGTTAACAACAGTTGGAGGTTTGTGTATCTTCAGGCCATGGAAGGTGGTGTGACATTGGGTGCAATATTGATCCAGACACTCTAGATGGTGCAAGCGAGGCTGATCATGCTAAGGGTGGAACTTTCTAGACTGTTTCCAGACTGTTCCACGAAAGGACTGATGACACCATGATCAAGCAAGAGCCAACCAGAGGAGACCCCTGGAAAACGAGACAGTCAGGGTTAAGACACTTGGACCAATCAGCCAGTGGATTCAGAAAAACACACCAATGGGAGAACAGGGGCCCGGGTATAAAAGTGGTCTGGCCGCTGGGTTCTGGTCCTCATCTCGAGGGAGTGCCAGAGAGAGAGCTGCCAGCGTCGCGATCGCCACTGCACCGGGTTTACCTTGACACGAGGAGCAATGAGACTAGCTCACCGCTTCCGTCTCTGCTTGTTATTTTTCAATAAAAAGGTTTTGCTTTGCAGCTCGGGAGTGAGTTGTGTTTCGGCACCTCTCCTCCCCGTCCTTGACAAAACTAAGGAACAAATATATTTACTAAAAAGTCACATTTTGCTGTATGAATAAGTAAGAGAGAGCATAGTGCAAGACAGTATGATCTGGCTTTATAACTTGAAATATAATGTGAAAAAGGCACTAGGTTAATAACTCCCTTACAAAGGTTATCCAAATGTACCTTCACTGCGTTTATTTGTTTGGGGAATGTATGCTACTAATTTTTTTTCCCCCATGTGTTCTTGTTTATGCTTTTTCATATTTTCTTTCTGAAAAGAAGAAAACAAATCTGTTGGATCCCAGTTCTACTTCTGTTCCAACTTTCTACTCCAACTCTTTGGGGTAGAAAACTGTACACATCTCTTATTCACATGTTCATGTGGAAGGAAATAACCATGGATGAACAGACTTCTCTATAGGCAGTCTGTATCTTGCCACCTCATATCATGGTGAATGGTGATACTATTCATATTTTAACTATCAAAGGAATTATTTTGAAATTGAAATTTTGTTGAATATAAAGAAACCAGCATTTTCTCTCAGTTCTATAAGGGGTATGAGAGGAAAATTAGTTTTCACTGTATCCCTTTAAGAATCTCTTTCTAATTTTTTTTTTTTTTTTTGTTTAGAATT